>CM027407.1:2124107-2141393 GCA_015711505.1 Sylvilagus bachmani | reverse complement strand
GTGCGGAGTCTTTGACGAGCCCTCCCGTGTGGAGGCGGAGCCTTGGCTGCGAAGTTAGGGTTCGGAGGAAATAGGAGTCAAGGAGGAAAGAGGCCGAGCCCCTCTCCCCCGCCCCACCCTGCCCTCCCGGGGAACCACGTTCTGGAAGCAAACACTGGAGCTGCTGGTTTGCCTCCTGCCCCGGACGCCCTGTGCACTGTGGAAATTTGCAGCCCCCTGCTTCGGGCCGACCTCGCCCCGTCCTGCGCAGCACCCAGGAGACGGCGGTGCCGCAGGCACCCGTAGCCCCGCTGTAAAGGCCCCAGGCTTGGTCTCACGTTGCCCGGTGCCCACCTGGGGACTGGACTCTGCACCGGAGTCCTTGCTCTTGGGGTTCTTGGTCTGGTCACCCCGGTGATCCCAGTGAAGCTAAATCCCCCGGCACCTGTCCCGGGTCACCACGCGCAGACGGGCTGACAGGTGGAGTGGGACAGCGGAAGGCGGGGCCTGTCTAGCCGGTGTCAGCCAGTGCCTGAGTCTCAGCAGCCGGCAAGGGTCGGCGGAGGCACATCCGCGTTCTGGAAGTGCACGGCGAAGGTCACAGCCCGGGGGCGGGCGCTGCTCTGCCGCTTCTCGTCTGTGCCATGATTTGGCCAAGGAGGGGGACGGGTCCTGTAGGAGCAGCCGAGGGGAGGACCCCTGCTGGTCGGCCCTGCAGCCTCAGGGCCCTGGGTTCAAACCCACTCAGTTGCCGTTCCCTCTCCCCCCAGAGATAAGGAGAAGCCATTGGTGGTCCGGCTGGAGCACCGCCGGGCTCGGGGCAGCCCGGGGAGCGGGAGCCGCAGGCACTGCCGGGTGCTGAGCGGAGCTGAGTGGAGCTGAGCCATCTGTGCATGCACGCCTGGGCCTGCCGGCTGCGGGACAGAGCTGCACCGTGATTTCTGGAGAAACTCGCACGTCTGCACGGTTCTCAAGGCTGCCCCCCCCGCCCCCCAGCGCCTTCCCTGCAGGCTCCTGCCGCGTGCCCTTGCGAGAACCCGAGCATCCCGTCAGGACATGGACCAAACCAGGGAGGGGCCGCCGGGCTGCAGAGAGCACACGTGGTCAGCCAAGGCGCCGTGGCCCTCAGGAAGTCAGAGTTAAATCCACCTGAGAGGTTCACTCACTGCCAGACACGCGTGTGCGACACGACAGAGCCTGCGTCAGACCCCTGAGCTTCACCCGTCTCTGCCTGTGTCGAGAAGCCACACACACACGCAGGCACATGTGTGTGCATGTGACTTGACGGGGCCTGTGTCAGACCCCTGAGCTTCACCCGTCTCCACCATCTGTGTCGAGAAGCCACACACACACGCAGGCACACATGTGCGCGTGTGACATGTCAGTGCCTGTGTCAGATCCCTGAGCTACACCCGTCTCCACCGCCTGTCTCTGTCAGTAGCCTCGTGATCCAAATGCAGCCATTCTGGCCCCTGTGCCGTGGCTGTGACGCAGGTGGCCCGGCGGAGGGCGCCCCAGGCTGTGTGTGGAGGCTGAGAAGTGCCACCGCCACCCTGGCCACCGTGCAGAGCGGCTTTGCCCAGTGGAGCAGTGGGGCTGGGAGGCCCAGAGGCCTCGGCCTGGGGCTCCAACGTGGCTGCAGAGAGAGGTGCGGGTCTCCCAGAGTGGGCATGGCCAATCAGCGAGGGATCAAAAAGCAAAAGCGTGGAGCAGGCGCCGCCCTGTGGATGTGTGTCGGGCACCCAGGGGCTCTGCCACCCAGCTGCAGTGGCAAAGCCCACAGGCTGGGCCGCCATCCCCAACAGAACAGCTCAAGTCCCAGGCCAAGGCCCTGGCAGGGCCGGCATCCTGGAGGCCCACCTCCGGGCTCATGGCCATGCCTGCCGTGGCCTCGTGTGGCACAGGGCAGGGGTCTGCCGGGGTTTCAGGGGCGTTCACCCCATCATGCAGTGACACCCCATAAAGGGGCCATTCCCTTTGGGGCTAAGACTCAACCCTTGAATCTGGGGCGTTCAGTCCTCGTGGCACCAGGGGTGGCCCTGCCCTCTCACAGAGCGCCCACAGCCACAGCGCCACAGCCACGGGCGCAGGGAAACTCAGGGCGGGGCCTCCCTGACAGCCGACATCTGGACACAGACCCGGACATGCAGCCACGCCTCGGGCAAAGCCCCAGCTCCCTCGTCGCCTGTCTCGAGTGGCTGAAGGCTGCAGCCACTCCCGAGGCCAGGACACTGTTCGGACAGTCTGCCCCTTCACCTTCGGTACGAGCCTCTCCGGACACTGGCTGGGCCACCCGGTCCCAGAGCTGGTACCTGGACCACCGCGGGAGCGGGCTAGACCCCTGCACCTGCACAATGCGGCACAGCTGGCGTGGGGGGGTGCTCCGGTGTGGTCCCCTCCCCCGCCCCGCCCCTGGACTGGGCAGCTCAGCCGGAGCTTCCTGGGGTGAGAGGTGAGGGCTGCAGTGGGACGGGAGCCCCGCCAGGACCTGCGGGTGGAGGAGCAGCTGCCTCCGCCGATCCTGTGCGAACGGCACAGCGAGGGCTCACTCAACGCCTGGCAGAGACCGAGGACCCGGCCGAGCGTCCTCCCTCCTCGGGCCCCCGGGCCCTGTCACAGGTGCCGCCCGGCCTGGTGGGGCCCGCCGTCCCGCGGGGGCACACTCCCCTTCCTGTGCCCAGGCTGGGAGTCCCTGCTGGCCCTGGGGCGGGTGGGGAGGGACTGTCCTTTCTGTCGTTTTCTGTTGTCCAGCCTGGAAGCAGGGATGGATGGACGGCCGGGCTGGGAGCTGGGGCCGGCAGCAGGGACCCGCCCCCACCCTGCGGACAAGCGTGGGGTCCGGCTGCCTGGGCCGTTTCCGCTGTGGTGGGTTTTCCTGGCTCACCCCAGCCACGGGCCCCCCTCTGGGAGCTGGACTCTGCTCCGGGGGTGGGACGCGAGCACAGAGGGTGGCCGCCATCCCCGTGCCAGGCCCTCTGTGTCCAGGATCCCCTCCAGCCCCGACCACGGCCCCATGTGGTGGATGCGGCTACTGCGCCGACGTTGTGGACCACAAGCTGCAGAGATGTGTCGGGGGCTGGGCGGTGGCCGGGCAGCTGCCCACTCCTGGCTGGCCCCGCCTCCCTCCACCTGGGTGGCCTGACCACAGCGGTCAGGACAGGGGCAGCGGGCGGACCAGGACCCAGTGTGGATCTGGGGGCTGGCGAGCTGCCCAGCCTCGGTGTGCTGAGCTTCCGGCCCTGTAGTAGGAGCTGGACGTCCTCCGAGGGCTGTGGGAGCCCCAGCTGGACGCGGGGCCCTGGGCAGTGTCTGCCCGGCAGGCAGGGCAGGTCCACCTGCCACGGTGAGGTGGTGGCTGTCCACGTGTTCCTGACATGGAGATACCTCCCCCACTCTGGTCCGGGACCTCATTCTGAGAAGTGGACAGCAGGCCCCTCGGGGTGGGGCCCACACGTCCTCAGTGGGATGTGGCTTTGGGGTCACCTGTGCCGGGTCACCTGCCACGAACAGGGCCCTGCTGGGAGCTGCTGGATGTGGAGTCCACGCCCTGTGGGGAGGGGCTTACACACACACACGTGCACATGCGTGTAGGTATACGCACATGTGTGTAGGTATACACACATGTGTGTAGGTATATGTATACACACATGTGTGTAGGTATATGCACATGCGTGTAGGTATACACACATGCATGTAGGTATACACACGTGTGTAGGTATATGTATACACACATACATGTAGGTATATGCACATGTGTGTAGACATACACACATGTGTGCAGGTATATGCACATGCGTGTAGGTGTATGTATACACACACGTGTGCAGGTATATGCACATGCATGTAGGTATGTGTATACACACATGTGTGCAGGTATATGCACATGCGTGTAGGTGTATGTATACACACACGTGTGCAGGTATATGCACACGCGTGTAGGTATGTGTATACACACATGTGTGCAGGTATATGCACATGCGTGTAGGTGTATGTATACACACACGTGTGCAGGTATATGCACATGCATGTAGGTATGTGTATACACACATGTGTGTAGGTATATGCACACGCATGCAGGTATACGCACACGCGTGTAGGTATGTGTATACACACATGCGTGCAGGTATACGCACACGCGTGTAGGTATGTGTATACACACACGCATGCAGGTATACGCACACGCGTGTAGGTATGTGTATACACACGCGCGTGCAGGTATATGCACACACGTGTAGGTATGTGTATACACACATGTGTGCCTATATATGTAACGTCGCATCTTGCCTGACTCCCGAGCTTCCATGTGCTGTAGCACGGGTCATTGCTGAGTTCCAACCACAAACACGCTAGAAGAAAGCAGCCATGGCTGGACCTGTCTCAGAGGAAGATCCGGGCGAACTCAGCAAACCGACACACGTCAGCACGAGGACCACGTGTTCGCCGGGTGAAGATAAGAACTTGGTCAGCGAAGACAGAGCAGTGAGGGACGGGGCTCATGTGTCAGGCGACGGAGGCCACAGGGCCACAGGGGATGGGCAGAGCAGTCAGCTCCCAAAAGGGACAGACGAAGCTCCTGAGCGTGGAAAGACGCCCAGGCTCAGGGGAGAAAAAGAAGAGAATGCAAGTCAGGTTGGGAGACACACGTGTGAACACAGGGCAGAGACACACGTGTGAACACGTGGTGTTGGCCAGGCTGCAGGGACAGGCTTCCTTTGGTGCAGAGCAGCTGGTGACGCTTCGAGGAGCAGGTCTGGAACGCCGTGCGTGTCCTACTGCTCCAGCTCCAGGAATCTGCAGACATGGCCCCGCGTGTTCAGTGACGTTTGTGCGAGGTCACTGACCGCAGCTTCAGTCTTCCTGGGAGAAGCATAACCATGTGCATGAGGACACGGCAAGACCCCGGGCTGATGGCGGCGCTATGAGAAAGGGGCGTGGCTCCCCCTGCAGAGGGCACAGAGCAGGTGTGCTCCCTGGAGACACACGCAGCGCCCTGGAGACACATGCAACTCTCTAGAGACTCACACAGCTCCCTGGAGACACACGCAGCACCCTGGAGACTCACGCAACTCCCTGGAGACACACGCAGCTCCCGGGAGACACACACAGTGCCCTGGAGACACACACAGTGCCCTGGAGACACACGCAGCTCCCGGGAGACACACACAGTGCCCTGGAGACACACGCAGTGCCCTGGAGACACACGCAGCACCCTGGAGACACACGCAGTGCCCTGGAGACACACACAGTGCCCTGGAGACACAGCTCCCGGGAGGCACACACAGCGCCCTGGAGACACACAGCTCCCTGGAGACACACACAGCGCCCTGGAGACACACACATCTCCCTGGAGACACACGCAGCACCCTGGAGACACACACGCAGTGCCCTGGAGACACACAGTGCCCTGGAGACACACACCACGCCCTGAACACACACACCACGCCCTGGAGACAGCAGCGCCCTGGCCGGGCAGGGGGCCAGGGTCTCCTGGGGCTGCTGGGATGAAGCAGCTGCCTCTGCGTCAGCAGACTTTGCACCCGAGGGCTCAGTCGACTGCGCGTGGACAATACTGGAGGAACGTCGTGTCTGTTCTGAACACAGCCTTTCCTCCCGTCGTTCCCTGACGATGCAACGTGGCAGCCATTCCCGTAGCATGGGCACGGTGCTGGGTCTGATACGCGACCTAGAGACGATTTAAAGCTTCTGGGAGCCTGTGTGCGGGAGACGCGGAACCCGAGCGCCCGTGTCCAGACGGAGGGACAGCTGGCCCTGCCCCGCGCGGGTCCTGTAAAAACCTCAGGCCGGGTTTTGGAGGCCAGAAGCCCGAACTCGCAGGACCAGGGGCCGTGCTTCCTCCAGAGGCGCTGGGCAGGCTGCAGGTGGCCTCCACACAGGTGGTCACACACAGTGGTCACACAGTCACACACACAGGTGGTCACACACCCAGATGTCTCACAGTCACACACACACACACACACAAGTGGTCTCACACAGTTACACACACACACTAAGATGGTCTCACACAGTCACGCACACACACAGTGGTCACACACATAGGTGGTCACACACACCCGGATGATCTCACACAATCACACACACACAGGTAGTCTCACACAGTCACACACACAGTGGTCACGCATACAGGTGGTCTCACACAGTCACATAGTGGTTCCACACACACACACACACACTGTACCACAAAATACACATATATGTGTGCATGTACACTGTAGCTACAAAGTATATACACACACATACTTCTTACATTGTATCTTCTAAATTCAAATCTATTTTTTTAAAATTCTTGAACCTCCCTTAACATCAACAGAAGACCTAGTTTTTTATACAGTTTTTGTTTGTTTGTTTGTTTTTGAAAGAGTTAGAGAAAGGGAGAGACAGAGAGGTCCTCCATCTGCTGGTTCACTCCCCAGATGGCCGCCATGGCCAGAGCTGGGCTGGTCCGAGGCCAGGAGCCGGGAGCTTCTTCCAGGTCTCCCACGCAGGTGCAGGGCCCAGGCACTTGGCCATCTTCTGCGGCTTTCCCAGGCCACAGCAGGGAGCCGGGTCGGAAGTGGAGCAGCCAGGACTCAGCAGTGCCCACGTGGGATGCCGGGCTCAGGCAGCAGCTCAACCTGCTGTGCCCCAACGCCGGCCCCCAAATTCCTGGTTTTCAACTGCACAATGTTCTTCATTAATTCAAATTCTTCTCCATTTTATATTAGCTCACTCGTCTATTGTTTTAGTTGACCTCTTCCAACTCCAGACACACAGGTATGTGTACACGCATATACACACATGCACACACACAGGTATGTGTACACACATGCACACACAGGTATGTGTACGCACATATACACACATGCACACACACAGGTATGTGTACGCACATATACACACATGCACACACACAGGTATGTGTACACACATATACACACATGCACACACACAGGTATGTGTACACACATGCACACACAGGTATGTGTACGCACATATACACACATGCACACACACAGGTATGTGTACACGCATATACACATGCACACACAGGTACACACAATGCACACACAGGTATGTGTACACACATGCACACACACAGGTATGTGTACACATATATACACACCTGTGTGTACACACACAGGTATGTGTACACACACATGCACACACAGGTATGTATACACACACATGCACACACAGGTATGTGTACACACACATGCACACACAGGTATGTGTACACACACACGCACACACACAGGTATGTGCACACACATACACACACAGGTATGTGTACACACATGCACACACAGGTATGTGTACACACACATGCACACACACAGGTATGTGTACACACAATGCACACACACAGGTATGTGTACGCACATATACACACATGCACACACACAGGTATGTGTACACACACACACACACACAGGCTGCGGGGGGGGGAGCAGCGGCGGGGGAGGGTGGTTTCAGGCACAGCCGATCCCTTCTCGGTCTCTGCTGGTCCACTCTGCTCCCCCACGCCGGTCCCCGGCAGAGGGCCTCTTGGGGGTCCGCAGTTCGCATGTTTCAAAGCTCGCGTCGTCACACGGGAGCTGCAGGGACTTGAGCGGGTCAGCCCTGCAGGGCGGCAGACTCAACTTCTCGGGTGCAGCCCCTCCGGCCTGCGCCCTTGCTCACCCCACTTACCCAGCCGGGACCCCAGCTCTGCCCCCTGCCCCCGGTTAACTGGAGTCTCCTCCCGGGTCCCTGGACCTGCTGTTCGGCCTTTCTCCTCGCCAGCCCCTGGCCTCCATGGTGCTCACCGGGGGCAGTGGAGACCCCCAGGACCTTCAGCACCGTGCCACAGTGTGGAGGGGCGGGGCTGCTTTCGGCGTCCAGAGGGCTGGGAGGCTGTGCAGTGTGCAGTAATGGCCAGGGCAGCCCCCGGTGGTGACCACGCTGGGCGGGGAGTCTGGGTGGCTTCAAGCCAGGCTGGCGCCAGGGCTCCCAGGAAACGCTCTGGGGAGAGGTCGTGACGCGCATCCAGTCCCCGAGGGACGTCTCCCCCGGCTGACCCCCAGGAAGATCCTCGCAGGATCTGACTGGGGAGCATGGCAGGCCCTGGCGCCTGGTGAGACGGGTCAGCACCCAGGCCACCGCGGGCGCCCACCTGCTGCCCGATGGACAGCCGAGTGCAGGAGCTTCGGGACCTGCGGCGCACGGGAGCGTGCGCACTTCCGGTTGACATTCCTGCTGTTGGCAGGAAGTGGCTTTTCCTAAGAAAGCCGAGAGGTCACTTTCACTTACAGTTTGAAGAATTCAGAAGTAACGTGAAGGCCCCTGGTGTCTGGGGTCCCGGCCACGTCCAGCCCCGCCCGCCTCATCACAGGGGGCTCTGGCCAGGGACCCCGCCTCCTGCGTGGTGAGAGCTCACCCAGGTCAGGCAGCCGCCGGGGCCTCCCCACCTCTCTCTGGACCAGGTGCCCGCTGTGGGTGCCGCGAGAAGCAGCCACTTCCGTGGGTGCTGGATGAGGGTCCATCCGGAGGGGGTGAGGCCGGGGCCAGGCTTCCGACTCTGCACTGGCACAGACGCCAGCCCTGGGCTGGGCGGTGGGCGAGGCAGGGTCCCGGGGGGTCGGGGGAGCCGTGCAGGCCCTGCAGGGTCCAGGGTCTGCCTTCACCCTCCTCCTGTACGTCTGAATCCCTCAGTCGGGATTGGAAGCCGCCCTAACTTCGTGCTACTTAATAATTACGTCTGCCAAGAGGCTATTTCCAGCCAGGGTCACGGCTCTGGCTCCAACATGTCCCCGAGTTCATGAACTGACCCTGAATGCCCGTTAAGGGGGGGGGACGGGCAGGGCCTTGCAGAGGGGCTGGGGAGGGGGCCTCTGCCCCCCGGAGGGGCTCAAGGGCAGCTCTCTTGCCTGGAGAGTGGCTTGGCTATGACCCCGCCCCCACGCCCTCTCTCCCCCTCCCCCAGCATGGGGTGGCCCAGCCATGAGCCCTGGGAGGCCAGCACCCGGATGGGACCTGCCCAGCCCCCAGAGCTGTGAAGCATGCATCTCCCCATCTGTGGAACAGACACAGGCGGGCACTCCACGGGGGCTGGGGGCCACACCCACCGCCTGTACAGGCGGTCAGGTGGGGCCCTCATACGCTGGCCGTGGTCCTGGCACAGACTGGGTCCGAGTCGCTGTGGAACTTTCTCAGTGTCTACAGCGTACCCTCGGCAGCAGGACCAGGGGGCCAGGGCAAGGCCAGGGAGGCGTCCGGCAGGCTGCGCCCCGCAGGGTAGGGACCACGCTAGTGGGTGCTGGCAACAGCTGCTGGGCCCGGGACCTCCCAGGCTGGTTCTGGAAGTTATGTGAGGCCCGGCCAGCGGCCAGTGCAGTAGTGCCCCAGGAGGGCCGAAGTGACCAAGTGACCTCAGTCTGACCTGACGGGTGCTGGCTTCGCTGGCTGGGTGGCTGGGCGGTGTGGCCTTATGAGGGGGCAGGGAGTGCAGGTGGGGGCTGCTGCTCATGACCCCGAGGACCCACAGGGACTCCTGGGACCGGGGAGGGGCAGACCCAGGCAGGACGAGCTGCAGTGGACGTCCAGGCAGCGGGGCGGAAGCCACGGAAGGGGTGGGGTGAAGGCGAGGGCCTCTGAGAACACCCTTGGGCCCCACGGGATGCTGGGATGGAGACGGAGGAGGGAGGGTGCGTGAGTTCTGGCCTGCGACCCTGGGAGACCCAGGCCAGAAAGCCACTGAGTGCCAGTGAGGGCGGCCCACCAGTGATGAGCGCCAGGACCCGGTCGACGGCCTTGCTGGCTTCACCAGGGAACCAGGGCTCAGCGCGCTCCCCACTTGCTCGAGTTCTGCTCACACCAGGAGGTGGGGTCTTGGGGTCCCGGGACTGACCGCCTGAGCCCCTCATACACCCTCCCCCTTCAGCCCTGGTAAGTGACCCCAGAGTGTGACCCAAGGAGATGCCTGGGGGTGAGGTCTGGGGTCCCAGGCGGCTGCCCCCAGGCAAAGGGGCTCAGGCCCGCATCCCCCAGGTCCCCAGCACCTGTGCGAGGTCCAGGGTGGGGCTGACGTCAGACGTCGGGGCCCCACAGGGCAGCTGGTCCAGGCAGACACAGCGCAAGAGGCAGACTCCAGGTGTGTGTCCCCAGCATGACCTCAGAGGTGGGGCAGGAGGTCGGGGCTCCCCAAGACCCTGCAGGCTCTTGAAGGCGCCTCCCCGGGCACCGTGGTGATGGGCAGGTGAGCAGGACCCCCGGAGCCTGGCCTCATGGCCTGGGGGCCGGCATCGGACAGCAGCGTCAGCCACTGGTCACTGTCGGGAAGCCAAGGTCCCCCTCGTTCCGCTGTCCCTCAGACTAAGTCCCCAAACCCGCCTTCTCCCCGCTCACTATTACTGTTAAATGTGCGTCTGTTCAGTTATGTTCACTCCAGTTGAAAGACAGAGAGACCGAGAGAGCTCCTCCAGCCGCCGGCTCACTCCCCAGATGCCCACAGCAGCCAGGGCTGGGCCGGGCCAGAGCCAGCAGCCTGGGGCTCCCTCTGCGTCTCCCCGCAGGCAGCAGGGGCCGGGCACTGGAGCCGTCGCCGCTGCCTCCCAGGGTGCGCGCTGGCGTCTGGAGCCGAGTAGGCGCCAGGGCCTGAGACATGGGCTGCAGGCATCGTAACAGCTGCACTGAGCGTGCTCTGTGCCGTCACGTCACAGCACACGCGGGACCCTGCGTGCCTACGGCCCTTCTCACCTCACTCTATGGGGTGAACCCACTTCAGGGGTTCCGTGGGGGGTATTTAGGCAGTTTTCAGCTTTTCACTGCTCCAGGTCCCTAACAGCCGCAGGTGGCATTGTTATCAATGATTATCTCCCTAGCTCGGCTTCCACGATTCCCTGTTGCTTCCGGCACTGTGCAGCGCCCCGCGTCGTGGGGCGTGGCGGAGGGCCGGCGAGGTCTCCCTCACACACAGGTGTGTGGGTCTCCAGGCACCTGCACTCCGGGCTGGTCCTTGCTGTGCACCTTGGGGCAGGAGATGCAGAGCCCAGCCCCGGACCCCGACCCCATGGCCCTGGGCAGCCCCAGAGCGCAGAGCCTGGCCGCCCTGCCCTCGCGCTGACCCCCTGCAGCGTGTCTCATGGTGAACCCCCTTCCTGGTTCACCCGGGGTTGGGGAGGCAGGGAGCTGGGCCAGGACGCCCGGGGGTGGCTGTGGGGTGTGCCAGGGACTTCCTTTCTGTGCCCGGAGCAGAGCCCTGCGGGTGAGGACAGGGGCTGCCTCGTGCCTCCCCCAGGAAGCCCCCTCCCAGCCAGCATCGCAGGTCCTTGTGGGGCGAAGAGAGCTGCACGTTGTGTCCATGTCCACCACCAAGTCGGCCCGGCGGAAGCCCCGCTCCATGTGCCGTGGTCTGTGTGCGACGCTCCCAGGAATCCGTGCACACTGTGTCTCGCCTCTGGATGCTTCCCATGGATCTCGGACAAAAGGGGCCCCCCCCCGACAGCAGCTCTGCACGCCCCCCCCCACAGGGACCCCTCCCCCACAGGGACCCCTCCCCCCCGAACAGCAGCTCTGCACGCCCCCGCCGACAGCCTTGTCTCCCAGCGGTCGGGAGCCTTGAGCCACAACTATGGTTCCCGGGGGTCCCCAAGTTCAACCTCTGGAGCGAGGCTCGCGGCGTCTGGCCTCACGTCTCTCACGTCCTAACTAGAGCAGGCCTCTCTGTCTCCCTGGGGCTGAGCCGCTCCAGAGCCAGGGGAAGGACGCCTCACGCGGGGCTCCCGCTCCCTGCCGTGTTTACCCCCGCCCCGCTCTCTCCCCCACGCCGGACCCGATTCTGCCGTCCATGCTGGGCGGGTGACCTTCACACGCTCTGGGTGTCTGGCTGTCCCACGAGGACAGAGCCGTGGGCACACACGGGGGGCTGACGGCCTCTCCCGAGGGTGCACCCAGAGGATGCCGGCGTCCCGGGGACGGTTCCCTCCCCAGCGTTAGGAGTCTCTGTGGTGGCGACTTATCCTCCCGCCCCCGCTGCCGGCCCTCCTGCACACAGAGGCTGCCCACCCCATCCACGGGGCGTCGGGGTTGCCATGGGCTGCTCGTGCAGGGAAGATCAGAGACGGGCACGCATCTTTCCCATGTCCCCGTAATTCCCAGTTTTCGGAGTGAGGAGTTGGCAGGAAAACCACCTCGCGGGGTTGGAAGCGCACGTGGACCCTCGCTGTGCAGCACTGCCGGGAAGGCCTGGCCTGCATGGTGGCGGCGGCGGCTGTGGCTGCCCGTGGTCGGCCTCCGTGTCCCCGGGGCTGGACCCCTCGACCTGGGCACCTTCCTTGGCTTCTGGCCCATGGTGCGGGTCCCCTGCCTCTGCCCTGGGACCACCCACGCCGCCCACAGCTTCCAGGAGGGCGAGGTGGGCTGGAGACCACCGCCAGGCGCTCTGTGCCGTGGCCGCTCCGTGGCCGTGGCTCCCGCCGTTTCCAGGGCTGAGAGCCGGAGATGCACACGTTGCCTTCAAACCAGGAGGTTACGTTCTCTCAGTTCAAACCCAAGACTTTGAAGCCCAGCTAATCCACGGGATGCCACGGGTGCACATGTCTCCGTGGCTCCTGGTAACATAGTCCCTCGTTGGCTTCAACCCAAGAAAAACGGCTGCGAACAGCAAGGCCAAGGTGAACACAGACAGTCAGCCTCCCTGGAGCCGCGCGGTGCGTCCGCCCTTACAATGCATCCCACACCGAGTTCTGAAGTCCAAGCGCCAGCCCCGCCCCGTGTTTGCTCCGCATACAAAGTCCACACGCGCCTCCACCTCTCTGGCTTTCCTTCCCCAAACACACTTTCTTTTCAAGTCTGAGCATTTTTTGGACGTGGAGAAGGTTCGCAGAGTTCCCGGGGCAAACGTGGGCGCCGAAGCTCCGCCTCCGTGCCCTGACGTCACCGCCCCTGTGCTCTGACGGAACTGAAGATAGAAGCAGCAGGCACCTCTCAGGTCTCTTCCACCGTGCAGGGCGGCCCGAGGCCTCGCCCCTGTGTTGGCTGGAAACCAGGGGTGCCGCGGAGCCTCCCTGGGGCAGCGGGCGCTGGCCATGGGGGACTGGCCTGGGCTCTAGGGGCGGCAGGCGCTGGCCAGGAGGGACCCTGGACCAGGATCAACCGGTCCGCTGAGTTTGCTCAGAGGCCCCAGCTGTCCAGGGCTTGCCAGACCCTGAGCTGAGCTGAGACCCCCAGATCTGTGTCCACCAGGAACCTGGGAACCGGCCCTTTTCTGGCACAAGCGCCTGCGCAGACCTGGGCCCCTCCTGGTGCCGCCGTCCTGGCTTGGGGTGGGCCCTCGGTAAAGCGACGGTGTCCTACACAGGAGGGGACCATATAGACGGCAGGGGGTCGGCCGTGGGAGAGTGGGGGTGCAGGAATGTGGGGTGCCCAGAGACGGCTGTGGGACAGTGGGGGCACAGACACTTGGGGTGCTTACGAGCCAGGAGCAGCCAGAGAGAGGGGGCAGGTCTAGTGGTGGGAACCTGGCCCTGTGGGCAGCTTGGCCCCAGGATGTGAGCGAACGCTGCCCTGTAGGGTCGGCATCCTGGGAGGATCGCTTCGTTCTGGACGCCCCAGGACTCCAAGGAGACAGCATGGTGTCGAGGCCACTCCTGCTCCGTCCCCAGGCTGAAGCACCGGCCACCAGCCCAGAGGCCTACCGAGAGCAGGGGGACAGCAGCAGTGAGTGACGGGCCCTGCAGGAGCAGACTCAGGGGGACTGGGAGAACGAGGGGAGGGAGCAGGGGCGTGGGGGCGGGGCCCGGGCTCGGCTCCTGGAGCCTGGGAGGCACCCAGTTCCGGCTGCCCGCACCCGGCTCCCCGTCGGCCCTCACTCACCAAGCCCTGCACAGCCGGCGGTGTGGGAGGCAGGGTTTTGCCGGGAGCCGTGGGTAACCGGGCCCCTTTCCCTGCTGTTGCCAGCCACCGATCTTGCAGTGATCTGGGGGCTGGGTGGTCCCCGTGGGCCGGCCTCGGGATGCTGTCACCTGGTTTGGGAGTCCCAGGGGCAGGGGTGCCCAGCCCCGCCCTCTCTGACACAGCTGTGCCGGGGGTCCCGTGCCTGACCCAGACAACAGCGGCTCCTCTCCCCTGCCCCTGCCCCTGGCCCGGGGCCCCCTGCCCAGAGGGGCCTGCAGGGTCTCCAGCCCTGGGCTCAGAACTTCGTTCACTACCCTAGGCCTCATGGCCCTCCTGGCGCCCCTGCCCCCTCCCACACCATCCCCCCATCCAGAGTCTGCCCGCCCCCAGCTTGCGCCACCCAGCCGAAAGCCCCTGAGCATGGGGCGTGCAGAGCAAGGCTCCGGTGGGCCCAGCCCGAGGCCGCAGCGGGACACATCAGCTCGGCTTGCTGTCAGCTCTGGCGGTCACTACGCCCACGCCTCTGTGAGGGCCGGAAGCTGGCGAGGAGGCCTCCGTGGTGCCCTGGGGGGACCTGCTGGACTCAGGGACTCAGCTCCCAGCACCTGCTGCTGTGACTCCTGCAGGCGCGTCCACTCCAGCTGCTGCCCGGCTGCCCCAGGCTCAGACACTGGGAGCCTCAGTTTCTCCCCTGGACCCTGGAAGCTGTGACACGCCTGAGACATGACGAGGACAGTGGCGCCAGGCGGGGAGGGAGGGGGTCTCAGTCCGGCTCCTGCCACATCAGGGGCCCACCTCCGCTGGCTCCATGGGCCTGGGCAATGGTGGCCCAGGAGCTCGGGCCTGGGGCCCTCCGCGTCTGGGGCAAGGCTCTGAGCCCTCGAACCCACTGCCCGTCCATCCTGGTGCTGCTTCTGCTGAGAAATGCCGCCCTCCCATTGGCCAGCCTCGGGATCACATGACCCTAGCTGAGTCCTGCGGTCACCTGAGGACAGAGACGCAGCCCAGGGGTGCACACACGGGTGGGCAGGGTCCCCCCCCCATCCTGTCTGCGACCTCTGACCCCACTCTCAGAGGAACACCTCCATGGCCCAGCACAGGCCAGGAGTGGCTTCTACCCCATGTCTGGGACGGGGTGGTCATGAGGGCTCCCCTGTCTCCACCTCCAGGGGGAGCTCAGAGAGGGAGAGAGAGAGACAGGAGGAGAGACAGAGGGGGAGGGAGGGAGAGACAGGAGGAGAGACATGGGGGAGGGAGGGAGAGACAGGAGGGAGACAGAGAGGGAGAGAGAGACAGTAGAGAGAGACAGAGGAGGGGAGAGACAGAAGGGAGAGATAGAGTGGGAGAGAGGGGATGGGGGAGGGGGAAGGAGAGGGAACGAGATGGAGGGAGTGAGGAGAGAGGGGCTCTGGCGCAGGGGCTCTGCCAGCCCTGCAGGGCCCTGGGCATCTCTGGGCTCTGACCCCAGGCGTGTGAGTTTGCCGAAAGCGGCTTCTTCCCTCGCGCTCCCACTGGCTCCAGGTCCAACATCCACGTCCGACTGACGCTAATGGAAACTCTGCCTCGTGACTCATGGTGTGGCCTGCGGGGCAGGGTGGGGGTAGGGGAGCCTGGACAGCGGGGCCAGGCGGCCGGCACAGGCCCAGGGAGGGCCCTGCTCTGGAGACCCCGCAGCTCCCAGGCAAAGGTGAGCCCTGCTGGCTGCCGGCTCGGAGGGGGACGCCCCCGCTGGCTGGGCTCGCAGGGTGGGCGCGAGTCTCGAATTCTCCTCCGTGCAGCAGCTGCAGGCACGGGGGGGTCGGAGGGGACCTCTGCCCCAGGCACCACCCAGCCCCTCCCGGCCTCTCCTCCCCACCCCCGCCTGCCCAGGAAGCTGCCGGGGGCGACTCGGGCAAGGACAAGGCCAGCGGCTCCTCTGGACACCTGCGCCCCTGCCCCGCTGCCGTGTCCGGGCTGCAGGCGGCCACGCAGTCCACGCGCTCAGCGCCTTCCTCCGTGTCCCTCCATGTCCTGGAGCGAGAGAGACTGACGCCGGGGGCTCTGGGGGACTTGGGTCCCACCGGCCGGAGCGGGAGAAGGAGTAAGGGCACTTGTGAGGATTCCCGGAGAAACGCAATCTGAAGACAAATTCTTCTCGCGACAGAAGTCCTGAAATGCGTGCCTTTTTTTCCTAATGCACATTTTATGTGAACTCCTTAAAGATTCTTTGTATCCATGGATTTCAAAGATTTGTATGGGACTGGTGCTGTAGTAGAGCAGGTAGAGCTGCCGCCTGCAGTGCCGGCATCCCATATGGGCACCAGTTCGAGTCCCACTGCTCCACTTCAGATCCAGCTCTCTGCTGTGGCCTGGGAAAGCAGTGGAAGATGGCCCAGGACCTTGGACCCTGCACCCACCTGAGAGATCCGGAGGAAGCTCCTGGCTTTGGCTTGGCTCAGCCCCGGTCGTTGTGGCCATTTGGGGAGTGACCAGCGGATGGAAGATCTCTGTCTCTCTGTCTCCCCCCTCCCCCATAACTGCCTTCCAAGTAAATAAATCTTTAAAAAAATTTTGCACCAAAATAAATGTATTTTTTCTCCATCTTTCATAAATGTTTTGAAGCCCCCCGGTGGCCAATAGTCCGTGGCCTTCGTGTCACCTGTGCCAGCCTCGGCAGGCGCCCGCTGGCGGAGTAAGAGCCGAGCAGCTGTGGATGGGGCCAGGGCCAGAGACACAGGACTTGGACCTCTCGGAGCTGTCAACAGGGGGTTCCCTCACCCAGGAGGGTCAGCTGTGTGCAGCAGTGGGCGGGGCACTGGGGGCCCTGGGGGTCCACTGGGGGAATTGGCTGTTCGGGACTGTGAGTGACCCCAGGAGACAGGAGACTCGTGGTTGTGGAAGCCCCTGCAGCTCCTGCGGGCAGCCAGGGCTTCTGCACACGAGGACTCACCCGGCCCCTCTGCTGCCCGCCACCCCCCGGCTGTGTGGGGTCCTCCCATGGATGGGAAATAGCCCAGCACTGGGGGCGCCCGGCCCTCCCTGCACCCTCCCTCCCAGGAGCCCCCCAGCCCCTCCGACAGGTGGCCGTGGGCTGGTTGTCAGCAGAGACGCCAGACGCAGGACCACGACGCTCCGCGGCCAGCGTATTGCACCGTAACCTGCAACCCAAGAACGGACCCTGACAGACCAGCCAGAACTGGATTGGGACACAGATTTGGGTCCTATCCACCAGCCTCGTGAAAACAATGTTTACTTATTCTCTTGAGTACTGAGGGGTTTTTAGGGGGAGGAGGTGAGGGAAACATGCAGGCAGACAGAGCTGTTGTTGCCTGTCAACATCACCTGCATCCCTGTCACCCTCCTCCTCATCACTGTCACCACCACCATCACCACCATCACCACAACCTTCACCACCATCACCATCACCACCATCACCACCACCATCACCACCATCACCAC
>CM027407.1:2097795-2123607 GCA_015711505.1 Sylvilagus bachmani | reverse complement strand
ACCTGCCATGCCACGCCCCCACACTCCAGGCCACACCCTCCACCTGCCATGCCACGCCCCACACTCCAGGCCACACCCTCCACCTGCATGCCACACCCCACACTCCAGGCCACACCCTCCACCTGCCATGCCACGCCCCACACTCCAGGCCACACCCTCTACCTGCCATGCCACACCCCACA
This sequence comes from Sylvilagus bachmani, assembly GCA_015711505.1. Taxonomy (NCBI): domain Eukaryota; kingdom Metazoa; phylum Chordata; class Mammalia; order Lagomorpha; family Leporidae; genus Sylvilagus; species Sylvilagus bachmani. The sequence goes on along the minus strand of CM027407.1, from coordinate 2,123,425 downwards.
CTCCAGGCCACACCCTCCACCTGCATGCCACGCCCCCACACTCCAGGCCACACCCTCCACCTGCCATGCCACACCCCCACACTCCAGGCCACACCCTCTACCTGCCATGCCACACCCCCACACTCCAGGCCACACCCTCCACCTGCATGCCACGCCCCACACTCCAGGCCACACCCTCCACCTGCATGCCACGCCCCCTGCCACCCTGCCCCTGCACGCCCTGCCTGCTCCTCTGCTTTGCCGTCCCTCCTTCCCGCTTCTCCTTCCCTGGTTGTGTGCCCCAGCCGGCCTCATCTGCCCACTGGCTCTGCTTTCCCTGGTCTCCCCTCTTCCTGCCACCCCAGTCCATTCCAGAAGCTCAGGGGCTCCACGACCCATAACTGCCAAGAAACCAAACCAGAGGGAGCCGGGCCAGGGTGCGGGGGAGGGCACTGGCCCCACAGGGAGGGTGCTGGCCAGGAAGGAACCGTGAGGTTCCAGTGTGGAGCCCGATCTGGGGGAGGCTGGGCCTGGGGGCTGCAGCTCTGCCCCTCCCGTCCCCGTGTCCATCCAGCTCTCGACCCTGGGCACAGCGCAGCCTTGGTCTCTCGCTCCTTCCTCTTCCTCCTCTCTCCTGGTTCTTCCCCGGCATCCGCCACCTTGGGCACCTGCTGGGGGACGTGAGCCCGGAGGCAGGGGCCCTCTGCTCCTGGGAATCTCCGATTTGTGTGCAGCAGCAGATGCAGCCTTGGAGAGCCCGCGTGAGCGCTGGGGGAGGGGGAGGGGCGGGGCGGGTCCGAGCGGTGGTGACAGCTCACAGCACCCCGCGAAGGGCAGGGCAGCTGGGACTCAGAGCCTGGTCTTGGGCCACGTACAGCGGGGTGGGGAGCGGCCACCTGCACAAAGCCCGTTTATCAGGCAGGAGGCGGCTGCTGCGGCCTGCAGGGCCCGCCCACACAGACACAATGGGCAGCCTGTGCCTCTGGCCACCCGTCCTCCCAGCGCCCCAGGCCTGGCGCCGGTGAGGTGAGCCGGGGGTCAGTGAGGCCCTGCGGGTCGTTCCCCAGGCTCAGCCCAGGGCGCTCAGCGGCGTAGTGGACCCCAAAGATGGCCACGCCGCAGTCCCGGAAGCTGTGCCCGTGTAACGGTCACGGCAAAGGGCGTCCCCTGACCCTACCGGGGGGGGGGCGACTCCTGCGTGATCTGGGCAGGCCCCGTCCCAGCACGAGGGCCCGGCTCTGGGATTTGGCCACCTGCGGGCTGTTGGCTGTGGATGAAGGAAGGGCTGGGAGCCAAGGCGTGGGGGAGGCGCGGAGACGCTGGAACCAGGGACGACGCTCTCTGCCCTCCAGACCAGGAGAGGACAGGTGGGCTGCCGGGCAGCCCAGAGGGAGCCACGAGATGCCCACGTGGCTGTGTGGCCTCGAGTCCTGCCCCAGGGACGAGACCACGCACCCCTCCCCAGAGAGCAGGGCCACAGCGGGCAGAGACCCCGCGGGCACAGGGAGGTGGGCTCCGTCTGTCTGAAGTCCAGGGCTTCTTAGGGTGGGGGCAGGGGTCTGCAGATGTGGAGAGGGGAGAGCCCCAAGCCGGGGACCCAGACAGGCAGCAGCGACCCCTGGGCTCCCTGACTCTGCAGCCCAGCGTGTTATAGGTGAGCGCACACAGTGACCCCGCCTGCCCTGGGGCTGGACAGACCCCAGCAAGGAGACCCCGGGGTGCCTGGTGTTCCCAGTCAGCGGGCGCCCTCCAAGGGGGCCATCTTCCACTGCTGGCAGGGGGTGCAGGGTGGCGTGGGCAGCCCCCGCGTCAGGGCCCACGTGGAGCAGAGGAGGAGGGCAGGAAGGTCCCGCTGCAGCCCCGAGGCACGGTCCACTCCAGCCTCAGCCGGCCGCCAGCAGTTCCCGGGGCTCCCTGGCCGTGGCTGTGGCTTCCCCCTGTGACCTCCGTGACCTTGGGAGGACACCTGCCACTCACTGGCTCAGGGCCCGCCTCCCTGCAGTGCGAACTCATCCCAGGGCATTTCCCTCTGTGCGGCACAAGCACCCCCCACCCCACTCCTGTCTCGTCCACCCCAGGTTGGCAGTGGGTGAGGACCCCGGAGGACCCCACAGAAGGTGACCGGGGGAGGGGCTGGGCCAGGAAAGGGGTCCCAGCTGCCCGCCGGGCCTGAGCAGGTTCGAGCTGCCGGAGGAAGCCGGTCCTGGACAGTGTCGCTTAGACCAGCCGGGACCTGCGGCTGGCGGGCAGGACGCCGCGCCTGTTAGTGCCCCGGATGAGCCACCCACGCACAGGGCCTGGCTGGGAGCCCAGGCGGAGGCCGCGTGCAGGTAAGGGTCATTACCGGAAGATTATCAGGTAGGGGAGGACTGAGAGCAGCCTCACGCCCAGGCCCGGGAGTGGTCTCCTGAGCTCAGGACTCAGCGTGCGTCCCCTGCCCCTCAAAGGCCTGGCCCCCTGGGGCGTCCTGACATGGGCTGAGGCGCATGTGTCCGCCAGTGGCAGGGCAGGACCAGGGGCGAGCGTCAACGGGGGGGGCAGGCTGTAGGCCAAGGCCACGGGCAGCGTGTGAGCCAGCTCCGGTCACTCAGGGACCCTGCCCCCACCACAGTCTTTGGTCCTGCCCACGGGCCTGGCTGTGGCCACCTGCAGCCACAGGCTGTGTCCCACCACCACGCCGTGTCCCAGGCAGCCACAGGGTGGGCTCAGACCCTTCTCCTCTCTCTAGCCCCCCATCCACGTGGGAGTGAGGGCAGCCGGGAGGGCTCCCCGCACAGCTGCACCCTTACTTTCCCAAGGGCTGTGTCGTGGCCCCTGCTCCACGGCCAGCGCGGCTGCCCCAGGGGCAGGGCTGGGCCCACCCTGTCCCCAGCCCGCGATGTGGGGCTGGCTGGCCCTTGTGGGACTCTCTGTGGCCTCGCCGCCAGTCCCTCCACCCTCCCCAGGAAGGCTTCGGCCATGAGTCACCCACTCTGCTCTGCCTGGGCCCGGCTGGGGCAGCCGCACCCTTGGGAAGGGGGCACCCACCCCGGCAGGTGGCCTGGAGTGGGGGCAGGGCTTTGCCGTCACACACTGGCCTGGCCAGCCTCGCGTCTGACGCACCTCGCGGCCTCCCATGTATGGCGACCCAGGGCTCCATCCTGAGCGGCCTGGATGTCAGGGTTCCTGACTGGGGCGGCCAGGCGGGCTCTCTGTAGGACAGCTGCTGGCTCCTAGCCAGGCCAGCGGGAGGCGGATTTACACTGAGGCCCGGGGCCCGAGTGGCTTGGTGGGGCCTGGACCGAGCTCCACGGTCACACAGAAGCACAGGGCTGGTCCTGGCTCTGCCCCAGCCCAGCCAGCCTGGCCGGGCACTGTGCCCTGGGCCCTGTAGCTGCGTGTGTTCACCAAGGCAATGAGACCAACTCGGGTTTCGGGAGACAAACCGTGTTCCTGCCAGCTGTATGAAGTGGGTTGAATGGTGCCCCCAAACCCATGCACCTCCACCCCCACTGAACCTGTGGACGTGACCCCGGCTGGCACGAGGGCTTGGGGCAGGCCCTGGAGAGAAATCGTCCTGTTAGTGGGGTTGGGGCCCTAAGCCCGCACCCCTACAAGAGAAGGGCAGGCACCGAGATGCCCACGGGAGCCCACGGGGCAGAGCTGAGCGCCGGCCTAGCTGGGCCTCCCCGCAGAGCGCCCCAGGGACAGCTCGATGGTGGATTCTGGCTCCACACCACAGGCCGGGCGCTGTGTGCACTCGCGGTCCTCGTACCAGAGTGGCGGCTCTAGGTGGGCACGCCCCGAGGTGGGCACTGTTCAGGCCCAGCGCAGCCCCCCCAGACACACCGGGGGCCCGGGGAGGGGCGGCGGCACAGCAGTGTGGGGCAACAACAGCTCACCATGCACACCAGAACGACCGCGGAGAGCGTCCAGGGGCTCGAGCTGCCTGCCACCGCCCCCGTGGTCCCTCCTCCGTCCCCCAGCTTCCTGGGCCCCCACAGATGCCACTGGGTGCAGCAAGGGGTCTCAAGGCCTGGCCACCCCCTCTGCAGGAGCCGGGGCGGGGTCCCCGAGAGCCCCGCCCACCGGAGAGGAGCAGGTAAGCAACTCTGGGGGGGGGGCAGGAGCAGATGGGCCAGGACCACAGGCCCCCAGGGCCCTGCCCAGCCCCCAGTCCCTACAGGGTCTCAGAGCCACACTGGGGGGCTTGGCCCAGGACACAGGGCAGGGTGCAGGTGGGCTCTGAGTGACTGTGGCCTCCCAAGGGCCACCGAGCGGGTAAACTGAGGCACGCACCGGTCTGGTCCAGGAGAGGGACGCAGGCAGGCTGTCCTGAGCGGCCACTGCTGGGGGTGGGGGTGCTCTGGACGGGGCTGGGCGGGAGGGGGCCGGGTGCCTCCTCAGAGGCCTCTGCAGGATCTCGTGCCAAGCCCGGGTCTGTGGTGACTCACGCTGGCTCCTGCCCCGGGCGGGAGGGGCAGTGACGAAGGCAGGGGCTGGGAAGGGCAGTGGGGGGTCAGGCAGAGGCGCTGTGCTGTGCTGGGCTCCGCCACCAAGCGAGCAGAAGGGGCCTGGGAATGTAGCACGGAGCCGCCCCCGCCCCCGCCCCAGCCGCTGCGCTCTCTGCAGGGCCCCGGCCGCCTCCGTCACCCACGGTCACCCCAGGGTGGGCGGCCTGCTGCTGCGAGGGACACAGCCCAGCTTCCCCTCCCTCCTCTGCTTGCATCACGGAGACCGCTTTGAACAGCCCGGCTCAGTGGGGAGAGAGACGTGGGGACCCGCACGGGGCTCAGCTGACCAAGCCGCCTGCCTGTCCCCCGGGGAACCCCGCCCCCATCGCCCGGCTCCCTGGAAGCTGTGATGTCACTGGGACTCCAGCGGCCGGCACGAAGGGCCCTCCTGGCCGGCACGGCGCTGACGCAAGTCAGAAGCTCGCGGCTCCCGGCCCAGCCACAGCCTGCGGTCCCCGCGGGGAGGGCCTGGCGTGGCAATCAGCTGCTTTCTCAGGGCTGCCAGCCGGAGCCTGCCCGGCTCCCCGGAGGTCAAGGAGAGACAGCCGCGCTCGGGCTCCGCCAGGCAGCTGCCCGGGGCCGGGGTTCTGCCGCCCAGCTGTCCCTCTGACCTTGGGGTGACCTGGCCGCTTCTGTGGGGCCAGCCTGGACGCCAGCCAGCTGGACACGGACTGGGAGGCAGGTGCCGCGTCCACCCAGCGCGTGGGGGCAGCCCAGCCTCCCGGTGCTGCTTCCTGAGGGTCTCTGTTCACCCGAGCCCCAGTCACTGCCCCGTGGCCTCCGCCTCCAGGAACCACAGCCACGGATGCGCACACGGAAGCGCACACAGACGAACCTGCTCCTGAGACCCAAGTGGGGGTTGGTGGCGATGAGCGTGGGGGCTGGGGCTTCCTCCCCGTGTTGTGGATGGGGCTGGCCCGGGAGTCGCCACTGCCCCACAGACACACTGCACCAACCTTCCGGAAGGTTCTACACTTCCTTAAACATGTGTGCACACACGCACATGCACACATGCTCCTGGGCACACGGGCCCTTACGCCTATATAGCGATGTGCACAGAAATGCATGCGTGTGCAGACGTGTGGGCACCAACTGCCCACAGAGCACACGTGTGCATAGGAGAGCACACGCCAGCACGTGCTGCACGCACAGCAGAGAGCAACCTCCACGACTGCAGCCACTCTGCAAACGCGAGGACCCTGTCCCCTCCCCCAGCAGAAGCACCCAGGTGGTCAGGACCACCCCCGTCCTGTGCTGCAGGGACAGACAGCAGGGCCCAGGGGCTGGGAACGGCCACCTGGAGGTGACCGCGCTGCGGCTGTTTTGAGACAGGGTGGTGCAGGTCGGGGTCAGAAACACGCTCGGTCACCGTGCCCTGACCCAGGAAGTCTTGGGGCCCGGTGGGTGTGGAACCCTGATGGGGACGTGGTGGTGGGCAAAGGGGACCCCCCACCTGCACAGCTCGGAGCCGGGGACCCCTCCCCAGAGACGCACCTGCTCAGGGCGTGGCCTCTGGCACCTGGCGCTGTCTGCCCTGTGGCCCCACAGGGAGGCTGCTCCTTTCCCCTCTCTGAGCCTGGTCAGCTTCGTCCTGGCCTCGCCCTGGGCATGGCCGCCACACCACACAGCACAGGGACCCTGGCAACTCAGGGACAATGCTGCCTCTGTGTCTGAGCCGCGGGACCTCAGGATACCCCAAGTTCACGGAGACCAGCTGGTGCTGGCCGAACCGCGGGACTGTGGCCGGGGGCCTGCAGCAGGTGCCGTGGGCCGAGCAGCAATCAGGCAGGTGGGGTGTGCACCTGCACCGACAGCCGGGTCCCCAGGCCGCCGGAGCAGGGTCCCCACCGCAGGGCAGCCCGGCACCGCTGGCATCAGCAGGCTCCAGTGGCCCTGCGGGGGAGGGGCAGCCTGCGGCCACACACCCCTCCCGCAGGGTGGGCTGCTCACAGCCAGGCCTGGGCCTTGCAGGGTTAAAGCACCCGCCCCGTCCCATCTTCCAGACCAGAGAGGCAGTGAGGCAGGCCGCACAGCCCGGACCGACAGGGGCATGGCCGCCCGGCCCCTCCTGGTCAGGCTGCCCGCACCACGTGGGCCCCCCGAGGGCCGTGTGCTCTGCCGCAGCAGGCTGGCGAGGGCAGGGGCCGCCGGCCGTCCCCCCCAGCACGGCCCCGCTGCCACACTGCAGCCTGCCCTTCGGCTTCTAAGACGTAAATATTTGCTCTTCCATTAAGAAAATAACCAAGAGCTTCCCTTTAGTGGTGTGTACACACGGCTGCCCTTCTGAAGCTGGCGCGCTCCTGGGCCCCTGCTCCCCGCGCCCCGCCCCGCCCCGCCCCGCAGGCGCCCGGCAGGCAGCAGCTCGGGGACACACCAGGGCACGGGCCACTGAATCAGAGGCAGCTGTGGCCGCTCGGCGTCGCCCAGCCAAGCCCGACGGTGAGACCGGCGGCAGCCAGTGCTGCGTGTGGCGCGTCTGGGGCCTGAGCCCTCCCCCAGCCCTGCCGGAGAAGCAGGTGGACAGCAGACTTGTCCCGGGTCACCCACGGCTGTGACCCGGACCCGGGGGAGGCACAAGGGGTCACCCTCAGGGCTTCACCGCCCTTTGGAGAGTTGAAGCCACTGTCAGCCTAGGGGCCACACATACACACAGGCACCACGGCCGCCAAACCCAACGCCACGGGGCGCCCGTGGCACACAGCACGAGGCCAGCCGCCTGCCCACCTCGGGCCCCGCCACACGGGCTCTGGGGGCCTGGCTGCTGTCCCCGGCCCCTTTCTGCTCTGTGGCTGTCCCACCCTGGGGAACAGGCCTGGCCGACTGCAGTGGCCGGCCCAGGAGTGGACCGGGCAGACCTGAGACGCTGTGGCCAGGACTCCGTGGCTACAGGCCCCGTGGACTCCCTTTGGCCCGAAGATCCTGGGGTCGGGGCCTGGCTTCCTGAAAGGGAGTCAGGTTGTGTAGACAGTGTGTCTACACTGGCACAGAGCCTCCTCTGTGAGTCACATCCCTGATCTGCCTTGAAACACACATGCTCTCAAATACCACACACACATATGTACTCACATGCACCCACATGCACACATACTCACACTCATGCTCCCCCTGGCCTGCTCACACACACTGATGTTCATACTACACATGCACACATCCACAGCACACACATCACACACACGCACTGTACACATTCACAACCCACTGTGCACACATATCACACACACACCGACACGCACTGCACACGTGCACACACCCACAGCACACACATCACACACGCACACTGACACGCATTGCACACATGTGCATGCACACATCACACATGCACAGACACACACTGTACACGTGCACACACCCACAGCACAATCACACATGCACTGCACACATGCACACACCCACAGCGCACACACATCACACAGGCACACTGACCCTCACTGTACACGTGCACACACCCAAGGCGCACACACATCACACGACAGGCACCACACACATACACACACTCACACTCCAGCTCTTTTCCAGGCACAGACAAAATGGGCCAGTGTTGTGGCACAGGGGGTGAAGCTACCACCTGCAATGCTGGCATCCCATATGGGCGCTGGTTCAAGTCCCAGCTGCTCCACTTCCAATCCAGTTCCCTGCTGTGGCCTGGGAAAGCAGTGGAAGATGGCCCAAGTGCTTGGGCCCCTGCATGGTGTGGGAGACCCAGAGGAAGCCTCTGGCTCCTGGTTTTGGATCGGCGCAGCTCAGGCCATTGCGGCTAACTGGGAAGTGAACCAGCGGATGGAAGACCTCTCTCTCTCTCTCTCCCTGTCCCTGTCCCTGCCCTGTGTCACTCTGTCTTCCAGTGGCCCTCAGTGGGGGAGGAGTGTGGAGGAGAATGCCCCCGGCACCTCTCGGGGAGGGGGTGGCCACACCCAGGGTGCAGGCGGCCCTGTGCCACCCCCACGTGGTGGCAGCTGTGGATCCCAGAGCACACGGCTGTCAGAGAACCTCAGGCCAGACCCAGGGCTGGGGCCGGGCCCGAGGGGAGAGCAGGGCTATGGGGCAGTGACCAGCACCCTAGGGTGCCTCCTTTCAGGGCTGGAACCAGAGGGATGCTGGCCGGCAGCAGGGAGCTCAAAACACGGGCCGAGGCCTGGGCAGACCCTCCTCCCCCGGGCCATTTGACCGCTGAGGGCCCCTGCCTGGGCGGCTCTGCCGGGCTGGGCGGTGTTATATATAGCGCGGCTGGTGATTAGTCACTGGCACGGCGGGCTCGCGGCATCTCCGCACCCGCACCCGTCTTGTCAGGCCTCCTTCCCCGGGGGCCTGCGAAGCCAGTGCGATGACTCACAGCTGAACGGGGAGGGGAGAGGGGACCTGCAGCCCCGGCCAAGCCCGGCCTCGGGGAGCCACGCGTGCCCCGACCAAGCCTGACCTCGGGGAGCTACGCGTGTGGCTTTAACCCCGTCCTCCCGCCTCCGGGAGGGACGCACGGGCACTGCTGACACCTCCGCGAGTTACGGAAGTGGAAAGAAGCCCGGAGAGGCCCCCGGGCTGCCGCCTGCACGGCGCCCGCTCCGACACTGCCTGTCTCTGTGCAACGCGACAACGTGGGGACAACGTCCGTGGGCCTCTGTGTTCTTTCTGTGGCCTTACAGCGCGAGAGAGCGCAATCATCTGCTGGTTCACCCCCAGCTGTCCGCAGCTGCTGAGGCTACCCCAGAGCAGGAGCCGGGACCCCAACTCCGCGCGGGTCTCCCATGTGGGTGGTGGGGACCCAAGCACTTGCGCCGTCACGGCCGCCCCAAGGCTGCGCGGCCAGCAGCAGGAAGTGGACCAGGAGCCGAGTGGGCTCCGTCCCAGGCTGCACCAAGCACCCACGCCCGTCTCTGCGTGCTGGGAGCTCGGCGATGGGGACCTTGCAGGCCCAGGGGAGAGGTCCCCCTCCAGGGCTTCACCTTTCAGAGGACTTGACCTTGAGCAGCAGCCCTGAGCCCACAGCCCAGCCCCCACCCCAGTACACGCCCCACACTCCCCAGCGGGACAGCACTGTGTCCACAGCCCAGCCCCCACCCCGGTACACGCCCCACACTCCCCAGCAGGACAGCGCTGTGTCTACAGCCCAGCCCCCACCCCGGTACACGCCCCACACTCCCCAGCGGGACAGCGCTGTGTCCACAGAGCACGAGACTCACTCGGCCTGGCCATCCTCAGCCGTCAGCCTTCCCCAGGGCCCCCCGGCCCCCGGGGCTCTGGGCCTGCCTATTTCGGCGCCTGCCTGTGTCCCCCAGAGGGTGTCCACGAGAGAGGCCCTTCGGCAGCTCTGGCCGGTCCTCCACATTCAGCTTCGTCTAGGACTCAAATCCCAGGTGCCTGGCAAAGCAGGGCTCCTGTGTGTGTGCACATGTATGGTGTGTATGTGCACACATGTGCATGTGTGTGCACACATGTATGGTATGTGCACATATGTGCATGTGTGTACACATGTATGGTGTGTGCGCACATGTGCATGTGTGTGCACACATGTACAATGTGTGTGTGCACGTATGTGCATGTGTGTGTGTGTGAGGCGCCACAGTAGCATGGGTGCTCTCCAGTGCCGTTCATATTCAGCTGACACGGAACCCCGGAGGCTGCCCTGTCCCCACCGGGGGCTGCCCTGTCCCCACCGGGGGCTGCCCTGTCCCCTCCGTGGGGACATAGCTGACTGTCGGTGAGGGGCGGGCCTCCACCCGTGTGTGTGTGGGGAAGGGGCCCCTGCACCCCCCCGCCTCCCCACTGGGGAGGCTAAGGCCCCCCTGCAGCTGATGAAGGGGTGAAACCGTGTCCCACTCCCGTGTGCAGTGACCCTACGGCCTCAGCACGCAGCGTGTGCAAACAGGGTCATCAGGACAAGGTCGCTCCCGACCCAGCACAACCGGGATCCTGGAGGGGCGGGCAGCGCTCCGACGCCCCCGGGACCCCGCCATCGCCTGCCTGGCTCAGGCCCCGCTGCTCCTGACCCAGCTTCCCGCTGCTGCAGAGCCGGGAGGCAGCGGCGACGGCCCGAGGCCCTGGGCCCCCGCCCACGTGGGAGACCCGGGTGGAGCTCCCGGCGCCTGGCTTCCACCTGGCCCAGCTGTTCAGCCATTTTGGGGAGTGAACCAGCAGATGGGAGAGTCCTCTCTCTCTCTCTCTCTCTGCCTCTCAAATACATAAAATAAAAAAATATAAGCTAAAAGGGGAAATTTGGCACAGACATGGACGTGGGAAAACCCCGTGTGAAAATGGGGGCTGGGCTGCTGCATCTCCAACCAGGACCCTCACCCTTGAACCCCGCCCTGCGGCCTGCAGGGCTCCAAGGAGGAAGTGCCTGCTGCCCGAGCCGCTCTGAGTCCCGCAGGTGGAGCCGTGTTCCTGGCCGCATGGTCCACTTTTCCCGGGGGCCCCGGGGGACTGGCCCCGAAGAGTCACGTCCCTCCTGGAGCCTTCCTCCTGGTCGTTCAGGAAGGGGACCCATGGCACGACCCAGACTTCAGCCCTCGTCCCTCGGCCATGCTGCTTCGCCCACCCAGTGGCCCCGCCCCCGATCCTCAGAAATGCACCCTGGGTGAGAGCCGCAGGTGCCCAGCTCCAGCCAGGAGCCGACGGTTGAGCTACGTTTGCTCAGCTGGCCGGAGAAGGCCCGGATCAAGAAGTGGCGGAGCCAGAGCCCAGCGTGGGGGACAGGGGGGCGATGGCCGGGTGCGGGGGAGGCCCAGGTCAGGCGCCGGGCACTCAGGCTGGAGCAGAGCCTTCCGTCCTGGGGTCAGGACAGGGTCCCCGCCCTACAGAGGCGGCTCCTTGTCTGCACATCCGGACCCCGACAGCCGAGCAGCAGCGTGGGCCAGGCCAGGCCGGAGCGCAGCTGGCCACTGGGCCTGCCCTGCTGTCCTGCCCTGGGCTCCTCGCCTCGGCGTCTCCCTTCTCCTCTCAGCAGCTCGGCAGCCCCAGGCCGTCTGCGGGAGCAGCCGGATTGCATTTTCCCAGCAGGGCCCTGACCGCCGCGCGCAGGGCCGTGGGCGCAGTCAAGCAACGAGGGAGAACCTGCGGCCGGAAGAAGCAGCAGCGTGCGCTCAGCAGACGCGCCTGGGCTGCCACGGCGTCCTGCCACCGCACAGGTGCACGCACACGTGAGAGTACACGTGTGAGCACACACGCAAACACACACAGGTGCAGCACACACGCGAGCACACACACAGATGCAGCACACATGTAAACACACACAGGTGTAGCAAGACATAAACACGCACAGGTGCAGCACACACGCACACATGCACACAGGTGTAGCACACACATAAACACACACAGGTGTAGCACAGATGCACACACACAGGTATAGCACAGGCGCACACACGCACACACAGGTGTAGCACACATGCACACACGCACGCGCAGGTGCACACCCACGGTGACGGGTCGCAGAACACCGTGCAGCCACAGCCGCAAAGGCCTGACTCAGCCTAAACGCCACTGACGGTCTGGAGCGGCAGCTGCGGCTGAGCCGGGGGAGAGGCCACAGCTGTGCTGACGGAGCTCTGACGCACAGCGTCCCCCGCAGAGGCCGGCGTGCACACCGGGGAGGGCGGCTGCACACGGCACAGTCAGCTCTGCGCCCACGGTATCTGCCCCTGGTGTGGACCGGGCATGGGTGGACAGCAGCCGGCTAAGCACAGGGCACCTGCCCACACACGTGCAGGTCCTTCTCCTCGTCTTGCGCCCCGAGTGACGCGTGGCACGTCCCTGTGGTGAGGCGGCGACCGATGAGTCAAGGACACAGAGCCTGCTCGGGGCACACGCCGCCCTGGTTAGCAGGAAGGACTGGAGGATCTGCAGGCCGCTGTCCTGGACCCCTCCCCCATGGACACAAAGGGGCACCTGCAGTGTCCCAGGTCCTGAGCCCGATTACTCCACAAAGGATCCCAGCATCGGAGTAGCCCCGGGGGGACACTCAGGGGACACACAGAGGGCCGGCCCCCACCCCCTTAAGCAGAGCTGGGCCCACGGCTCCTCGGGGTGCTGGTGACGGTGGCTCTCCCCAGCCCGTCGGGGCTGGCGCCCGTGCCTGCCTGTTTGGCTGTAATGAGAGGGTGCTTAGCCTAATGACAGGCCAGCCAGGCTGCCCCACAGAGCCCACTGCTGGGAGCCACATCAAAGCTGTGCACTGGCAGCCTGGTGACCCCGGAGGTCAACACCGCCCCTCCCCCCAGCCAGCCAGTGAGGTCCGGAGGGAGCACGGGGAAGCCACTGCATCAGAGCCCCCGGCAGCCTGCAGGCCAACTGGGCCAGCAGGCGGGGGCTGGGGGAGCAGCGGGGAACAACCCCGGGACCGCAGTGCCCACCAGGGGCTCTGGAGGGGGTTGTTCACAGCTGAGGCCCAACCTCCATGTCCCCAATACCTAGAGCTCAGTGTGGGCTTCAGATGCGGGGGTCCTAGGGCAGGCACTGTGGTGCCGCGGGCCCAGCCCCCTGCCGCCAGGGATTTGCCTGTGTTCGAGGCCCGGCTGCTCCACTTCCCATCAGCTCCCTGCTAACGCACTGAGGAAGGCAGGGGAGGAGGGCCCACATCCTGGGGTCCCTGCCACCCACGTGGGAGACCTGGCTGGAGCCCCGGCTCCTGGCTTCAGCCTGGCCTATTGGGGTGTTTAGGGAGTGAACCAGGATGGACGATCTCTCTCTCCCCCCGCCCCTGTGTTTCAGACACAAGTGTGTGTGTCCTGGCAGTGAGTCATGTACTGGCGTCCGGGCTCTGGGCTGAGGCAGCCGAGGGGAGCCCTGTGCGGCCCAAACCTGGTCTCCACTGGCCCCTCTGCCCGCCCGCCGCCTGCTCCTCCCTCCTGGGCCTGGCACCCTGCACCCAGCTGCCACCAACCACCGCCATGGACGCTGGGTCCAGGGGGCCATTGGCCCTCGGCGCCCTCCGAGAGCCCACAGGCGGAAGGCCCCTGCCGGAAGCTTCCGACACAGGAGCCTGCAGCCCAGCTGTGCCCACGAGGATCCGGAGCGGCCTCCACATGTCAGCGGCCACACACAGCAGCCCTGGGGCACTGAGCCTCAGCGGCCGGCATTTCTGCCCACATAACCCGCCTCTCCCTGCCCGGATGACCTCGTCCAGCGCTGGGGTCCCCTTCACACAGGCGCCGAGCCACGGGCGGGTGAGCAGCAGGTGCAGCTGTCTCATCACTGACACCCACGCCCACGCAGCCGAATCACCATCTAAAATGGCCCAGGCGTCACCCATGCCTCGCCCCTGAGCCGGAAGGAACCCCATGGAAGGAGTGTGCCGAAGGCCCCGCCATGGCTGCCTCCCCAGAGGCCCCACGGCCGAGGGCCTGCGCTGCTTCCTGGTTTCGCGGCTGCTGCCCAGGGGCGGCATTGTGCGCTCGGCTGCCACACGGACCGTCTGAGAGGCTCCTTAACCGCCTGTGGCCCCGCGTGGAGTCTGCTTCGGGGAAGGAGGTGACCACAGCCCAGCGGCCGTGACCTCGACTGAGCCCAGCGGCGGAGGTTTCCAGGCCCCCAGGCAGCATCGCATGGGTGCATGGACGAGGCAGGGGTCCAAGGCGCCGGGTGGGTTCATGGCCGCAGTCGCTTCCCTCTGCTGACTGCCAGCTCCCTGACCCCATCCTCCTCAGTGGGCGCTCGCTCACCTCCCCCCCCCACCGCTATTTCCCACCCAGGACCCCAGACCCGGGCCCTGCTGGCTCAGGACTCCCAGATACGAGATCTTTCCGACCTGGGTTGTGCAGACCCAGGCCCAGCGGTGATTCTGGGGTCTCTGCGGAGCCGTCCTGTGACCCTCGTGGGCCTGAGGGGGGGCTGCCCGAGGGGCTCCTCAGCCTCTTGCAGCTCAGCCCCCAGGGCACGTGGGGAGGCTGCCGTCCCCGCACCACCCATACCCCTGCGCACACAACCAGGGCTCTGCCCAGGCAGCTGTCGCGTGGCCCCTGTCCTCCCCTGTCAGGGACACTTGTCCCAGGCAATGAACAGGGCGGGGGTCCGGCCAGCCCCCAGGCCACACCCCAGGGACAGTCCCCCAAGATCTGCTGTGCTGAGACCTGACCCGGTGTCCAGATGAACAGAGAGGGGCGGGGCATGGGACACGCTTGACGTGAGCGCCGGGACGCAACAGCAGTGGGTCCTGGCAGAGTGGACAAGACAGTGAGCTGCCGGCCACCCAGCCAGGGAGGAGCCAGCCCCACGCGTGGCCGGGGAGGAGCCAGCCCCACGCGTGGCCAGCAGCCAGGACCAAAGCCTGCAGGAGACTTCCGGTTGTGGTGGTTCGGGTCGGCGGGTTCCGGAGGGGACGCCTGCACTCCAGGCCAGCCCGGCTGTGACAGCGGGACAGCAGGGCGACTGCGGAAGCCAAGTCAGTGTCCCTGTGTCCCTGCGGTCACAGCTTCCGGGCAGGGAGGACGTGCAGACACGGCTGGGGTCAGGCACCAGGCACTGGGCCGATCGAACAGCCTGACTGCCGTGCGGCTTTGTCTCTGCTGCCGGAGCCGCCCCGTGACCATGAACCCACGTGGGGGAGGGGCCAGAGACACAAAGCCCTGGAGGGCGGCTGAGGTCAGCAGAGGTCACCGCCGGGTGCCATCTGCACGGTGACGCCGCCGGATCCGTGCCGTGTGGGATGGGGGGCAGCGGGCTCCATTGCCTTCCGCGAGGACCATCTGGGGGTCTCTGCCCCTTTCAGTCTCCTAGGACCCTGCTCTCCCATCTCGCGGCACGCCTCGGGACACGGCTGCCGTCACAGCTCGGCACAGCACGGCCATCAGCCGGGAGCCTGCTCCAGGAGGTCACATGGCCGCCAGGGCTCCGCCTGCCTCCCGCTGTCAGCAGAGGCCCAGGGCCAGTGCCGTCCCTCGGAGCCCCCAGAGCCCGGAGTGGGGGAGGGGTGGCCCGTGCTGGGCAGGGCAGCTGTGAGCGGATTCTGGCCAAGGAGAAGCGTCCTTTTCTAAAGACGAGTTTTAAAATTCCTTTGGACAAATTATCTTGGTTGGGAAGGAGCGCTCCCACAGGGCAGGTTGCATGTGGGGCGCGGCCTCTGGGGTTGGCTCCTGACCACTGTGGTGGGGTGACCCTGGAGTGTCGTTGGGCACAGCTGGCCCTGTCCTGGCCGGCGCCCCCCTTCCCCTGGAGTGAGTCTGCACTGGTCCTCCTGGTCCCTGCCCCACCGGGTCATCAGCTTCCTGGTCTAGCAGGGGGCTGCTCTGGACCCCGGGGAGCGTGCGCCAGAGTCTTGCTGGTTTGTGACGCCGGCTCAGGGACAAGGCTCCCCCCGCCCCCCGCCACCTGAGCCAGGTTCAACGGAGCCAAAGCTCCCAGCTCCCCTCACCCTACACACAGCAGTGCAAGCCTTGGGCCCCTGCAACTGGGCTGCTCAGGCTGTGCGAGGACCAGTGAAGCCGGCATGAGCAGACACCGGGTGTCCCCACGGCCGTCTGGGTGACCAGGTCCTCCCACTGTGGGAAACAGGGACCCAGCCACCCGGCTGGTGCAGGTAGATGAGGGGCAGCGTGTACTGAATAGACAGCCTCTGCTTGGGGGTCCCCAGGGGCTTCACCCTGCATCGCTGGGCCCTGGTGAGACGCAGAGCCCCTGGCACCCGGGCAGCAGCCAGAGCACCCCCGCCCGCACGTGCCCCTGCTCTTAGGAGGAGAGGGGGTGCCTGGGCGACGAGCACGCGGTGGTCCCTGGCGTGGCTCCCTGCTGGGAGAAGCCTGGATTTCTTGGCCCCCACTGATGGCCGGCAGGGCCGTGGCAGCTGTGGCCAGCGACACAGGGCGCGGGCTCAGCCCTTCCCCGGCGGGAGCTCCACTCCCGGGACCGAGAGCACAGTGTCCCTGAGCAGGGGCAGCAGCGTGTTCTTCCCAGCCCAGCACAAAGAGGTGACGGCCGGTGCGAGGGAGCGGAAGTGAGCGTGATGGAAGTGAGTGGGGCGGAAGTGAGCATGATGGAAGTGAGCGTGGCGGAAGTGAGCCTGATGGAAGTGAGCGTGATGGAAGTGAGCGTGATGGAAGCACCGATGCTTCCGGCCGAGGCTGCCCCGCACCCCACAGCAGCTCCAGCACCCACTTTCCAATGCATACCATCCTTTCCTTTTCTTTCTTTTTTTAAAATTTTTATTTATTTGAAAGGCAGAGTTCCAGAGAGGCAGAGAGAGAGAGAGAGAGGTCTCCCATCTGCTGGGTCACTCCCCAGATGTCCACAGTGGCCGCAGCTGTGCAGATCCAAAGCCAGGAGCCAGGAGCCGGGAGCTTCTTCTGGGTCTCAAGCACTTGGGCCATCGTCCACTGCTTTCCCAGGCCATAGCAGGGAGCTGGATCAGAGGTGGAGCAGCCGGGACTAGAACCAGCGCCCATGTGGGATGCTGGTGCAGCAGGGGATGGCTTTACCTGCTACGCCACAGCGCCAGCCCCAATATACTATCCTTTTCTTAAAAAAAGACTTACTTTTTATTAAGTAATTTGAAAGGCAGAGAGACAGACACAGAGTAAGAGAGCGAGAGAGCGAGAGAGAGAGAGAGAGAGAGAGATCTCCCATCTGCTGGTTCACTCCCCAGATGCTCCCAGCGCCCTGGGCTGGGCCTGGCCAAAGCCAAGATCCAAGAGCTCCATCTGGGCCCCACCTGGGTGGTCGGGACCCAAGTCCTTGAGCCATCGCTGCTGCCTCCAGGGCGCCCATCAGCCAGGAGCTGGGATGCAGAGCAGAGGCGGGACTTGAACCCAGGCCCTGGGGTACGGGATGCTGGACTTTCCAAGTGGCATCTTAACTGCGTGGCCTCTCCCTGTGGGTCAGGTTCTGGCTGGACATGAGGACATGAGTAGCTGTCCTTCTGAGACACAGCTCAGCAGCCACCCGTGGAGGGACAGAGCAGGAACGTGAGAGAGTGTCCGAGACCACCCAGGTCACTGAGGCAGGGCCGGTGTGCGGCCCAAGGTTCCCGGGGATTTGGGGCCTGGCACAGCTGGGCGCGTTCCTCAGCCCATCGGAGACCTGAAGCGCACCTCCCCCACACGCTGGGGTCACAGCTGTGGGTGTGACTGTTGGAAACGGGCTCTCGGCAGGTGTGATGCAGGTGGAGGGAGGAGGAGGGGGCAGTGGAGCCGGATGCCCTCGTAAGGGGAGGAGAGGCCCAGACAGAGGGAGAGTGAGGGGTGGGCATGGGGGAGGAGCCCTGGGAAGACTGGGCGGAGCCTGCACCGGCCTGGCCCCCGGGCAGTGGGCAGGGCCCTCCTTCAGGCCTCGGGGGAGGACAGCTGGGCACCTGCACAGCAGGGCAGGACGGCCCTGCCACCCTGAATCTCCCAGTGTGAGCATTGTGACGGCATCGAGGGCTGTCCCCACCCGCACCACCACCTGTCACAGAGCTGGTGTGGAGCAGGCTGAGGGCTCCTGCCCCTGCCCCCCAGCCCTCACAGTCTGTGGCCTGTGTCCAGCCCTAGGGACCTGGCGGTGAGCGCACAGGGACGGCAGCGTTTAGGGTCGAGGGGCTCCAGGCCTTGGTGGTGAAGGGTCTGGAATCCTCCGCTCTGCGTGGCCACGGCCACTGTGCCTGGCCAGACCTCCGTAGAGACACGGGGATGCACGGGGCAGTCAGAGCCAGGGGCGCCAGCGGGCTCAGCGGGCTCCGAGCTGCACGGCACATCTGAGCGATCGCGTCCAGCGAAACCTCACGGCAGGAATCCTGGCAGTGGGCAGGGGACAGGGCAGCCTGGACCTGGGCTGTGGGCACTCGTGAGGGTCGGACACAAAGCCCTGGGTTTTCTCCTAGTCTTCTGTGAGCTCCTGAAAACCTATCACAGTTTCAAAATAAAGAGCCAGGAAGGCCAGGGCACTCCAAGGGCGCGAGCACACCGGCATGGGTGTGAGCGTGCGAGTGTGTGCCTGTGTGCACACGTGGTCGCGTGTGTCGGGTGCACCTGTGTGAGTTGCCACGGCAGAGTCCCGGGGGCAAGGCTAGGATGATCCACCGCAGTCAGTCCATGAAGAAAATGATTCCAGAAAACTCACGGGGCATCCCACCTGCTTCTCCCCGGGTGGTGAGGATTGGTTCTGACTGTGTCACTTGACGTGAGCGCAGGGGACCAGGCCGCCCCAGCGCTGGCCACGTGAGTCTGGGGGGCAGGAGCAGGGATGGGCAGGGGTCCCTTGCTCCTGAGGCAGAACGAGGGACCGAGAGGAGCTGAGAGGCCGGTGCTGGAGGAGGGGACTCGGATGGGGGCCCAGCAGTGCTGGGGCTTCTCCGGACGGCTGTCACCGCTCTGTGACGCCATGGGCAGAGGGACTGACCCGGCGGTGCCTTGGTGCCCATGCAGGTGTGAGCTCCTTACAGAATGTGGAGCGGGGGCGCCTCCTGCCGCTGGGTGACGCCGCGCGGAGCTGGATGGGACGTGGAGCCGGGATACGCAGGCCGGACTGCAGGGCTCCCCAAGAGCTCCCGACACCTGGCACACAGAGGGCCACATCGACTTGAGCCGCTCTGACAGGGCAGGGGTTGGCAGCTCCGGCATGTCCTTGGGGTCGTGGAACCATGGCCGCGCCTCTGCCACAGCCCCACGGGCTCCCTGCGCCGTGCCAGGCTGCACGTTGCTCCGTGGTCACCGCCTCGCCCCCGGCACCTCCGCCGACGCAGGGCTCAGGGCTGGCCACTCCCAGCATGCACTGCAGTCTTCTGCCAGCCTGGGGCTCCGGCACAGCAGCAGGAAGTGAAGGCTCGGTGCGTTTTCCTCCCCAGGGCTTGGTGCTACTCTGTCGGTGGCTGCAACCCGGTGCCAGGGCACATGTGTGCGCGTGCACGTGTGAGAGCGGGGGCAGGTGGTGGGGGCGGGGCTGGGAGAGCCCTGAAGCTTTGAGTGCATTCCTTCAGTGGGCCTTAATGACCGAGACGGTCGGCGACATCTGCATTTTCGTTAGGAGAAATGAATCACGCATGATCCATCGGCCGTCCCTGGCGGCTCAAGGGTGAAGAGAGAGCTGCCGGTAGTGAGAGCGTGCCCTTCGGAGCAGCCGCTGCCCAGGCCAGACCCGCGGAGGACTCCCGCGGGGCTCTGGGCAGCCCCCAGACCTGGAACTGGCCGTCTGGGACAAGGCCGCAGGAGCCGTGGTCTGAGCACTGAGAGCAGGAGGACGGGCGCTGGGGCACCAGGGCCTCAGGGCCTCCTCCAGGGCCGCCCCCAGCCGCCTGCCTGGTCCGCCTCTGCCGCTCCTGCTGGTTCCTGCTGGCCCCCACCCCCACCCCGCAGGGGTCCCCACAGAGCCTGCACCTGCCCCAGCTGGGCGGCAGAGGTGGGGCGGGGTCCGTGACCAGCCCTCCCAAGCTACACAGGCGTCCGTGGAGCAGAAGTGGGGGGCGGTGAGTGCACAAGCAGACACCAAAGATAAAACGGAGGTGCCCTGCGAGCGGCAGGGTGGGGGCGGGGGTGGGGAGGGGGCGGGGCGGTCTCCCCAGTGCACAGGGACCCTGTGGGGGTCAGGAGCTGGCTTGGAGGTCGGCCCTTCCCACTTCACCCATCCCCACTGCCCAGTCACGGGTCTGCTGGCCCCCTAGACCTGGCCAGACCTGAGACGAGAAGAAGGCCCAGCCTGGCCAGGGAAGGGGAGGGGAGGAGCGGGAAGGGCATGCTGGGGAGTGGGGGAGGGGCACAGTGAGAGCTGGGGGAGGGGCAGGGAGCCCACGGGACCCTCAAATGAGTGGGGGGGTGAGTACACGGGGCAGGGGTGGGCCTGAGACCCGCTGGGCTGGTGGGCGGGGGCTGGGCTGGCTGGGCCCTGCTCTGCCCCCACCGCCCCCCGTGTGCCCCGCATCTTCCAGGAGGCTGGGGATCCCGGCTCTGCAGGGACCAGGGGTGCTGCGGGGTCCCGGGGCCCCGAGACAAGACGCAGCCTGGGGTGCGGCCTGGGCCCTGCACCAGCAGAGGGTGGGGGCGTTGGCAAGGTGGCCGCTCTGCCGCTGAGCTGCCCTGGGACACTGTGCCCCGGGTCCCAGGTCCTGGGTTCGAGTCCCAGTTCCGCTTCTGCTTCCAGCTTCCTGCTCGTGCACAGCCTGGGAGGCGGCAGTGAGGGCTCCAGTGCTTGGCCCCCGCCACAGGGAGACCGGATGGAGCTCTGGCTCCTGCCTTGGGCCTGGCCCAGCCCCGACTGTGGACTGGTGGATGGGAAAGGCTGGGGTGGGCACACTGAAGACAAATCTGAACGGCAGGTCAGGAGTCCGCAGGGCGGGGGTCCGCAGGGCGGGGGTCTGCAGGGCGGGGGTCCGCAGGGCGGGGGTCTGCAGGGCGGGGGTCCGCAGGGCGGGGGTCTGCTGGGCGGCCTTGCCGGTCTCGGCCTGGGCCAGTTCCCAGGGGACCTCTGACACCAGCATCTCTGGTCCTGTCTGAGAACCACCTGCCCCGCAGACTCAAGGTCCCCAGTGCGGTCCGCCACGGGGAGCTCACCCCCAGCAGCCTTGCCCAGGAGCGGGGTCCTGAGTCTCGCGGCCGCCTGTCCCGAGGACTCCTCCCTCCTCAGGGTGGGCCACAGGAAGTCATCCGGGCACGGGGTCGGGCGTGAAGGAGCTGCTCAGAAGGTGTGCTGGCCCCCGGGGGCTCTGGGGGGTCCCCAGCCGGTGCAGGCGTGTGGGCTGGGGAGAGGGCAGGAGCGGGCAGAGTGGACACGGGGGTGCACACACACACATCCCAGGCTCGCAGGACCCTCCCCTTGCTGGGGTGGCCTGGCGGCCTCAAGGCCAGAGCAGGAGTTGGAGACTCAGGCCCTGGCCTCCAGGTGGGGGCGTGGCTAAGGCCAGGCTGGTGCCGGCTGCATCCAGTCCCTCCCGACCCGGGCCCCAGAGGGGGCTGTGAGCCTGGGGGTGGGGACAGGCTCGGCACTGGTGAGGTACACGGGGACAGAGCAGGCCGCAGGCCCAGGACTGCCTGCCGGGAGCCGGCCAGAGGCGGTGGCGGCCGTGTCTACACTGACAGTTGCCATCCCGCCCTCCTGGTTCCGCTCCCGGCACGCGCCTGCTCACCTCCTTGGGACCAGGAGTCTGCCTCAAGGTGGGAGGGAAAGCCTGGGACCCCACCTGCCCCACCCCCGCCGCAGCCCTCTCGGCCGCCCTGTCCCCGCCAGGCCCTGCGGCCTCCCTGGCTGTCTGTCACGGGGGAAGCGGGAAAGACATCAAGACAGAGCCAGGATGTGGCTGAGTTCTGCCCCGGAGCTTGAACCCCCAGGGCATGCTGGGAATTCTCCGATTCTCCCTGTGGCTGTGGCCATCTGCCGGCCAGCAGCAGAGGGCCCTTGGTGGCCAGAACCAGGTGTGCAGATTCCAGGGTGGCTGCAGCCTGGCGTGGGGGAGGTACAGCCCCCAGGGCAGTGCCCGCAGGCTGGGGTCCCGGAGGGCTGCCTCCTGTCCACACTCCATGCCAGGGAGCCCACGGGGCCAGCACAGAGGGTGCAGCCACCAAAGAGGGCACTGCCCCTGGGGAACCCCGCCTGGGACCAGGACGGAGCTGCTCCTGCAGGGCCCCCACCTCGGGGCTTGGGGGGGCGCCCTGGACAGGGGCTGGGAGGCGGTACCCAGACTCCAGCTGCCGGCAGGCGGTGCCCCCTTCCCAGGGGCCCCATGGAGGCTGATCGGGGAGCTGTGGTGCCCAGAGCAGGCGGCTTCTAGCCTGCAAGAGGGCAGGGACCCAAGTTCCCGGGGCCCAGGTGCACCAAGGGGGGTGTGATGTGTGAGCGTGTGTGTGTGTGTATGAGCATGTGTGTGCATGTGTGAGTGTGTATGTACGTGTGGTTTACACCGTGTGCATGAGTGTGCGTATGATTATATGTGGTGTGCGTGAGTGCATGTGAATGCGTGTGTGGGATGTGTGTGTGTGTGCGTGTGCAAGCATGTATGGTGTGTGTGAGGTACTGTGTGTCTGGTGTGTAGAGTGTGGAGATGTGCACACATGTGGCATGTGTGAGTACATGTGTGTGCAGACATGTCAGTCCTCCCTTCCTCACCATCGTCACTGCCTCAGTTTCCCATCTGTGAACTGGGGACATGGGTGGGAGCCTTAGCTGGTTCTGGGTGGGGCACAGGCAGGGGTGGGCCCAGGGTCTGAGGACACTCAGGCCTCTCCCACAGCTCCCCCTCCCCACTGCGGGCATCTGGAGGAGCCTGGTGGGGGGCTGGTCCCCGGGGGTGGGGCAGCCCTCCCGTGACGGGCGGTGAGCCCCTTCCTGTCGCCCCCACTCCGCTCCCTGACTGCTCCTGGTTCGAGTCTCCTGCTGTGGTCTCACAGCGCACACAGGAGCCCAAGACGCCGGCCCGAGACTCGTACTGGGGCGAGGGAGCCGCTGGTGTCTGTCCACCCTTGACAAGCGGGGGCTCTGGACACGCGCACACGCGTGACGTGCAAGGGGCCGGCACTGCCTCTCCTCCGTGGCTCCGCAGGCTTTGCCTCCTGCGCTCACAACACGCGTGTCTTCAAGGGACAAAGGAGCTTCATTTCCTGTGAAGAGAATGCTTTGTAAAGGCTTAGTTATCTGAAAGGCAGAGTGACAGAGAGAGAGGGAGACAGACAGAGAGAGGGGGAGAGGGAGAGGGAGAGAGAGGGAGAGGGAGAGAGTGAGAGAGAGGGAGAGAGAGGGAGAGGGAGAGAGTGAGAGAGAGGGGGAGAGAGAGGGGGAGAGGGAGGGAGGGGGAGAGAGAGAGGGAGAGGGAGAGAGAGAGGGAGAGGGAGAGAGAGGAAGAGGAGAGAGAGAGGGAGACAGAGAGAGAGAGAGGGAGAGAGAGGGAGAGAGAGAGGGGGAGGGGGGGAGAGGGAGAGAGACGGGGGGGGGGGAGAGGGAGAGAGAGGGAGACAGAGAGAGAGAGGGAGAGGGAGAGAGAGAGAGAGGTCTTCCATCCGCTGGTTCACTCCCCAAATGGCCACAATGGCTGGAGCCGGGCTGATCCAAAGCCAGGAGCCAGGACTTCTTCCAGGTCTCCCACGCGGGTGCAGGGCCCAAGCGCTTGTGCCATCTTCCACTGCTTTACCAGGCCACAGCAGAGAGCTGGATCGGAAGTGGAGCAGCCGGGACTCGAACCGGCGCCCATATGGGATGCTGGCACTGCAGGCAGCGGCTTTGCCTACTATGCCAGGACACCTGCCCCTGTCTCTCCCATCACAGTGTTGACCGGAAGTCGTCTGTAATGATTGACAGGAGGGCTTCTTTGTGTGGGGTGCCGGGCATATTCTGGGATGACGGCGTTTGCGTCAAGGCTCTGCTCAGGTCTGGAGGAAAGTCCAGGTCACGGTGTGGCCTGGGGCTCCTCCCCACCCCCACCACTCTCCTCCAGGACCGGGAGCCCACAGACAGGCCCCTGCCGCCCACATCGGGGTGAGGGCTGGCGGGATCTGTCACCGGGCACGACCAGCCAAACCAGACGCCCGTGGCCACGCTAGGTCCCCAGTGTCTCCACGAGGGGACGGTGCCTGGGACCGGGCAGAGGGGTCTCAGGTGGGGGCAGGGCAGTCTCTCTGTCTCTAAGAGGTGGTGCTCGGGGGGGGGGAGCCCACACCTGGTGGCCGGGGTGTGAGAGCTCTCCTGGACACAAGCCCAGTGCGCTGGGGACACGGTGGGCCTGGACGTCACCCCTGGTCTCCAGCGGGTCACTGGGGCTGTTGCTCAGCAGGTGCTGCTGCTCCGCCCCTCACCCACAGTGCCTCGCTGGCTCGGCCATGACCCCAGCGAGCGACAACCCCCGCCCCGCAGGAGCAGATAGAGGGGATGAATTCCTGGTGGTGACAGTGACGCAGGCACTGACAGCTTTGAGCAGCAGGGGTGGGGGCCTGTGTCCCTGGGTTACTGGCTCGGAGACGCAGCCCAAGCCGGTTCTACGCTGTCACAGCACTGCGGGGGGTAACAGCCACAGAACAGAAATGACCGGCTCGCGGTCCGGGGGACAGGGAGCCCAGGACCCACAGCCTGCAGGAGGCAGGAGGGCGCGAGGGCGTCAGGGGGCAGAGGGGCGGCCCCTCCTGTGAGCTCGCCCTGCCTCCGCCCGCTCGCCTCCACGCTGGCGCAGGAGACGTGCTGGGACACGAAGGGACAGGTGGCTGGGGCCAGGTCCCCTCCCCCCATGTAGGGAGCAAGGCCGGCCACAGCAGGCCCAGGCCGACCACAGCACCCCAAAGGCACTGCTGCAGGGAGCTGAGCACGGGGGGCGCTTGGAGGACATGAGCCGGCCCCTCACAGCCCTGCCCAGAAGTGTGAGTGGCAGCCCACCGGGCGGGCCTCAGCTTCAGGGCCAGGGGACACTGGGTTCCCAGGGCCACGCCGAGCAAGCAAGCATCAGGGCCTCAGGGCTCTCGCTGCTGGGGCCTTCTGTGCATGGACACTGGCCTTCCACAGTGTCCACAGAGCCCAGAGTGTCCACAGAGCCCACAGAGCCCAGAGTGTCCACAGAGCCCACAGCCGTCCACAGAGCCCACAGAGCCCACAGCCATCCACAGAGCCCACAGCCGTCCACAGAGCCCACAGTGTCCACAGAGCCCACAGCCGTCCACAGAGCCCACAGTGTCCACAGCCATCCACAGAGCCCACAGTGTCCACAGCCATCCACAGAGCCCACAGTATCCACAGCCATCCACAGAGCCCACAGAGCCCACAGAGCCCACAGTGTCCACAGAGTCCACAGTGTCCACAGAGCCCACAGTGTACACAGCTGTCCACAGAGCCCACAGTGTCCACAGCCGTCCACAGCTGTCCACAGAGCCCACAGAGCCCACAGTGTCCACAGTGTCCACAGCCGTCCACAGAGCCCACAGTGTCCACAGCCATCCACAGAGCCCACAGTGTCCACAGCCATCCACAGAGCCCACAGTATCCACAGCCGTCCACAGAGCCCAGAGTGTCCACAGAGCCCACAGAGCCCACAGTGACCACAGTGTCCACAGCTGTCCACAGAGTCCACAGTGTCCACAGAGCCCACAGTGTCCACAGCCATCCACAGCCGTCCACAGAGCCCACAGTGTCCACAGCCGTCCACAGCGCCCACAGTGTCCACAGCCGTCCACAGAGCCCACAGTGTCCACAGAGCCTACAGTGTCCACAGCTGTCCACAGAGCCCACAGTGTCCACAGCCATCCACAGAGCCTACAGTGTCCACAGAGCCCACAGTGTCCACAGCCATCCACAGAGCCCACAGT
>CM027407.1:2081430-2097295 GCA_015711505.1 Sylvilagus bachmani | reverse complement strand
GTGTGTGTGTGTGTGTGTGTGTGTGTGAGACTGGGGGCGCCGCGGCCCCGCTCGCTCTCAGCAATTTCTGTGGGTGCTTCCCTCCGCCACCCCAACTTTTTGTGGCCCTTTGAGGACACAAAGCACTTGAGGGAATTAACTTGGGAAAAATTGGAACCCGTAGATTGTTTAGGGAGGTTTTTTTTTTTTTTAAAGCAAAATCCCCTTTGTCTTTGTGATCTGTAGGTTGCAATAAAAATTATCGATAAGACACGGTTAGATTCCAGCAACCTGGAGAAGATCTACCGGGAGGTGCAGCTCATGAAGCTGCTGGACCACCCGCACATCATCAAGCTGTACCAGGTGAGCCGGGCTTGCGGGACGGGAGCCACGGGGAGCCGGTGCGGGAAGGGGCTGATGCGTTCTTGCTGGCGTGTGGACAGATTCCCGGCTACAGGGCAGTTCCTGCCGCCTGTTGGGGAGCTAGCCGGCTGCTTGATGCAGTTGTTAACCTGTTACCTTGTTGGGCAGTCAGCCTGCTACCTTGTTGCAGGTGCATTGTCAGCCGGGGTCAGGTCAGTGTTGGGTAAAGAGGACGCCTCTGAAATTAGAACTCAGTGTGTACACGAAGCCGGAGACTTCCCGTTCAGACTCCCCGGCAGGGCGCTTGTCACTCAGGCCGCGAGGGCGGGCTCCCCAGGCGGCTGCGGGCTCCGGCGGTTCTCGGGTTGAGTGGAGTAAGTTGTCTTTGGGATCTGAGTACAGCTTCATCAGGGCAGTAGCGAGACGCCGTCGTCTCCCTGGACGACGTTGACTCCCTGGAGGAGTGACCATGTGCAGTGCCCAGTGCTCCTCCGCCGGCCGACGGGACGACCCGGGGACGCCGAGTGTGCATGGTCGCCGGGCTGCGAGGACCCTGTGGCCGGACAGAGAGCTGGGGTCTTGGGTTCTCCCCCACAAAGGCGGCACACGGTGGGGGGCCTCTGCGCCCCGGAGCGGGAGCGGCTGTTTTCTGTCCCTCCCCAGCTGCCTGGGGGAGGAGGTGCCCACCCCGCGTCCTCCCCAGCGGCCTGAGGTGTTTGCGCGTGGGCTTTGCTGGAGGGCTGCAGCCCAGCTGGGTGCCACCCGCTGTGCATGGCCAGAGCCACAGGGCCCTTCTGGACGGGGTGTGACCGGGAACACTGCTCCGTGTTCTCTCCTGTAGGTTTCAGAAACAGAAAGGCGGGGACTCCTGATTCCCGTCTTCCACTGTGGCGGGGACGGGCAGTGGTCGTTTCGGTCTTGCTGCACAGCGGGCAGTTAGAACTCCTCTTGGGCTGCTGGGATTTAAAACGCTTTTATCAGACTTACGACTCGAAAGCCCCTGGCTAGTTCCTCGCGAAGGCACCACTGTGCTTCCCGCCAGCCAGCCTTTTCCCACAAGAAGGCGCTCGCTTGCGCGCCCCCCGCCCCGTTCCCCCAAAGTGTCTTACGATACAGTTAGGAGTTGGTCTTTACCTCCCTGGCTACCAAAGATTTGAGCTTCACCTTGCACTTAATTGGCTCTATCTTAAGTCTCTTGTAAGCTCACAGAATCTTGGTCAATGCGTGACCTGTAGGGCGTGCAGTGCCTGGCTGTCGCCGGTGCCACGCGTGTGCAGTTGCCACGCAGAGCCTACAGCCCTCGTGGGCCATGTCTCGTCAGCAGGGCCGGGGTGGGGTCCTTCACCTGTGGCTCAGTGAGGCCGCTGGGGACAAGCCTGGGAGACCCTGAGCGTGGCAGGTGCCCAGGGAGCCCCTGCCCTCCTCCTCCTCGCTCTCTGCTTTCTGAGGGATCGGGCGTGTCCGGGGAGGCTGAAGCCCGCCCGGGCTGGGTGGCCATTCATGCCGTGGCGTCGGCGCCGGGTCTGTTCCTTTAGGTCATGGAAACAAAGGACATGCTCTACATTGTCACGGAGTTCGCCAAGAACGGGGAGATGTTCGGTAAGGCTCGCCCCGGTGGCCGGCGTTCCCGCGTGCGCTCTGGTCGGGCCGGCTGGGGGCTCAGCCCTGCACTGTGGCTCCTCAGATTACCTGACTTCCCACGGGCATCTGAGCGAGGAGGAGGCGCGGAGGAAGTTCTGTCAGATCCTGTCAGCCGTGGAGTACTGCCACAGCCGCCGCATAGTGCACCGGGACCTCAAGACCGAGAACCTGCTGCTGGACGCCAACATGGACATCAAGCTGGCAGGCACGAGCCCGGCCGGGGCGCGGGAGAGGGAGCGGGAGCGGGAGCGGCAGCCGGGAGCTGGGGGTGGGCAGCCGGGAGCCCCGTGGCGCTGGGAGCTGGGAGCAGGGAGCCCCATGGCACTGGGAGCCGGGAGCTGGGAGCAGGGAGCCCCATGGTGCCGGGAGCTGGGAGCCCCATGGCACTGGGAGCCAGGAGCAGGGAGCCCCATGGCACTGAGAGCCAGGAGCAGGGAGCCCCATGGTGCTGGGAGCCCCATAGCGCTGGGAGCCAGGAGCAGGGAGCCCCATGGTGCTGGGAGCCGGGAGCCCCATGGTGCTGGGAGCTGGGAGCCACAGCTGCTGCACTCCACCGTAACTTCATTTGTCTGTGTTCTTGCCTCCCAGATTTCGGATTTGGAAATTTCTACAACCCCGGGGAGCCTCTGTCCACGTGGTGTGGGAGCCCCCCGTATGCAGCCCCAGAGGTCTTCGAGGGCAAGGCGTACGAAGGCCCCCAGCTGGACATCTGGGTAGGAGCCCGCGCTGCAGAGCCCGCGCCCCTGGCCGAGTCGGGAGGCGGGCGCTGACTGGGCCGTGTGCTCCCCGCAGAGCCTGGGCGTGGTGCTCTACGTGCTGGTGTGCGGCTCGCTGCCCTTCGACGGCCCCACCCTGCCGGGCCTGCGCCAGCGGGTGTTGGAGGGCCGCTTCCGCATCCCCTTCTTCATGTCGCGAGGTGGGTGAGCGACACCAGCCTGTCTGGGACCCAGGCCCGGGGACCGGGGGCGTGTGCCTGTGCCAGGCAGGTGCCCAGGCCTCCCCTGGCCGCTGCACACGCATGCGGGGCTGCAGTGCAGTGTGTCCTCTGCCGGGGCCTGGGCTCCCGGAGGGTGGCGGCGGGGGGGGGGGGTGGCGGCGCAGGCTCCGGGAACGTCCCTCATGTGCTGGCTGAGCGAGGGGGCCACCCGGGAGGGCACACCTGGGCTCAGCGGGCACCTCTCCCCAGACTGCGAGACGCTGATCCGCCGCATGCTGGTGGTGGACCCGGCCAAGCGCATCAGCATCGCCCAGATCTGGCAGCACCGGTGGATGCAGGCTGACCCCGCCCTGCCGCGGGGGGCCGACGCCGCCCTGGCCGCGCACAGCTACGGCTCCAGCCTGGGCGACTACGACGAGCAGGTGCTGGGCCTCATGCAGACCCTGGGCATTGACCGGCACAGGACGGTGGAGGTGAGCCCGGCCCCCATCCCCCCCGCCCCACGGGGCGCCCTTGGCCACCCCGGGACCCGGCTGATGCCGCCTCTCGTGCAGTCCCTGCAGAACAGCAGCTACAACCACTTCGCTGCCATCTACTACCTCCTCCTCGAGCGGCTCAGGGAGTACCACGCGGGCCCCGGCCCCACCCGGCCCGGCCCCGGCAGGCCGCAGGGCCCCGGCAGCTCGGACCGCGGCGGTCTTGAGGTGAGTGCAGGACTCGGGCCCCCACAGCCCAGCGCCGGCCGCTCCCTTGGGTGGTGACCTTTGAGTTGTGAAGCCCTTGCCAGACACGCCCGGGAGTGACACTCAGGCCGAGCCTCCGGCTCCCGTGTGTCCCCGTCACATCCTGGGGGCCACACCCAGGGTCACACACACACACACACACACACACACACGCATGAGGCCTGGGGTGGGGAATGGCACGTGAGCCCCTGCCTGGCTTCCCACGCACCTGCTGGGAGCCAGCTTGGCCCTGGATGTCGCTGGCCACGGCCGCCGGAGCCCACTGCTCCTGATGCTGGCTCTCTTGTGCCGGCCCCAGGCACCCCAGGGAGTCCTCGCCGTCGGCCCCTTCCCGTCCTTGCTGTGCCCGCAGCCCCAGGCCCCAGTGCAGTCGGTCCTGCCGGCCGAGCCAGACTGCGACCTCCACAGCTCACTGCAGGTGCGAGAGTGCCCCTAGCCGGGCTCGGGCCGGGCTGGGGCCGGGCTGGGGCAGGCTCAGGGCGGGCTCGGGGGCCCCCCCAGCACCCAGGAAGTCACTGGTTTGTGTCTCTCCGTCCAGCCCCTGTTCTTCCCGGTGGATGCCAACTGCAGCGGAATGTTCCAGCACCGCCCCGTGTCCCCCAGCAGCCTGCT
This sequence comes from Sylvilagus bachmani, assembly GCA_015711505.1. Taxonomy (NCBI): domain Eukaryota; kingdom Metazoa; phylum Chordata; class Mammalia; order Lagomorpha; family Leporidae; genus Sylvilagus; species Sylvilagus bachmani. The sequence continues at coordinate 2,093,020 of CM027407.1, read as the reverse complement.
GGACTCGGCCATCAGCGAGGAGGCCGGGCAGGGCCAGGGCTTGGAGGAGGAGCCAGAGGCCAGGGAGGCCCTGCCCGGCGGCACAGGCCGGAGGCACACGCTGGCCGAAGTCTCCGCCCACTTCTCCCCGCTCACCCCGCCCTGTGAGTGTCCGAGGGCAGCCCCTTCTGGGAGGGGTCTCGGGACTTGCCACCCCCTTCCCTGAGACTCCGGGTCACGCTGAAGTGAGCGTGGGCATTTCGGTGCAGGCAGCTGCGGCTGAGCCTACACCAGGGTTCACCCTGACAGTGCCCGGCACCGAGAAGGCAGGTCCTCGCCCCCAGGGTTGCCCATGGCCTGGCCCCTGTACACGCCCCCATGACCCAGGGTCGCCCGTGGCCTGGCCCATGTGCGTGCCCCTGTGACCCGGGGTCGTCTGTGGCCTGACCCATGTGCACGCCCCCGTGACCTGGGGGTCGCCCATGGCCTGGCCCTGTGTGCTGCCCTCGTGACCCAGGGGTCGCCCATGGCCTGGCCCTGTGTGTGCGCCCCCGAGACCCGGATCGCCCATGGCCTGGACCCATGTGCATACCCCTGTGACCCAGGGTCGCTCATGGCCTGGCCCATGTACACGCCCCCGTGATCCGGGGTCACCTGTGGCCTGGCCCGTGTGCACGCCCCATGACCCAGGGTCGCCCGTGGCCTGGCCCGTGTGCACGCCCCTGTGACCTGGGGTTGCCCATGGCCTGGACCCATGTGCACGCCCCTTGTGACCCAAGGTTGTCCATGGCCTGACCCGTGTGCACGCCCCCGTGACTTGCTGTGTGGTTCTCTGTGAGGGTGAAGGCAGGGTTGTGGCTGCCTTGTGGCCTGTCCACCTGCTGTGGCCTGAGCATGACCCCCAGCAATCCACATCTCCCCAGGCATCGTGGTCTCGTCCTCCGCCGCGGCCAGCCCCTGCGAGGGTGCCAGTTCCGACAGCTGCCTGCGGGAGGGCCTCGCGGCGCTGGGCGGCAGCATGGCTGCCCCGGGGCTGCCGGCCACCTGCTCGCCGCTCCGGCTGGACTCGAGGTTCCTGGGGGCGCAGTCGGTCACACCCATGTTGCAGGCTCAGGGGGGCCCGGGAGGGGCCATGCTGCTCCCCGTCAGCTTCCAGGAGGGTCGGAGGGCGTCGGATACCTCGCTGACTCAAGGTGAGGGCCCTTCTGTGCCTGTCCCATGCTCCCTGGGGCTGCCCCACGGCCGCCCCAGCACGGCCCTGCTGGGTGAGCCCTGGGTCCTGGGCGGGGAGAGCCGGCGCCGACTCCCTCTGTCTCCGCAGGGCTGAAGGCCTTCCGGCAGCAGCTGAGGAAGAGTGCCAGGGCCAAGGGCTTCCTGGGGCTGAACAAGATCAAGGGGCTGGCACGCCAGGTGTGCCCGGCCTCTGCCGGCCGCACCCCTGCCCAGAGCCCAGGCCTGCAGGAGGGCAGGGGCCTGCTGGGGGAGGTGCTGCACCAGCAGAGGTAGGCCCCGCCCCTCTTGCGTGGGGAGGGGGTGGGCCCGCGTGGCTGTAGGGGGTGGACAGGGGCAACAGCGAGGCCAGGAGCAGGTGCAGGCTGGGCGGGCCCTCTGCACAGCGGGGGTGTGACCTGGCCCCTCCCCATGTCTCCGCAGGCTGCTCCAGTTACAACACCACCCCGTGGCCCCGCCCAGTGGCCAGCAGGCCCCCCAGCTGGCCCCCCAGCAGGCCCCCCAGCTGGCCCCGGCCCCCTATGTGCTCACCCCCGCGGATGGCCTGCTGCTGTCCGGGCTCCCGCTGCTGCCCAGCCGCCTGCTGCCGGCCGTGTCCCCAGTGGCGTCCGCCACGCGGCTGCTGGACCTGCACCTGTGTGTCAGCGCCGGCCCGAGTGCTCTCCCCGCCGCGTGCCCGCCACTCCTCGCCCGCCTGGCGCCCGCGTGTGAACCCCTAGGGCTGCCGCAGGGGGACTGCGAGATGGAGGACCTGACCCCCGGGCCGCTGGGCACCTGCGTCCTGGTGCAGTGAGGGCCGGCCTGCCCGCGCCCCGCACGGCCCACCGACTTCCAAGCAATAATTTGAGTATGTGAACGTGTTTTTGGACTCAAAGCCAAGAACTTTCTAGAAGCAAACCAAGCAATACGTTAGCTGTGTTGGCGTTTTTTGTTTTTTCCTTGCACTGAGTGACCTCAACGATGAGTAGGGACTAGAAGTTTCTGAAGAAAAATAATGACAGCGGGGCTGGCGGCCGGCCGGGAGCGGGGGCCGGGCCGGGCCCAGGGTCGCCGCGGCTCCACCTCTGGAACCTTTATGCCTCCTGAAAACTGTGAACCCGCGTCTCCGTGGTGGTGGCAGAGCGGACCTGCGCGCCGGGGTGCTGGGGTCCCCGCCTCCGGAGGAGCCAGGCGGGGCGGGGGGCTGTGCAATACTCGGGGCCGGGGAGTGGGCTGGGGGGGCTGTCGTTGGGAGCAGGTGCCGCCTGGGCACCGGAGGGGGGACACACGCTGCTTGGTTTTAGTTTCCGCTTCGCTCGGCGAGGATCGGGGGCGCTCGGGTCACGGCCTCCAGGCCAGACCAGGGGGCTGCTGCCGCTCGCCCCCTGCCCAGGTGCCTTCCGCCCGCTCCCCACCCGCAGTGAAGACGGGCCCTGGGTCCCTGCTCAGAATAGCCAAAGATTGAGCGCAGGGCGGGCGCGCAGGTGGGCGCTGTCCCCGGCCCGTGCCCCTGCCGCCCCCACCTGCTGCTGCTGCTGCTTCCCGGGCGGAGGGCGCCGCCGCCCTGCAGGGCCCTCCAGGTTTCTGGAGCGGAGAGTGGGTTCCGCCCAGGGGCTGCGCGGCCCTTTGCCTTCATCTGTCCGGAGCCTCGCGCCGCGGGTCAGGGCCTCGCCGCAGCGCCAAGCACTTTACTTCCGTCCTGAGACGCGCGGAGGAGGCACGGACCCCCTGCGCCTGCGCCATGCCGCCCAAGCCTGTTTAAAAACACTACGTGACCCGGTGGAGTTGTACATAGTTGTTCTGTTTTTTAACCGTAACGGAATTATTTTATTTCTTATGTTCACATGAGAAACGTATGCCAAATGGTTAGTTGTTTTCTTTTATAATTTAATATTTAAATAAAATATTTGGGGAAACCTTGACCGTGTGCCTTGGTCATCCCTGGCTGCTGCTGTGTGCCTGTCCCGGGAGCCGTGTCCTGCAGATGTGCTGCAGAGCAGGCCCCCGGCCCGGCTGCCCCTTGCCCTCCATGATCCGGAATGTTCCCTGAGTCCTGGCTTTGGGGCCGGCGCTGTGGTGCAGTCGGTTTGAGCCACTGCAACTCCACCATTCTGGGCACCGGCACAGCTCCCTGCTGTGGCCTGGGACAGCAGTGTCAGACGGCCCAGGTGCTTGGCCCCTGCACCCATGTGGGAGACCCCGAAGGAGCTCCTGGCTCCTGGCTTCAGCCTGGCCCAGCCCCGGCTGTTGCGGCCATCTGGGGAGTGAACCAGAGGATGGAAGACCTCTCTAACTGTAAACAAATACATTGATCGCAGCTCTGGGGGAATCTCAGGCTCCTCTGGCCTCTGCCCGCCTCCCCACCTCCAGTGACGCCTGGGCGGCATTCCCCAGTTCCTCTCGCCCCCAGGGCGCCCACACTGCAGAGGGGACGAAGGCCGCGGAGTCAGGGCCCAGGGCGGTGTCGGGGCCCCCACGCTCCCAGCAGCTGGAAAAGGAGTCGGGCGTGACGCTGGCGGCTGTTACCAGGTGAATGCCCACGAAGTGGTCTGGACAGAGTGGCCCCGGGGTCAGCCTTGGGGACAGGAAATCCTGTGCCTGAGGCCCGGGGACCCTGGGGACGAGGTGCCAGTCACGGGCCGGCTGCGTTCTTGGGACGCAGGGAGGGATGCACAGCCGCGCCCCATGGGCAACTCAGACCCGCCCATCCCGGGGCGGTGTGTGCTGCACAGCACAGACACAGCTCCCCGGGGAGAGGCCCTGGGGGCCCATCTGCCAGCCGCCATGACACAGAGCACCCCGAGTTAGCTCAGGGCGAAGGCCCTGCCCCTGCCCCAGGGGCATGGGGCCGGGCTGGAGACCTCTGCAGGCTCCCAGGGGCCTCGGCAGCGGCAGCATCGGCATCGCTCGGCAACACTGGGCTTGGGAACCAGGGGGAGCTGAGCTGGAGCCGCGCCCGCCCCTCCAGCTGCGTCCTGCTCCCCAGCGTTGGGCGCCGGGCAGTCCCAGCGAGGCGGCTCCTCGCCCACGCTCACCCCGTGGCTGCCTCGGGCGTGGCTCGCTTGCTTGGTTCTCGCGGCACCTGGGCCGCGGTGATGACAGCGCTGGCCTCCGCGTCCCAGGACGCCCGGGAGCCCGGGAGCCCGCCCTGCGTTGGGGGATCTGCTCGCACCTCAGTGTGCCGGGGCTCGCCTCCTGCAGGACTTGGTGGAGGAGCAGTTCGCTCCTGCTGGGGCTTGGCGCTGGCACGGCGGGCACGAACGCACCTCTGAGCCAGGCGCCCGGAGCTGGGACCGCGTGTGTCACGCCAGGGCAAGACGGAGCTCTGCGGGGCCCGGCGCCCGCTGGCCGTCAGGCCGCACGCCTGGCCTGGAGCTTCCCCGTCCCAAGGCAGCAGGCGATGGCTTGACCACTGGTGCCTCCACTCTGTCCTGCCAGCCGCACCCGGCACCGGTGTACCTGGCGGCAGTGAGCCCTGCCCCCAGGGTCCTTGGCAGTGAGAGAGGACAGGTGCCCACGGCGGTGAGAGTGCCCACCCTCTTCCCTGGAGGAGTTGCCGGTGAGTACTGGGAGCCTCCCGCAGCCCCGGCCGGCTCAGACTGGTTCTTCCATGCCTGTTGTTTACAAGTCTTGGGGCTGGCACTGTGGTGCAGCAGATCCGGCCTCTGCCTGCGCACCAAGTGTGCCCTGGCTGCTCCGCTTCCACTGCAGCTCTCTGCTCATGGCCTGGGAAAGCAGCGGAAGATGGTTCAAGTGCTCGGGCCCCTGCACCTGCGTGGGAGACCCGGAAGAAGCTCCTGGCTCCTGGCTTCATCCTGGCCCAGCCCTGGCCATTGCAGCCATCTGGGGAGTGAGCCAGTGGATGGAAGACTCTCTCTCTCTCTCTCTCTCTCTCTCTCTCTCTCTCTCTCTAACTCTCCCTTTCAAATAAATAAGTATATTTAAAGCCTCTCTGGTGTCCAAGCATGGGTGTGTGTGTGTGCAGGGTGAGGAGTGAGGGTGTGGCCCGGGGGGGTGGCGGAGGGGTGGGTGCCGCATCTGATGTGAGAGGAGCTGACGGCGGGGGGGGGACAAAGTGCCGGCCTCTCGGTTTTCCTCCTGACCGGTCCTGGCCAGGGTGAGCCAGGCCCGTCGCTCGGGTGGACATTTCTTAAGCTGAGCTCTGCGGGTGCCGCCCACACTGGGGCCGAGCTGGGCTGTGCAGCTCAGGGGCCGGGGGAGACTGTTGGGGGCAAGAGCGTGGGCTGGGCCCCTCCCGGGAGCTGCCATCACGCCTCTTCCATGCTGCGTCCATGGTCTCTGTTACTCCTGGTCTACCTGTGGCACACTGAGGGGCAATGCCTGGCTGCCGGGAACATTGTGTGTGTGTGCGCGGGTCTCAGCATGGACAGGGACTGGGAACATGTGTGTATGTGTGCGTGTGTGTATATGTGTACACACGTCTCGGCGTGGATGGGGGCTAGGAATATGCGTGTGTGTGCATGTGTGTGTGTGCATCTCAGAGTGGAAAGGGCTGGGAACATGTGTGTATGCACGCTTTGGCATGGGCGGGGCCGGGATCATGTGTGCGTGCCTCGGCGTGGACGGGCTTCAGTCCTCTTGGCCAGCGCGGGTCGGGGGGGCGGCAGGCTCGTGTGCAGCGGTGGTGAGAAGCTGGCCGCAGCAGCTCGGCCACCTCCCCCCAGGCCTGGGCTCCCGGCTGCCCACGCCCTCGCCAGCACCTGGCTCGCACGTCTTCAACGGCACACGTTCTGTTGTTTTGTTTTTACACCTAGAAACCTCTTATTTGAGACATACAGGCTTCGTGCAGGTCATAAATGCAGGTGGGGAGAAGTGATTCTGCCCCCCCATCCCTGGTTCATACGAGGGTCAGTTTTCAGTTAACTGCGCACCGTGAGTGACCCTGCGCTCAGTAGGGCAGTGCGGACGCAGCCAGGTCCAGCGCCGCGGGTGGGCTTCTGGCTGCTCCCTGGGTTACCCAGACCCGGGCCACGCGAGGTCTCGCCTGCTGGGACCGGCGTGCTTCACTAAGGGGATGCTTTCCGGGTGCATCCATTTTGTTGCAGATGACACAATTTCACTTTTCCTTTTTACCACGATGTGGACTCCATGGTGTACAGACCCCATGACTCCTTTATCTGCACTTGACGACATCTGGGTGGATTCCGGGTCTTAGCTGCTGTGGACTGAGCGGCACGCATGTTCTAATGGTTTTAGTGGCATCTTTGTTAAAGATTTCTTTTTTACTTGCTAGGCCGAGAGAGAGAGATCTGCTGGGTCGCTCCCTAAATGGCCACAATGGCCAGGCCTGGGGATGCTGAAGCCAGGAGCCTCTTACGGGTCTCCCACGTGGCTGCAGGGGCCTAAGCACTTGGGCCATCTTCCACTGCTTTTCCAGGCCACAGCAGAGAGCTGGATCGCAAGTGGAGCAGAAGGGACTTGAACCAGCGCCCGCGTGGGATGCCGGCACTGCAGGCAGTGGCTGGCCTGGGTGGTATCTCACCGAGACCCTGTTTGGCATTTTCCTAAGGGCATTGACATCTGTTAATGGGCCACCAGCCATTCTGTTCCCAACTCTACATAAAGGGTCTGCTTGCATTCCTATTCCCGAGTTGTAGGATTTCTTCGTGTGTTGTGTGTGCAAGTCCATGCATGTGCATATGTTCACATGCGTGTCCATGTGCACACACGTGGAACACTCCTCTCAGACCTGTGGCCTTCCGTGTGAAGGATGAAGACCTGGTGGAGTTGGTTGTTAGGAAGTCAATGCACCATTTGCCTTCTGGGGCCGGCGCTGTGGCGGAGCGGGTAAAGCCGCTGCCTGCAGTGTCCCCACTGCTCCACTTCCGATCCAGCTCTCCACTGTGGCCTGGGAAAGCAGCAGAAGATGGCCCAAGTCCTTGGGCCCTGCACCCAAGTGGGAGACCTGGAAGAAGCTCCTGGCTCCTGGCTTTAGATCAGTGCAGTTCAGTTTATTGTGGCCACTGGGGAGTGAACCAGCAGGTTCTCTCTCTCTCTCTCTCTCTAACTCTGTCTTACGAACAAATAAATACACCATTGAAAGAAGACAGAGAGCCCGTGTCTCACGCACTGTGGACAGAGCCTCCTGCTCCCCCGAGGCCCTGGGCTCTCCGCTGCGGGCGGCCATCCTGCTGTCCCGCCTGTGTCCTCCTGCGTCGGGGGACAGCAGCTGGGGGCTATTTTTTCTCTATGAGTTTGCAGTTGCTCCAGCAACACCTATGGAAAGCCCCCGCGGTGCCCCCGCGGGGTTGGTCTGGAAGAAGTCGGGGGCCCACGGGAGGGCGCGCTCTGCAGCCAGGGCACGCCGCCTCGGCCGCTTCTGTCGGCACGCGTCCGTCCGTCTCCCTGGGCCGTCGCACAGCTCTGCCTTTGTCCTCTTTGCGCCTGCAGGTTCTTTCTCTTTCCCACAGAAATGTTTAGAATCCGCTGCTCCGTGTCTACACATCGCACTGGCTGCGTGTGCCGAGTCGTCTCGTTCCAGCTGTGACGTCTGAGGGGTGGAGGCACTGGGGCTGCAGCTTCTCGTGGGACGTTCCGGGTTCCAGATTCAATCTTTTTTTTTAAGATTTTATTTATTTGAGAGAGAGACAGACAGACAGACAGACAGAGAGGTCTTCCATTTGCTGGTTCACTCCCCAGATGGCTGCAATGGCCGGAGCTGCACTGATCTGAAGCCAGGAGCCAGGAGCTTCTTCCAGATCTCCCATGCAGGTGCAGGGCCCAAGCACTTGGGCCATCCTCCACTGCTTCCCAGGGCACAGCAGAGAGCTGGACAGGAAGTGGAGCAGCTGGGACGCGGCCGGCACTGACCGCGCTCTGGATCCTGGGCAGAGGGAGAACCTACAGCCTCGGCGGAGGGTGAGGGTGCCGGGTGGGGAGTCAGGGTCGAGCCTGTGTGTGTGAGACCGGCTGGACCAGCACCTGCTGTGGAAGCCCCGGAAGCCCAGCATCCCCCACTCCAGAGTCCTGCCTGGGCCCTGGTGACCTCCCAGGGGGCCCAGCCCTGCCCCCGGGGAAAGCTCCCAGGAGAATTCTCTCCTCAGGACCAAAGGGGCTCCTGACCTGAGGACGTGGGCACTAAAACCTTCCCAGACGCCCTAGGGGAGCCCCTCTACTTGCCCAGAGCCCTCGAATCCCGGAGGAATTTGCTAATTTTCACCCCTTCCGCCAGGACGCCCCACCCTTTGTCCTGGAGGAGAGGGGAGGGGTAAACACGCCCTTAAAAACCCAGGGAGCCGCAGGGCTTGCTCGGCCCTCTGCCCTGTGCTGACCGCCCGCCTCCTGCCCAGGTGTGTTCCCTCCACTCAGCCACGTGACCTCGCTCCCCCCAGTCCCAGTGACTGGGCGCTCACTGTCTGTCCCTTCTGTCCTGACGGATGCCCCGTCCCCAGTAAAGCCTCAGCACTCCGCTCTGTCTCACGCCTGGATTCTTTCTTGTGTGAACACAAGAACCCCACAGTGCCCCGAAACAGAAGTCCGCAAGTAGACACCCCGCTTCCTGGGGCCCCTCGCCCTGCCCCCTCAGCTGCCTCCCCCACGGCCGGAAATGGTCACGGCTCTTAGCCTGAGCCCAGCCCGGAGACCTGCGGGCCAGGGTCTTAGCAGCTGCAGCTTCCTGTCCTTGGTCGGGGCGGCTGAGGTCCTGGCTGCCTTATCTTGGGGACAAACCTTTGTAGTGTCCCCCCACGCCCTCCCCACCCGACCAGCACCGAGCCAGGAGAGGACTCTGCCAGCAGGGGGCCTGGAGCGGGGGGGGGGGGGGGGGGGGGGGGGGGCTGGGGCCGCAGAGGCACTGGCTCCCCGAGGCAGTGTGGTGGGAGGGGCCCACTTGGGTAGGACACCGTCCCCAGGCCTGGGTGGGGGCAGGTGGTTCCTCCGACTCAGGGCAATGGGAAATGAAACCTCGGGGGGAGGGGTCGTCCTAGCAGGAAGTCACAAGTGCACAGGGTGGGGGCAGGGGTGGCCCTCCGGGTCCTCAGGGGCCCCGGGGCAGCGTGGACACCTGCTGCGGCGCCCGGACAGCCCCAGGGCCACTTCCTCCTCCCCAGGCACTCACAGCTGAGCTCACGTGGCTGCCCACAGGGTGGAAGCGCAGAATCTGCACAGCCGCGAGCAGGGCTGGGCCTGGGCGCTGGAGGCGACGCCGCCTCTGCCCTCAGCTCCCTTCCAGAGCCTTGGTCAGTGCCCTGGGGCGGGCGAGCGGCCCACACCCACACCCCCGGCCTCCCACCCCAGGCTCCTGGTCAGGCCGGTGCCCAGATGAGGCCCCCGAGACCCCAGGGCATGGCCTGCAGGGAGCAGACAAGGGGGAGGCGACCCCTCCCACCTGGCTCCCTGGCTCAGCCCCCGTGAGGTGCACCCCTGGGACCACGTTCCTGAGGAGTGAGGGCCCGGGATGAGGCTGGGGGCTTCACCCGGAGCTGGGCTGCTGGTGTGGGCAGTTCCACACGCATGCACACACATGCACGCTTGCACAGGCAACCCGCCCACGCACAAGCACGGGCACACACGTGTCTGCATGCACACACACACGCACACACGTGAACTCAGAGCAGGGCGAGGGCCCCCAGGGCCACCACAACAGGCTCGCCGAGCAGGAGACCAAGCTGAGGTTGGAGGAGGCGGAGACTCGGGCCGCGGCAGGGCCAGATGGCACAGCCGTGTCTTATGGTAGGGACAGCAGCATCAGCTGGCGCCGCCGTGAGGGCCGCTGCCCCGGGGCAGAGCTGGGCGGGGTGGCTGTGGAGGCAGAGGGGGCCACAAGGGCAGAGCCATGTCCACCCCTCCGGGCAGGCGGCGGCTGCGGCCCTGGGGTGGGGGAGGGGAGGAGTGTCCACACTGTGACGACACGGGCCTGGAATCCTCCCGGCCAGGCCCCTGAGCCCAGCGCCGTGCCGGCTGGCTGGCGCCTGTGGTTCTGGGCCAAAGGCCCCCGAGAGCCTCGGGTGCTGTCGCCGGGAAGGCGCACCTGGGACACAGGCGCCACCGAGGAGGCTGCCAGTCTGCGGCACGGGGGTCGCAGCCCAGCGGCGAGGGGCCGATGTTGGCTGTGCCCGGGCCTCGGGCGCCGTGCTGATGGTCGGTTGTCCTCCAGCACCCTCTGCCCGAGGCTGCCCGGGAGGCTCCTCGCCTGTGACCTCGGACACCTGCCACGGCCTTCCTCTGAGGAAGAGCAGGGAGTCCCGGCTGGACGGGCGGGTCGGGCGGGCACAAGCTCCCGGAGTGACTCACCGCAGGCTCCCCCGCCCCGCCCCCAGGCCGTGCTGTCACCTGGGGATGAGGACACGGGGAGCTGGTCGGGCCAGCCCTGTGTGGCGCTCAGGAGACAAGTCCCCCGGGGTCTGTGCTGCTGGGACCCCTGCAGCCTCCCCAGGGCAGCTGGGCTGGGGCTGGGCTGGGCCGATGCGGGGGAGGGGCTCCCCAGGGATTCGGGGACTCTGAGCGTAACTCCGAAGGCAGCACCAGCAGCGCCAGTCGGGCAGCCCCTGAGCGAGGGGGGGCTGCCCCAGAGGCCAAGGCAGAGGCCGGGGCCGGGGAGCAGGGGTCTCCCACAGCTCAGTACAGGCTTTGGGAGAGGGAGGCAGGACTTGGGGAGGGCCCCGCTCCTCACGGCAGGGGTGTGTAACCCTGGGATCGGGATGGGAGACGGGTGCCGCCTTCCACACTGCTTCTCTGGGGTGACCAGGCCCCGCCCCTCCCAAGCCCCTGACGGCCGTGGCCCCGGGGAGCTGGGCTCAGCACCTGTCCCACCGCCCTGGTGCACCGCCAGGGCTCTGCAGGGACGGGTGTTCAGGCCGCCTGGAGAGGTGTGCGAGTGGCGGAGGGGCTCCCGCGGCTGAGCAGCCCCAGGCCAGGCCGTCTGCCGGCTGAGACCCCTGGAGGCTGGGGCCGGGTCTCGCCCAAGACCCAGGTTCTCGGGAGCAGGGAAGCTAGGGGAGGGGCTCAGTTCCAGGTGGAAAGCTGAGTGTGTGTGTGCATGTGCACGTGTGTGTGCATGGGTGTGTGTGCATGGGTGAGTGAGTGTGTGTGTGTGTGTGTGTGTGTGCAGTCCCTGAGTCCAACCCAGCAGCCTCGTCAGGCAGCTGAGGGGGCCAGGCCCGGAGTGGGGCCAGCTCCCCTCCTGTCTGCAGGCCACGAGCCCTCTCGTGCCTGCCCCACCTGGTCTGCAGCCGCATCGCGGATTTCCCCTGGGGACGCCGCAGACGCTAGGTGCCTGGGTCACTGCACAGATGCTGGGTCCCTGGGTCACTGCACAGACGCTGGGTCCCTGGGTCAATGCAGACACTGGGTCCCTGGGTCAATGCACAGACGCTGGGTCCCTGGGTCAATGCACAGACGCTGGGTCCCTGGGTCACTGCGCAGACACTGGGTTCCTGGGTCA
>CM027407.1:2060143-2074963 GCA_015711505.1 Sylvilagus bachmani | reverse complement strand
CACCCATCCTCCCCTATCCACTGTCCACCCATCCATCCATCCATCCACCCACCCACCCATCCTCCCCTATCCACTGTCCACTCATCCACCCATCCACCCATCTGTCTACCTAACCATGCATTCACCCGTGCATCCACCATCCATCATCCATCCACCCATCCTCCCCTATCCACTGTCCACTCATCCATCCATCCATCCACCCATCCACCCATCCTCCCCTATCCACTGTCCACACATCTGCCCACCCACCCACCCAGCCGTATCCGTTCAGTGTCTCCTCCTTCCTGCCTGGCCTCGGGGAGACCATGGTGAGGAGACGTGGTGAAGGCCCTGTGCCCACGGAGCTCACCTCTGGGAGGGAAGGCAGAGTGTTAGCAGGGGGAAGGCAGTTTGAGGGTGATGTGGTCGGGAGGAGACGACGGGGCAGGGCTGGGGGTGAGAACGGGTGTGGCGGGGCGGGGACGTGCGCCCGACCAGCCAGCGTTGTCGCCGTCACTGCTCTCTGGCTCACGCTGCAGGCGCTTTTCCTGGCTCGGGGGTCCGCGTGTGGCCAGGGCTCCTGCGTCGGCTTCACTCTGCCTTCCTCTTCCGTGGCCACACTGAGGGGCAGAGTCTGCTCACGGAGTGCAGCCACGGCTTCGTCCACGCGCGCTGCAGCCCAGCACAGCTTCCAAGGCCACGCAGCCTGTGGCCCGGGCGGGAAGCAGATGCAGCCGCCACCTGCACTGCAGGCATCCCATATGGACGCCGGTTCGAGTCCTGGCTGCTCCACTTCCCATCCAGCTCTCTGCTGTGGCCTGGGAAAGCAGTAGAAGATGGCCCACGTCCTTGGGCCCCTGCACCCCCGTGGGAGACCCGGAAGAAGCTCCTGGCTTCTGGTTTCGGATTGGCCCAGTCCTGGCCTTTGCAGCCATCTGGGGACTGAACCAGCGGACGGAAGACCTTTCTCTCTCTCTCTCTCTCTCTCTCTCTGCCTCTACCTCTCTGCAACTCTGCCTTTCAAATAAATAAACAAATCTTTATTTAAAAAGGGGGGAGAGGCCCCGCCCCAGCCCCTGGGAGCCCCAGCTTTGATGGGTAAGAGTGAGGAAGGGGCCCCCCGGGGAGCTGAAGGGCTGGGGGCCCCACGGTGGGCAGGAGGAACAGGACCTGGGGCTGACCTGTGATGTCAGCTAGCCAAGGCCAGGCCTGAGAGCGGGTCCCTGGGTTTGGCGACGTGGGGGAGTCCGAGTGGGAAGCTGGGGGAGGGCTCCCGCCCCCGTCGTCGCCGGCAGCCTGGCTCTGGGCCGGTGTTTGCTCAGCCCTGGCTGACCCGGCCAGTGCCCTCGGGCTGCGAGCGCAGGCAGCCGGAACTGGACACTGGACGGACAGCGGGGCTCACGGTGGGGGTGGGGGCGGCGTCTCAGGGAGGCTGTACTGTGGCCGGCCTGGGGCTGTGGAGCCAGCGGCCCTGCTCCGAGCCCTCCTGTCCTGCCCCGGACGACCTCGTCCAGGGCTGGCGTCCGGTGGGCTTAGGGGCTGTGGATGTCCGAGGGCACAGCGGGGCTGTGAGACCCAGGCCAGGGGGCCGGGGGTCTGTGAAGCTGCTCTGGGGCGAGTCACGTGCGGATGAGCAGACTCAATGAAGCGGGGGACCCTCGGCGAGGGGAGCCTCGGCCTTCAGTGCGCAGGCGTGGTTTGCGGAGTGTGTGGACTTGCGGCCGCCTAGGACGGCGACGCGGGAGCTGCCGAGTCCCCGGCCCGCGCTTGGAATCTGCAGCCCCAGCCATTGTAAACCTCTGCCACTAAAGTAAGCCTCCCGCCTGCCCCGCCCCCCAGAGGAACGCAGGGAGAGGCGGGGAGGGGCAGGGAGCTGGCTCGCACCTGCCAGGCCCAGGAGAGGCCGGAGTTACTGGATGTGGGGGTGGGCCTCGGCTCCCCGCCCTCCTTCTCGGATATTCCTGCGGGTTGAATTCCTGAGACTGCCCAGGGCCTCATCAGCTCCCTGGTGTGGGTGGAGGGGGCCCCTAACCCCGACCCCCGGAAAGGTCACGGAGCCGGCGGGACTTTGACCGTGTGGCTCTGCCTCGCTGATTCCCGGCTCTGCCCCTCAGCCCGTCCCTCACACCCGGGGTGCCGTCGGCCCTGCCCCCCGCCGTTCTGTCTCCCTGCAGAGCTGCCTGGCTCCCCGTACTCCAGGTCTCTGGCCCCGATGCTGCCCTGCGGGGCCGTGCGCCCCTGGAGATGAGGGGGTCCGTCTCTGCCTCTCTGTGGGGTGCTCTCTGCCCAGAACATATCCGGAAGTGCCAGCGGCCACGTCCTCAGGAGCGGGGAGGTTGTGGGGTGTCCTGGGAGGGACGATGCCGAGGTGCAGCTGCGGGGCGCCCCGGGTCCCCCGCTTCACTGAGTCCACTCATCCGCACGTGACTCGCCCCAGAGCGGCTTCCCAGACCCCCGTCCCCACGGAACTCGCCCAGCCCCACGCACCCCTCCTGCTAAGGGGTGTTTCCTTGGCTTTCTCCCGGCCTCACCTCCTCCTCTGCACCCCTCTCAGCGCCTGCCTTCGGGGGAGCCGAGTGGAGACCACAGCGTCTCACGGCACCGCCCCTCGCAGAAAGCCCTGGTCCCGCGGGGCGTGGGGCCTCTCCCCGCGGGTAGGAGGCTGTGGGCTGGTCACCCAGGCACGCGGGGGCTCTGGGCCCGGCATGCCCTTCCCTGCGTGGTCTCTGCCCACCCAGGGAGCCAGGACTTCCTGAAGTGAAAGCCGGGCTCTGTCGCCTGAGAAGAGGAAGCTCCTCCCCCGGCCACCGCCCTCTGTCACCAGGCACCCAGAGTTGACACTGTCCTCCTCCTCCAGGGGCCTCCACCTAAAGGGTAGCTGGCGGCGGGCAGGAGGAGTTAAAACGGAAGGCAGCCGTGGGGATGGGTGGGGGCAGCTCGTGGGGACCCCAGGCAGCCCCCCCTTTTACTCAGGGGAGGAAGCCCCTGGGGGCATGGAGGGCGCCTGGGCGGGGTCCTGGGCTCTGCCACTTGTGGGTCCGTGAGCTTCCTGGGGGTGCTCTGTGGGTGCCCCGGCTGCTCCTTGGGGCACGCGGGGGGTGGAGGTCGCCCGCGCAGCCCTGGCGTGGCCGTGGCCTTCTGTTTCTGCTCACACTCACGCGTGTTCAGCTGCAGAGCCGTTCGCGGCCACACTTGGTTCTCTTTCCAGGGCCAGGAAGAGAAGTGGCGCAGTGTGGGGTCGCGGCACTCAGTGTGAGTGGGAAAGAGGCCTGGGGCACGAACACAGCTGGGCACGTGCTGTCCTCAGAACTGGACACAGTGTGCAGAGCCACTGCCTGCGACACGGCCTCCCATATGGGCTCTGCTCGGATCCCGGCTCCACTTCCCATCCAGCTTCCTGCTGATGCACCTGGGAAAGCAGTGGAGGACGGCCCCAGTCCTTGGGCCCCTGCGCCCACGTGGGAGACCTGGAGGAAGCTCCTGGCTCCTGCCTGGCCCAGCCCGACTGTTGCAGCCATTTGGGAGTGAATCAGAGGATGGAAGACCTCTCTCCCTCCCTCCCTCCCTCCCTCCTTTCAAACAAGCAAATCTTGGTAACAGAAAGAACTGGGCACTAGCCGTCTGCGCCCAGACCTCCTTGCAGGCTCTCGCACGCATCCCAGAGCCGACCTGCTGGGCCCCGGGCTGCGCTGTCCCCACAGCAAGGAAAGAAACACAACTCTGCGCTCCTGACCAGGTCGATTTCCTCTTGGGAAGCCACACAAGGAAGACACAAGAAAGAAAAGTGACAGGCCGATGGCATTCCAAGCACAGGTGCACAAGGTAGCATCATCCAGCCAACCAGAGCCACTGCCCCCACAGGCCCAGCCCCTCGGGGGAGCGAGCTGGGAGCCCCCGTGGAGGCGTCTGGATCCTCAGGACTGGGAGCCCCATGGCTGCCCCAGCAGAGCCGACGAGGCAGGTGCGTGGGAGGAGGCGGTCCTGTGACCGTGGCCAGGGTGCTGTATGGAGCGGTGCCTCCGATGCCCTGCCCGACCTTCACCCTGACCTTGGCCTGTGCAACTCCGTTGCCGGGAAACGGGCTAATTCCAGGGCTAATTCTGGCTCAGGTTGGCCTGACCGCCTGTGGTCCCTGAGGCACCAGGACGTAGCCAACTCCCCGTCAGCTGAAAAGTGGACTTTGCAATCATCCCGGGTCTCAGGCGCAGCCCATGGAGCCGCGGGCATGGGGGCTGTTTGAATGCGGCCCTCCAGGGGCGGGCGTCAGGCCCAGGACGTGTGGGCGCCGGGGCTCGATGCCAGCCCCGGCTCCTGGCGCCAGCTCCCTGCCGGTGCAGACCTTGGCGGGCAGCAGCGGTGGCCCCCATAGCTGGGTCCCTGTTGCTCATGGTGGAGGCCAGAGGGAGCTCCTGGCTTCAGACTCCGGGGTCACCAGGTCCTCCCGCCTCGCCAGGTCCTCCCGCCTGTCTCTCAGACACCAGAAAGCGGAAGGCAGGCCTCCTTAACAAGCTGTGCTGGGGGGGGGGGTCTTCCCGCCTGGGGTCCCTGCCCCAGGGGTCTCTGCTCCCAGGACGCCGGCGTTCTTGGGCGAAGCCACACTTTACTCCCAGGGCCACAGGACTGTGGGACACAGGGGTCCCCAAGCCCCCAGGCCAGGAGCACCCCCGCCCCACGCCTGCCAGCTTTGTCCTGGGCGGGCGGGACTGGCGCCCTGGGACCTGCTGACCAGGGCTTAGCCTGCGCATTCCTGCGGGGCCTCAACAATGGCCTGGCCTGCGCAGGGGGCTGGGCGGGCGGATTGGCGCCCGGGGGTGGCTTTGTGGGGCTCGCAGACTGCTGGCGCGGTGGGAATCACTGGGTGCAGCCAGTGGCGGCTCAGCCCCTATGTGGTGGGACGGGAAACTGCTGAGAGCGGGCGAAACCCGGGTCGGAGACAATGCCCGGGGCGTGGCCCAGGGAGGCCCCGCTTCCTGCCTGCGGGGGCACCGAGCACTGCCCCTGTGGAGAGGGGTCTCAGCCTCCCCCCCAACGGAGACCCCGTGTGCACACACACAACACACATCACACACACACTATGCACACACAATACCACAAACACGCCACACACACAGACCCCATGTACACACACAACACACATCACACACAAACAGACCCCGTGTGCACACACACAACACACATCACACACAGACCCCATGTGCACACACACAACACATATCACACACAGACCCTGTGTGCACACGCACAACAGACATCACACACACACAGACCCCATGTGCACATACACAACAGACATCACACACACACAGACCCCGTGTGCACACACACAGCACACACAACACACACAAAGACCCTGTGTGCAGACACACAATACACACATCACACATAGACCCCATGTACACACACAAGCCACATACACAGAGACCCCGTGTGCACACACACAACATGACACACACACCGACCCCATGTGCACACACACACCGACCCCATGTGTAGACACACATCACACACATCACACCTACACAGTACGACATACACATCACACACGCACACACAGCACCATGCACACGTCACACACACATATTACACACAGCCACATACTCAACAACACGTATGCACACACATACCTCATACTACACACACACTCAGCAGCACACACATCACACAGACATGTGTCAGCAGCACCCCACGTGTAGACACACCACACTGCCCACAGCACCACGCGTGCGCACTGCCAGGCCTGTGGGGGTCCTGCCCTGACATGCAGACCCTGCACTCTTAGCTGGCTCCTCCCCCAGCCTCCTTAGACCCTGTGTCCAGCCGTGTGTGAGGCCTGCCCAGCCCCGTCACGCGTGACTTCTCCCTGTGTCTTCCATGCTCGGTGCCCACGTGGTAGGGAGCACAGCACAGGGCGCAGGCCACACGTGGGCACCGCGTGTCCCTCTCCATTCCTCCTCTCGGCTTCTCCCTTAGTGGGGAACGTGTGCCCTCACCCCTGCAGTGTGGACACCGTGCCGGGGAGCACGCGTGGCCAGCGCTGCCTCCTGGCGGAACCTGGGCCGTGAGCGTGGGCACCGCGTGTGCAGCTGTGGACTCGGCCCCACTCCCCGCTGTGAGCTTCGAGGGCCAGGCTGCAGGGGCTGCCCAGAGCCAGTGCCCACCTGGTGCGGCCACCTCTGTGGTCCCTGGGCCCCCAGGGCAGCACTGGCCCCTGGGCAGAGGCCCCGGGCCTCACGGCCACCTTGGCCGTCACAGGAGCTGGTTCTGCAGGGGGTGACAGTGACCCTCTAGGAAGCCGGGAGCTGAGCGCTGGGCGCTGGGCAAGAGGCCGGGAGATGGCCCAGGAAGAATGGCCGCCCTGAGAGCCACAGGCCGGGGTCTCTGAGCCGGAGCTGCTGCCTGGGAGACCCCAGAGCAGGCCCGTGGCCTCACCCGGGACCTGTGAGGGGAGGTGTGTAGCCCCCTCCCGAGCCGGGACCTGCAGGGCAGGCCCTGTGTGGCCCAGGACCCCCAGCCTCACACGTGTCCACCCCCGCCCCGGGGCCTCTGGGAGCCATGGCCGTGCAGGGCGGGAGCAGCCTGTGGGAGGGGTGCTGTCGGACTTGGGCAGACCTCCCCTCCCCCCCTCGGCCGTGAACCCTGCGGTGGACGCTTGCTCGGGGTGCCTTCTCTCCCCTGGGGTCCCAGTGTGGCTGCTCCAGAGCCGGGGGGGGCGGGGGGGGTCCGGTCTCCCGTGGACGGCCAGCCGTGCAGGGCTGGGGCAGCTGCTGGGACGAGGGCCCGCAGCCGGCCGTGTGCCTGGCGTAGGACAGCCAGAGCGGATGGCCGTTCCGAGCGCCTCGTCCGCCCCACGCAGGGCTGTGCCCTGTCCAGTCTCACGGGGACCGTGCGGGGACTGTGCCTTGAGCGCTGCTTCTCTCACTGTTCACACGCTCTGCAGAAGGAGCGCACCTGAGCTTCAGCCGCGCGGGCACCAGGAACCCCGAGGAGCCACCGCGGCAGCTCCGGGGCCCTGGCTCCGATGCAGGAGTCCCTCCCTCTCCCACGAGGCCGACCGGCTCCCAGCTCAGCACCTGCCTCGGGGAACCGCGTGGTGGCGCAGCGGCTTCAGCCTGTAGCAGAGCACTGGTTCCAGTCCCGGCTGCTCCACTTCCGGTCCAGCTCCCTGCTGTGCCTGGGAAGGCAGTGGATGATGGCCCAAGTGCTTGGGCCCCTGCACCTGTGTGGGAGACTGGGATGGAGCTCCAGACTCCTGGCTTTCGACTGGCCCCGCTCCAGACATTGTGGCCATCTGGGGAGTGAACCAGTGGGTGGAAGTTTTGTCTCTCTCTGTAACTCTGCCTTTCAAATATATAAATAAATCTTCAAACACACACCTCAAAGCCAACGGCTGTGGGGGGAGGCAGCCGCCGAGCTGGGGGAGCCTTGGCAGTTCAGTTCCCAGGGTGAGCGCTCATGAAAGGGCAGGAAAGCCGTGCCCCCGTGCGCCCACTCCTGAGCGCACGCCTGAGTTGGTGTCCGGGGCGCCCTGAAGCCGAGACAGCACAGGGGCCGTGAAGGCTGGGGGACGCAACCCAGGCCACAGCACCCCAGCTCAGAGTTGCGGTTGCCTGTGAGTCTATACTTGCAAAGCCATCCGCCCCCGGCCTGCCCCAGCCCAGGCTGAGCCGCCTCCCTGCCCGGCTCGCCCCAGGACACCGCCAACGCTTTGGAGGCCCCCGAGGGCGAGCTGGTGCTGTCGGAACCACCTGTGCCAGACAGGCTCTGTCCCAGCACGAGCGATGGATGGTGCCGGCAGACACGGTGTGGCCGGGTTGGCAGGATGGGTCACATGGGGCGTGTCCAGACGGCGGGAGGACCGCAGGCCCACAGCAGCTCCCCTGGGGGCGCCGGCTTCCCCAGCTGCTAGGATCTCAGCCTGGGAGACTGCAGTGCAGGCTGCACCGGCGTTTCTTAGCCTGGCTGCGCCGGGAGCCGCGAGGGCAGCCTGGTTTACTATGGTTTTCAATGCTGCCCAACGCTGACGCTCACAGCCATCAGCTCCGGCCACCCATTGCCACTGCGGCCTTGGCTTCTGGGAGGAACCCAGCCTAGGGAGAAGGGTCTACTTTTCAGGTCTGAGGCAGAGCAGGCCTCGCCGTGGCTGCTGACGCCACACGGGCGGCCTCCCAGCCCCGGCTCCCACGGAGCTCCTGCTGCCGGCCGCATGGCTGCAGCTCTGTGTGTGTGTCACTCGTGGTTGCTCCCCTCTGGAGCAGCAGGGCCTCACTTCAAGCCCCCCCCGGTCTTGGCCGCAGGCGTGGACGCCGCATGCCAGGTGTGGCCCTGGGAGAGGCCGCTGAGTGTGGACGGGAGCCCGGGAGGCTGCAGCCCCTGGCGCACTGCCGTTCAAGCCATGCCAGGTCAGAGAGGAGCGAACACAAAAGCCCAAGGAATCTGGTGATTCCTCTGCCCCAGGCTGCAGGACACAGCCCCGCCCCACTGTGCAGGACACAGCCAGGTGGACGCTCACTTCCACGGGAGCAGACCCCTGGCCGGGCCCTGGGGTCAGCGGCCAGCACTAGAGGGCCACCGGCTGTCCCGTCCACACCCACCACTGAGGGGATGCTGGTCCCCACCCAGACAGGCAGCCAAAGCCCCACCGCATCGTAGTCCCCTCCCCTCGTCCGAGCCGGGTGACCTGGGCGCACAGCTGGGCCTGCCACGCGGGGTGATGCCAGGGCTGCCTCCCACAGCCAGCAGGCGCGGTGCAGGCTGGGCCGGGGGCACAGCTCCTCCTCACAGCCCTCGCTACAGCTGCGCCTCTGGGATCACACACCAAAGGGCCAGGGTCCTCCCTTCCAGACCCCACGCCAGGGCCGTGCCCGGAGCTGGTGCTCAAAATGAGGGTGCGGGTGTGACCCCCAGCCCCCTGCCCCCCCCGGGGCGGCGCCCCACGTCCCACGCCGACCCCCCCCCTCAGCTGCGTCGGACGCGCCCCCCAAGTGCTGTTGCCCAGACACACTTGCCACATCCCCGAGGGCTGTGGGTTGTGAGTGTGTCCCACAAACGAGAGATGGACGCCGGCCCCCAGCTGGGCCAGGGTCTGGGGCACATGAAATGGGCAGGACGAAGCCACCATCTGGAGGGTGCATTCGAAAGCCAGCCCGGGGCGGGGTGTGGCCCGGCACTGCCCTGTGCCGCGGGGGTGGCAGCTAGCAGGCCGGAGGACCAGGAGCACCTCCAGACTGCCAAGGGAGGGATCCCCAACATACGAGCCTCCCCGGCCACAGGCCTGGCCTGTGGCAGGGCACTGTGTGGGTGACACGGACAGTCACAGCACGGTCATGCATGGGGGCCAGGCTTTGCAGGCGATGGGGCCCCCCAGGGATGCACCTGACCCCGGGAGAAGTTCCCCTGGGGCCGGAACTGCCAGGTCCCTTTAGTACTTCTCTCTGCTTTCCGTCACCCCCAAGGCTTCCGTAAGAGAGGCAACTCAGCTTGTGGGAAGCAGCGTGAGCTTTTGGGGACCCCACGTCTGAATGCTGTGCCTGTATACTCGTCCGGGAAACAGGTGGGCGCCGCCCCCACCGTGAGGGCCACACAGGACAGAGGGCCAAGGCGCAGCTCTGTCGCTGGCCGTGACGCCCCCACCCCAGTAGCTGGCACAGGAGCCTAGCCCCGGCCCCATGGGGCGAGGCGGGGAGGGCAGAGTGGCTCCTTGTCGCCCTGGTGGCCCGAGGCGCCCAGGCAGGCTGACCGGAGCCCAGGCCCCGTGCTGGTCAGCACAGGCCTCCTGGGCTGGGGTGCGGGGCCGGCCCAGCGGGGTTGCTGACCATGCAGCTCCCGCGTGAGCTCATGCCTTTCTGGAGAAATCCCCCTTAATGCCTCCATTCTCCCGGGGCGTATAAAGCAGGGCCGGCGCCCCGGCTGTCCACTGCACTGCCCAGCAGCCCTGCTCCACTCCTCTCCAGCCTCCGCTCCCCGCAGCAGCACCGCCGGCCATGGACGTCACCATCCAGCACCCCTGGTTCAAGCGCACCCTGGGGCCCTTCTACCCCAGCCGGCTGTTCGACCAGTTCTTCGGTGAGGGCCTCTTCGAGTACGACCTGCTGCCCTTCCTGTCGTCCACCATCAGCCCCTACTACCGCCAGTCCCTCTTCCGCACCGTGCTGGACTCCGGAATCTCCGAGGTGAGCGCCCCGGCGGGCGTGCAGACCGAGGGACTTCCGGAGAGCGCTGCGGGCTTGCTCCACGGAGCCCTGGGGACGGCCGCCCAGCCCGGGGGCCTGGCAGCGCGGCCTCCTGCGCCCCTGCGAGGGGCCGGAGGAGAAGGGCACCCGGCGCCGACCGCTGTCTTTCCCTCTATCAGCTCATGACCCGCATGTGGTCTCTCATGCTGGAGACCCCAAGAACAACCCCGGCAAGGCAAGTCCGGTGCCAGTGCGAGGTCCCGGGGGCCGCTCCCCATCAGCACAGGAAGCCCGGGTGCCGGTGGGGAGCGGGGCTCCTGCCACGGCCCTCAGGGAGCCCCCAGCGGCAGAGAGGCCGCGAGAGCCGCCTTCCTCCCCACCCTCAGCCGGGTGACGGGTGCCACGGCTGGGCTAAGTCTCCCCGACTGCTGCGGTGCAGGGGTGCCCGAGCTGCGGGCAGGAGAGCGGTGTGAGGGCTCTGGGTGCCACGGTGGCCTGTGAGTCCAGCCCCGGGCAGAGGCAACAGGACAGGAGCTTAGCACAGCCGGCAGTCAGCCTAGCACCAGCGAGTTAGCCCATAACCAGTCAGCCCTCAACCAGCCGGGCAGCGCTTAACCAGTTGGTAGCTCACAAACAGCCAGTCAGCCTTAACTAGCCAGTCAGCCCTTAACCAGCTGGTAGCCCCTAACTAGCCAGCCCTTCACCGGCGAGTTAACCCATAACCTGCCAGTCAGTCCCCCGCCAAGCGCACAGCCGCCAGCGGCACCGTCCGCCCCACCCAGCCTGCAGAGCAGCGGAGCGTGGCATCCGGGGACCCAGCGCGTCTCCGGCCCTCGGGGCTCGTGGGAGGAGGCGGCTGGGGAGTCACCCGCGGGTCTGGCCTCCAGGTGCGGTCCGACCGGGACAAGTTCGTCATCTTCCTGGACGTGAAGCACTTCTCGCCCGAGGACCTCACGGTGAAGGTGCAGGAGGACTTCGTGGAGATCCACGGCAAACACAACGAGAGACAGGTGCGGCGGGGCGCGCGGACGGGGACGGGAGCCCTCGCGCGGCCCCGGAGCCTCGGCCACGGCTGCTCCCAGCTGCCCCCAGTAGCAGCGTGGAGTTAGCAAGGAGCTGGGGAGACCAGGCCCCAAGCCAGCAGGGTTGCACAGAGCTCTTGGCAAACGGCTGCCCCCAGGGCCTGCCCACAGGGACACGGCCAGCTCCCAGGGCCGCTTTGCGGCCGGTACTTGGTGGCCCGAATCACGGGCTGGCCGAGCTCAGGCGGTGGGCAGGGGCTCTCCCTCTGCAGTCACCCTCTCCCTCTGCAGTCACCCACTCTGCCCCTGGCACCGGAGCAAGCAGAGAGAGGGGGGGCCTGTGTGCAGCCTCCGGGCTGAGGCCATGGCACCTCCTGGCCGGGTTGTGTGTTCCTGGCGGTGGTGGCTCGGGGAGGGGCACCCCCAAACACTTCCTCTACAGCCCCCTCAGCCAGGCCAGAGGACGAGTCCAGGCGGGGGAGTCAGGGCGTCCAGGGGAGTGGGGAGCTTTCCAGAGGGTGCCAGGCTGGACTCTCAGAGGGCATTTTGGGGCACCACGGTGAGTGGAAACAGCGGCGACCCCAGGACCGTGGGCGCCCCAGGAGGGTCTGAGGTCACAGTCCCTCGGTGGAGGCAGGGAGGCCAGGCCGAGGTTCCGGGGGGGTAATCGTGCCTTCCGGGAGGGGTCTGGGCCTTGGGGGACGTGTGCCCCCCCCACGCCGCTGCACCGCCCGACGGCGCCTCCCCGCCTCTGCCCAGGATGACCACGGCTACATT
This sequence comes from Sylvilagus bachmani, assembly GCA_015711505.1. Lineage (NCBI taxonomy): Eukaryota > Metazoa > Chordata > Mammalia > Lagomorpha > Leporidae > Sylvilagus > Sylvilagus bachmani. The sequence continues at coordinate 2,063,016 of CM027407.1, read as the reverse complement.
TCCCGTGAGTTCCACCGGCGCTACCGCCTGCCTTCCAACGTGGACCAGTCGGCGCTGTCCTGCTCGCTCTCTGCGGACGGCATGCTCACCTTCTCCGGCCCCAAGGTGCAGTCCGGCCTGGACGCTGGCCACAGCGAGCGAGCCATCCCCGTGTCCCGGGAGGAGAAGCCCAGCTCGGCGCCCTCGTCCTGAGCCTGCTGCCCCCACCGAGGCCCTCCGGTGCCTGGGCCGGGGGGACCCCAGAACAGGCGTGGGGCTCGTCTCCCTTCCCTTCCCTTCCCTTCCCGCTCATCTCCTCTGGGGAGTGAGGGTTTGAGAGAGGGCCACCCAGGGTGGTGGTGGTCCCCTGCTCCGTGAGGCCTCGTCCTGGGGCTGCCGGTGAGAGGTCAAAGCAGGAGGTGACCAGGCCCTGAGAACACCACTAGCGACACTGATGGCTTCCGGACTGCAGTGGGGCCGGGGGCGTCCTGACACCCTGGCCGCGGCCCCGCCCACCTTCCCTGGAGCCTCTTCTCTCAGACCCTCTTCCTCCACCCTTCCTCCACGTAGTGCTGCTGCTGGGGACTCCGGTCACCCACGGCAGCCAATAAAGAGCAGGTGACACAAGCAACACGCTGTCCTGTGGTCTTGCTGGGCGGGGCGTGGGAGGGAGGGGTGGAACCTAGGAGGGGCAGATGGGTGGGGTGTGGCCTGGGAAGGATGCATGGGGGGGGTCCAGTGGGGAAGGGGTGAGACCTTGGGGAGGGGGCGGGGTGGGGAGGAAGAGGCACCAGGCACCATGCACCTGTTGGCCCCAGGCCTCCTCCGCCCTCTCCTCCCCCTGGCCCCGGGGACAGCAGGAGGAGAGGGAGGGACCCCACATGGGGGCTTCCATCATCTTCTTGGGGTTCATCCTCGTGTCCCTGGCTAGCGCAGCCTGAGCCAGTGTGGGAGGCACTGCCTCCCCGTCTCCCCTCCCTGGATGGGACACTGGCTCTCAGGGACTCTGGTGACCAGGGGCCGAGGGTCCAAGCAGGACCTCCGGCCAGGCAGGCTGGCCTCTTGCCGTCTGTCCAGGCCCCTGGGAAGGCTGGCACTGCCGTCTGGAGCCAGCAGGTGGCTCCCACGACCCACGGAGGCACAGGCCGGGGCCAGGCGTGGTCCCTGGGAAGCAGCCCCACAGCTGCATGGACTGCCAGGGCCATCACCCTGCCTGAGACCCACTGCCTGGGAGGTCGAGACTGAGGGGCCCCAGGGACCCAGGGAGCCCAGGGAAGGCCATGGGGTGGCGCCCACATCCTCCTCCTGGGATAAAGGGTGTCGGGGTATCAGGGTTGTCAGGGTGTTGGGTGTCGGGGTGTCAGGGTGTTGGGTGTCAGGGTGTCGGAGCATCAGGGTGTTGGGTGTCAGGGTGTCAGGTGTTAGGGTGTTGGAGTGTCAGGGTTTGGGTGTTGGGGTGTTGGGGTGTCAGGTGTCAGGGTGTTGGAGCATCAGGGTGTTGGGTGTCAGGTGTTGGGGTGTCACAGTGTCAGGGTGTCAGTGTGTCAGGATGTTGGGGTGTCAGAGCATCAGGGTGTCAGGGTATGAGGGTGTCGGGGTGTCAGGGTGTCAGGTATCAGGGTGTTGGGGTGTCAGGTGTCAGGTGTTGGGGTGTCACGGTGTCAGGTGTCAGGGTGTCAGAGCACCAGGGTTTGGGTGTCAGGGTGTTGGGGTGTCAGAGCATCAGGGTGTCAGGGTATGAGGGTGTCGGGGTGTCAGGGTGTCAGGTATCAGGGTGTCGGGGTGTTGGGGTGTCGGGTGTCAGGTGTTGGGGTGTCACGGTGTCAGGTGTCAGGGTGTCAGAGCACCAGGGTTTGGGTGTCAGGGTGTTGGGGTGTCAGGGTGTCAGGTGTCAGGGTGTCGGAGCGTCAGGGTTCGGGTGTCAGGGTGTTGGGTGTTGGGGTGTCACGGTGTCAGGGTGTCAGGGTGTTGGGGTGTCGGGGTGTCGGGGTGTTGGGGTAAGCATGCTGAGCAGAGGGCAGGGAGGGGAGCAGTGCACACAGAACACACATACACACTGCATGCATATACACACATACACTACATGCAATGTGCACATTATGTAGTACATGCACATACTATACACACGCTATATGCTACATACACACTCCACACACATCACAGTGGCACCCCTTCCATCCTCCACACTACACACACACTATGCACTATATATGCTACATACTACACACACTACACACTGCATATCACATGCTACACACCACACGAAAACTACACACTACACGCCATACACACTACATGCACAAACCCTGCACACACCCTGCACGCACACACGCCCGCACTTCCCCATGCCTGTGGCCCAGCTCTCCGGCTCAGTGGCCTGGCCCTCGCAGAACCTCCTGGCTCCTGCCCACCCAGCCGTGTGCCGAGTGCCGAGTGTCATGTGCCGCGTGTATGAGGCGGGGAGGACTCAGGTCAGGGAAGCCACAGGAGCTCCCTGCGGGGCTGGGCAGTCGCTCTGGCCAGCCAGCGTCCGGGCTCGCTGCTCCTCCCACCCCACCTGACGCTCAGGACAGCCTGAGCCCTGCAGCCCTGCTGGAGGCCCGGCCCCAGAGCTCAGACCTGGCTGGGTGGAGGGGAGCCGAGGCGGAGACAGGGTGGCTGGCAGGTGACACGGGTGGAGGAGGGGACGCCAGACACAGGTCGGGTGGGCGGCCTCAGGCATCCCGGGCTCCAGCCCCAGGGGACCACGCCAGGCGCCCACTGCACGGCCAAGCCCTGAAGCCTCCCGAGGGCGTGTGAGCTGCATGCTGGCCCCATCCAGTCCTTGGGGTTTGCCAGGAGCCGGGGTCAGCAGGAGGGACACCTCTTCCACCCCCACGGGCCCTTCCAGCAGC
>CM027407.1:2048284-2060043 GCA_015711505.1 Sylvilagus bachmani | reverse complement strand
GGCCCCCGGCCCCCTGCCCTGGCCCCGGCCCCCTGCCCTGGCCCCTGGCCCCCAGCCCCCTGCCCTGGCCCCGGCCCCTGGCCCATGCCCTCTCCTGCAGTGGCTGTCCCCCCAGCCTGCCTGGGGCCTCAGACTCGGGAGTGCGGTGCCTGGGGCGCCAGCTGGGACGATCCACACAGAGGTTAGAGGGCGCCCCAGGCCGCCTGCAGCCAGGTCTCCTGGCCGAGGGTCTGCTCAGATTTGCCCAGGGGACCCGTCAGTGTCACGGCCCTGGCAGAAGGCTGACCGGGGTCTGACTGGCCATTGGAAACCTCCGGTTGCTGGGGTCCGCCCTCGTCGTTCCCACGGGCACTGGAGGATGCACTGCCCTCTCCTCTCTGGGGTCCCCCGCCCTCCCCAGGGCCTCCCTGGATGACTGCAGCCGCCGTGGCCAGCTGGGCCTCCCGGGTCCCCCAAGCCGAGTTGTCTGAGGGACAAGGCACTGGAGCTCTGCGGTGTCTCCCTCTACCACCCACAGCTTCCGAGGCCTGTGGCCCGACTGCTCCCCGCTCACCCGCCTGCCCCTTGCTGCCTGGGCAGTCCCGGGTGGTCGGAGCCCAGGCCGAGCCACCTGCTGGTGAGCCCGTTGGGTCAGGGTGGGATTGGCCAGGTCTGGAGAACCGCCTCCCCTGGGGGTGGAGTCCAGAACTCCAGGGCCCCAGGCCCAGCCCCCATGGGAGATGCTGGGAGAGCAGCGGCTGCCTCCTCTGGAGGGGGAGGGGCAGGGAGCACAGCAAGCTGCCTGTGGGTCCCAGGGCGAGGTCTCACCCCACCGCACCTGACACCTGCGTGTCGCTCCGTGGTTCAGGAGCAGGAATGATCCATTCCCCTCCTGGAGTCTCCTTGTGTGCTCCAGCTGCGGCACCATCTCCACCATCCCCATCACCACCACCATCACCACCACCATCTTCACCACCACCATCCTCATCACCATCTTCACCACCACCACCATCACCATCACCACCACCATCCTCATCACCATCACCATCACCACCATCATTGCCATCACCATGTTCACCTCACTGTCTTCACCATCATCATCACCTTCATCACCATCAACACCACCATCATCAGTATCATAGTTATTCTTTTCTTACTTTTAAAATTGTTATTAATTTATTTGAGAGGCAGGGAGTGGAGAAGAGAAAGGGGGAGAGGGAGAGGGAGAGAGGGAGAGAGGGGGAGAGGGAGAGAGGGAGAGAGAGGGAGACCTTCCATCCGTTGATTCTCTCCCTGAAATGCTAGGCTGGGCCGGGAGCCGGGAGCCGGGAGCCGGGAGCCCCCTCCAGTCCCGAGCTGGGCGGCAGGGGCTCAGTGAGGAGGGAGCCGGGCACCGTGAGTGGGACGCAGGGGCATCCTCGCCTTCCTGCCTCCGGGTGTCCCCATCGCCGCCGGGCCGTGCCTGTGTGCCAGCCACGTGTCCCCTGCAGGAGGGCCCGCCAGTCTTCCTGCAGTGGGGAGCGGGCTTGGACGCTGAGTCACTCGCCTGCTGTCCCCGGGCCGGCCGCGGAAGCCCCGGGCGGTGATCCTCACGGTGGCTCGGGTGCACGGGAGCTGGGGGTGCTGGCGACCTGCCCTGTGGTGTCTGGATTGCAGGTGCTTCCTGGGCAGGTCCCGCCCCCGGTCGCCTTCCCTGCGTCGCCTGCCTGCGTGGCCGACTGTCCACCAGGGGGCAGCAGAGGCCTCGCTTGGCCGCGGGAGGCCGGCAGAGCCCCAGCCTGGAAGGTCACCTTCAGCAGCTGTGTGGACGAGGCCCCGCCCTGGGGCCGGGGCTGTGTGCTGTGGGCGGGGCCAGCTGGCCCTGGCGGCTGCTTGAGGAGACGGCGGTACTGCCCCACGCGTGTGCCCTGGGCCCGCTGGGTCACGAGAAGTCGCCCTTGACCCGACTGCCTCCCGGAGAGGGTGACCCCAGCCTGCTCTTCCCACGCAGGCGCCCAGGGCCGCCGTCAGGGCTGCCCCCACCTGCCTCCCCGTCGCAGCCCGTGAGTGTGGTGGGTGGCCCCGGGCCCACAGAAACGTCGCGGCGGCCTCTGTCCACACCATGGGCAGCCCCGGGCCCACAGGGATGCTGAGGGGAGCCTCTGTCCGTCCACACTGTGGCCCCACAGGGATGGCTGAGGGGCCTCTGTCCACACCACGGGCCCACAGGGACTGCTGAGGGGCCTCTGTCCACACCGCAGGGCAGCCCTGAGCCCACAGAGACGTTGCGGGGGCCTCTGTCCACACCACGGGCGGCCCCGGGCCCACAGGGACACTGAGGGGGGCCTCCGTCCACACCGCGGGCAGCCCCTTGGGGAGGGGGCCTGGGTCAGGCTGGGGGCCAAGCGAGGGGCCGTTTGGTCCAAGGCTGTGCTGCTGCAGGGCCTCAGGCCGGGCCAGGTGTGCCGCCTGTGCAATCAGCTCTGAACAGAACAGACACGCGCACACACAGCACGGGGCACACACTGCACGGACACCTGTGTGCTCCAACACACATATCACATGACGCACACATGTACCAACACACACAGCAGGGTGTGCACAGTGCACGGACGTGCATGTGCTCCCAACACACACACTCACATACTCACACACATGACCACACCGTACGAGCACATGACACACACATGCACTAGCACACATGGCAGCAGGTGCACACGCCTCCCCTACAGGGCCACGGCCGAGCTCTGGGCTCTGTTCCCTCCCTCTCATGGCTCCTCTGCAATGGATCAGTACTTGAACCTGAAACACACACACACACACTCACACTCACACACACACACTCACTCTCACACACACCCACACACACTCACACTCACCCACACCCACACTCTCTCACACACTCTCACACACTCTCTCACACTCACACACTCACACACTCTCACACTCACACTCTCACACACCCACACCCACACACACTCACACACTCACACACACCCATACACACACTCTCACACACATACTCTTACACACACATTCTCACACTCACACAACTCACAATACACTCTCACTCACACTCACACACTCTCACACTCACACACTCTCACATTCACACTCACACACTCTCTTTCACACTCACACTCACACTCTTTCACACTCACACATACACTCACACTCATACTCTCACACACATACTCACACTCACACACATACTCTCACACACTCTCTCACACTCACACACACTCACATACTCACACACACCCATACACACACTCACTCTCACACACTCTCTCACACACACATTCTCACACTCACACACACTCACAGTGCACTCACACTCACAACACTCTCACACTCATACTCTCACACACACACTCTCACACACACACTCACATCCACACACTCACACACACTCTCACACTCACACTCTCCTACACACACTCACACACACTCACACACTCTCACACACTCTCACACATACACTCTCACAGGGATGCTTTGGGCCCTCTGTGCCTTCGGTGTCTCTGGGACTTTCAGGGGCCGTGCCATTCCTCCTGAGGTCAGAGAGAGAGCGCTCGCGAGACGGGGAGGGGTGGGCTGTGAGCTCAAGGGCACCCAAGGTCACAGGGAGGAGAAACCCATCTCAACACGGCTCAGCCCAGAAACCCAGCCTCGCCCCCGGCACTCAGGGTGTGCGCACATGGGTGTGTGCACGCGTGTGGAGGGCGCTGAGGCCCACAGCCGCCTGGCACCGCCTTAGGGCTGAGAGGCCGACCCTGCGTTCTCGGAGGGGCTGGGGGCCGCACGACGAGCTCCCCCTGCGGCTCTCCAGGCAGCTGTCCCCGCCTGCCCGGTGAGGACACAGGGAGGTGGGACCTGTGCTGGGCGCAGCTGGGACACCGGCTTCCGGGGGGAGGGGGCGGGTGGGACGGCCGAGCCCGGGGCTGCCGGAGCAAATGACCACGGCCGGAGGCGTGCGGCGGGGCCACGCGTCTGGAGTCCAGGTGACGTGGGGCGGGCGCCGTGGGGAGGCTCCCGCGCCCCGGCCCCTCGCGCAGCCCCGGCCGCCGCTGTCCTGTTCCTCCAGGAAGCGTCCGGGGCCCATTTCAAAGATGAAGAAAGCGAGGACCGGACGCAGGCAGAGCTGCAGGGCCGTGAGGTCCCCGCCCCGGCACCGCCGCCCACGAGGCGCAGGGCAAGGCGCCCGAGGGTTTTTCTAGAAAGTTCTAGAGTGAGTGGTGTGTGATGCATTGGTTAAAGGACCCCGGGGGATCACCCCAGCCTCCGCGGCTCCCCCACCTCTGGTCCCTGTGAGGTGTCTTGGGAGAGGCTTGCCCAGAGCTGACAGGCAAGGCCTGTGTTTTGTTCTAGAAGTTTCTATGGCAATCCACGGTGTTCAGCACAGACCGCCCCACCCTAGCGTCTATCAGTGAGCCACCCATTAACAGACAATCGGGTCAGCCGCCGACCCAGACCGGGCGCTGCCCCCACGGGGCCCCCAGTGCCTCCTGCTGGCTCAGCACACGGGGCCTGGGCTGGAGCCCTGGGCATGGCGGGGGAGGCGCTGGGGGCCGGGGGTGTGTGGGAACACGCAGGGTGCTTCGGGGTGGAGTGGCCGTGGGTGTCGGGGGAAGCTCCCTAGCACGCTGTGGCTGGCAGGACTCCCCCCAGGTCTGGGGCCCAGGAAGCCTGGGTGGGTGTCCTTGCCTTAGGCCTGGGGCCCCGCACCCAGAACGTGCCTTCGGGGGTCCCTGCTGCTGCGATCATGGGAGGCTGTGTCGGGGAGGCCCCCGGCTCCTGTGGGTGCCCCTCCCTTCCGCTCCACGGCTCCTGGGCTCTGTCCAACCTCGCTGCCCCCTCCCCCTCCCGCTGTACGCCGGCAGCACGCACAGTCCAGGCCGGATCCCAACACTGGGGTTTAACTGGCCTGGGGGCGGCTGCGTGGGCTGGAGGCCGCTGGGGGTCCAGCCGTGGCCTCTCTGAGCTCCCCAACGCAGAGCCCACACCCGGCTCACTGAGCCCCAGGCCCGGCCCTTCCCCCAACGCAAGGGACACAAACCGGAGCACCTCTCACTGGCCGGGGACCGCACCCCCAGCCCCCAGCACGCCCCGACTCCTGCCATGGGGACCCCCCCTCCACAGGGGACTCCTGGTGGCAGCGGCGGGCGAGGGGCAGCTGGGTCCTGCGTAGTCCCTGCGCCCCCAGGTGCCCAGTGTCCACCTGCCAGATGCAAGCCAGGGGCTCAGCTTCCCCAGGACACTTGCTGCAGGGGCGGCGTGGGGGCGATGGCCAGGACAGTGCCGCGGTCTCCACGTCCCCAGCCTCACACCCCCTGTCTCAGAGGCCACGCCTGGGGCCCCTGGATGATGGCCCGGGGTTGCTCGGGGCCTGCGAAGGAGAGGTGAACTCCATCCCTGGCCCCGTGTGCTGCCCACAGAACAGGTGCCGCCAAGTCCTGGCCCGGCCATCAGGGCTCAGCGATGGAGCGGATCCAGCAGGAGCGCCAGAGGCTGCCAGCAGGGACCGGCACACTGGCTGTGTTCCTGTGAAAGGAACCATCACAGCCTGCCCAGCGGGGGGGGGGGGGGCTGGCAGGGCCCTGCCTGGCCCGCCCCCTGGGGCACCCACCTCCTCCTGTGCACTCACAGGCCTTGTTCCCCGCCTGGCCCCCCAGGGCAGCCAGGGCTTCTCCTGGCCCATGCAGGAGCTCCATGGACATCCTGGAGTGAGTGAATGAATGAATGAGTGAATGAATGAAGTCAAGATCAGCACGTGAGGCTAAGTCAGCGACGGCCCTCAGTGGTCACCCTGCATCTCAGCCCAGCTGGACATCAGGCTCTGAGGAGAGGGAGAGAGAGAGAGGGAGGGAGAGAAGAGAGAGGTCTTCCATCTGCTGGTTCACTCCCCCAGTGGCAGCAATGGCCAGAGCTGTGCTGATCCAAAGCCAGGAGCCAGGAGCTTCCTCTGGGTCTCCCACATGGGTGTAGGAGCCCAAGGACCGGAGCCATCCTCCACTGCTTTCCCAGGCCATAGCAGAGAGCTGGATCGGAAGTGGAGCAGCCAGGACTCGAACCGGTGTCCACATGGGATGCAGACTGCAGGCGGCAGCCTTACCCTCTCCGCCACAGCGCCAACTCTGAGAGGCTCTGAACACCACTGAGGCCCGGCTCCTGCTTCATGCCTGGGCCCACGTGGTTCTCGTGTGTGTCCAGTCCAGCACTGCGGGGCGTGGCTTTGGCATGCATTGCATTTCTCCACCAATCAGGGGGCGCCTGGTTAACTGGCAGGTCCCATCAGCCACTCACTCGCTCGGAGTGCGCAGTTCCCCGCTGGGTTCTCACCCTTTGCGGGTGCGGGGGCTGATGGACAGGACGGAGCAGTAACTGGGCTAGGAGGCCCTTGGGGTGTGAGTGGGGGAGGAGGCCCGGAGGCCCTGGGCGGGAGCGGGGGAAGGGCAGTGTCGGAGCGGGAGGGGTGAAGCCGCCGCCTGTGCCTGCACCCTGTGTGAGCGCTGGCCAGGCCCAGCTGCTCTGCGCTGATCCAGCTCCTGCTGGTGCACCGGGAGGCGGCAGGTGGTGACCCAAGTACCTGCGTCCCTGTCACCCACATGGGGACCCGGATGGAGCTCCAGGTTCCTGGCTTAGCTGGCCCAGGCTGCTGTGGACGTTTCGGGAGTGAACCAGCGATGGAAGACCTCTCTTTCCCTCTCCCCATACCTGCCTTTCAGACAAATGAAAAATCAGAGAAGCAAAGCATGCTGGGGTTACGGGGTCGTGGCTGCTGCCTTCCCACCCACGGAGGACGTGACCCGCTTAGGAGGGGAGCCTTGGCCAGCGGGGAGGCGGCCCCCAGCCCCACCGGGAGCCCGTGGGGGCTGCAGCGTCTGGTGTGGCCGCCTGGATTGGGCGAGGGGCTCCTTGTAAGCATTTGGCACCTGTGCCCCGACCTCGGCTGCAGCTGAGAGGTGAGCCCGGAGTGGGGGTGGCCCTAGGGTGGGCAGGGGTCTTCGCAGCCAGCTCTGACGGCAGTGGTAGCTGCAGTCTGGCGGCACAGGGAGGTGGCCGGCAGGGCTGGCTGCGCTGGGCCTGACTCTGGCCGCCCTCTGCTGAGCCTCCCCCGGTGCCGGCACAGGCTGCCGACGGGGTCGAGTGGGCGCCAGCTGCTGCCAGGGCTTCCTGGGCCTGTGCTGGCCGGGGGCCCCAGAGCCCCCAGGTGGCTCGGCACTCGGGGCTGTGGTCTCGTGGCCAGCAGGGGTGTGCAGCACCCCAGGCAGAGGGCAGAGGGCACGGCCTGGGACACTTGTGCTTCCTCAGTGCCGCGGACTGGAGGTGATGGTGGGGACGTCGGGGTGCCGCCACGCTCTGGCTGTCGCTGCCGTTCCCTCGCCGCCGGGGCCTGGCTGACGGCTCCATTGCCTGCTGGAGCGGCACCTGCTGCAAATTGCGATCAGACTAAATTAGCTGGGAAATCACGCAAACGCGGCTGGAGCTCTCCGACAAATTAGCAGCCGGCGCCGAGCTTGGCTCTCCCGGGAGGGGCGCGCGCCCTTTGATTGACGCGTGAACACGGCGGGGAATCGTTGCGGCTACACCTGCTGCTGTCTGGGGCTGCCGGGAGAAGCCGGGAAAGAGGCATCCCACGGCTGCCTCGCGCGTGGGAGGTCACCAGCAGCTTGCGCGCCGAGGGCCTGCCCACGGCCTGAGGCCGGCCTTGTGTCCACTCTGAACGGAGCGAAGCCTCCCGCAGGTGTTCAGCTGGACGGGGCGGGGTTGATTTGGCTGGAGAAGGGGCGGCACGGCCCCCCGGGGGCGCGTGCTGTCGGCTCCGTCATGTCTTTTTTTTTTTTTTTTTTTGACAGGCAGAGTTAGAGAGAGAGAGAGAGAGAGAGAGAGAGAGAGATCTTCCTTTTTCTGTTGGTTCACCCACCAAATGGCCACCATGGCCGGCGCTGTGCTGATCCGAAGCCAGGAGCCAGGTGCTTCTCCTGGTCTCCCATGGGGTGCAGGGCCCAAGCACCTGGACCATCCTCCACTGCACTCCCGGGCCACAGCAGAGAGCTGGCCTGGAAGAGGGGCAACAGGGACAGAATCCGGCACCCCGACCGCGACTAGAACCCGGTGTGCCGGCGCCGCAAGGCGGAGGATTAGCCTAGTGAGCCTCGGCACCGGCCTCCCTCATGTCTTAAAGGTACCTTCACACCTGGATCGGGCTTCGGGCATCTGCCATGCAGGAGCAGCCATGGCTGGGGGTGATGTGGGGCCGTGGCCAGGCTCCGCTGGGCACAGGCGGTTGGCTTCCAACTTCCTGCTTGGTCCTTGGACAGACACAGGCAGACAAGGCCAAGGGCACGTCTGGGTGCCCAGTGAGGAGAGTGGACGAGGCGGCTGGCGGGGGGAGGTGAGAGCCTGGGGCCGTGCTCTGGAGGCGCCGAGGTGGCCAGATGCGGTGCCTCTGTGCTGGGGACACGCCTGGCGCCACGTCAGGTGTGCAGCTCGGGTGAGCACGGCCGGGCCCTGGGGGTTTTGCTCGGTCAGCTTTCCCGCTGACCGTGAACTCTGGATGGAAGGGAAGCAAGTTTGTGACCTCATGCCTGGAAACCCCAGACTGTGGGCTGGGGCCACGCGCCCCAGCTGTTCCCCAGACGCCCCCCAGTGGGAGGGGCTGGGCAGAGGCGGGGCCAGGGCTGCCGGGATGTCTGAAGATCCAGGGAGAAACCCCGGAGAAGAGGGAGCCACAGAGAGGAGGGTCCCAAATGCAGGAAAACTCCCCTGAAGCGTGCGTGGGCAGAGCAGGACCTCAGAGGGCGGCGGGGGCTGAAGGGGCCAGGGCTGGGAAGGCCACGTGTGGGACTCACGGCGGCCACAGCAGAGGCGCTGGGGCAGCCTGGGCCTCTCCCTGGACCCCCAGACCACTGCACCCCAGTGCCAACCCCGCCCCCTCCTGCTCCTCCTCAATCTGCCCCTCCGGCCGCCCGAGCTCAGAGCCCAGGTCTGGGGCGCTCCCTGGGCTGCGTGAATCTCCCCACGCTGGGGCTCTCTCATGCTGGACCTCAGGTGTGGGGTCCTGGCTCCCGCCCCTGCCAGGCCCTGCCCCACCCCTCTGCAGCCCCGGCACCCCTCCCCCACTTCAGACCACCCCTGGGGGGAGGGGCTGTGGGTGCCGCTGCCCCAGGAGGTCTTGGGCAGTGCACACTGTGGCTGGTTGACCAGCTTCGATTTGTAAGATTTATTTGGAAGGCAGAGTGACACAGAGAGGGAGAGACAGAGAGGGATCTTCTGTCCTGTGGTTCACTCCTTCAATGACAATGGCCTCAGCAGCTGGCCAGGCTGAAGCCCGGCTCCTGGAGCTTCTTCCGGGTCTCCCACGTGGGTGCAGGGCCCAAGCACTCGGGCCGTCCTCACTGCTGTCCCAGGCACAGCAGGGAGCTAGGTTGGAGGTGGAGCGGCTGAGGCTCAACCGGAGCCCGTGTGGGTGCAGGGCCCAAGCCACAGCCTAGCCCACTGCGCCACAGCACCGCCCCCTGTGGGCGGGGCCCACGGCTGGGTTCTCATGGAGGCCAGTGTCCCTGGCGGTGGGAGTGTGGTTGGCTCCGAGGGATCTTCGCCGTGAGGCAGGTGCAAGGGAGGCCAAGCAGCCCACATCCTGCCCTGGGCCCCGAAGCATGCCGAGGCTGAGTGCTGGCCGGGGCAGGGTGTGAGGGCGACGTCCGCCTGGGCTCGGCTCCCGCTCCCGCCGCCCCCTCTGTGGACGGGGTGGGGTGGGGGGATCAAGGACGCCCCTGAAATGTGATCGGAATATGTGGGCTCACTGCCAGAGAAGCAGCACACAGCCACGTGCGCGGCACACACCCCGCAGGATCAGAAACACACACACACAACACGTGTGTTCACACTGCAAAACAAAGCACATGACACACACACACAGATACACACGGCACGCACACAATGCACACAGGAGTTACATGTACACAGTGGTACAAGGTGTTCACAGGGCCAGCACTGTGGTGCAGTGGGTAAGCTACTGCCTACGACATATGGGCGCTGGTTCTAGTCCCGGCTGCTCCACTTCCCATCCAGCTCCCTGCCGTGGCCTGGGAAAGCAGTGGAAGATGGCCCAAGTGCTTGGAGACCCGGAAGAAGCTCCCGGCTCCTGGCTTCAGATCAGCTCAGCTCTGGCCATTGCAGCCACCTGGGGAGGGACCCAGCGGATGGAGGACCCCCCCACCCCGCCTCTCTGTAGCTTTGCCTTTCAAGTGAATAAATTTTTTAAAGAAATGTTCACACAATGCATATAAACAAGCACCACTGATATGTATAGACACAGCATGAGCATGTACGTGCACACATGCATGTGCACGCATGACACGCACACACGCACATACACGTGCACACATGTGTTCTCCGGGGGGGCTCATGGGTCTGCACCTCCGGGAGCACTGGGAGCCGCGGCAGGGGCTGCCAGGGCCTCACGCATCGAGTGGCCTCTGCAGTGGGTTTTAAGCAGGCACAGGAGAGACAGGGCTGAAGCTGGGTTGTTTCGTGGCCGTCGGGTCAGCTGGTGCCACACGCGTGTCGCACGTGGGCTGCCCTGGGCCATGCTGGGACCCCGCTCCTCACCGTGAGCCCCACCCTCCCTGCGAGCTGTGGGTCTGGGTGGGGGTCTCCCGGGCTCTGGGGTGGGGTCGCAGGAGCCCGGGGCTCAGCTTCCACCCTCACGGCCAAGGTCCCGCTGCCTGATTAGTTTCTTGGTGGTCACTCACCAGGGCCGAGGCTGCCTCCCCTCCCTTCCCCCTGCCCCCCCCCCCCGCCCTCCCTCCTTCCCTCCCTGCCCCGCCCGCCCTGCGTGATCATCCGGGGAACCTGTGTCTGGCACCCTGGGGAGACGCAGCCTCGGAGCCCTGGAGCTGGCGAAGTTCCTGTGGCCAGGGCGGGCAGGAGGCGCGTGCCAGCCTGGCTCGGCAGCCCATGGTGTTCCTGGCATTTGCCAAGAACTGGGGCAGAATCCAGCTGCTGCTGGGCCGTTTGGGACTCAGAAGAGGAACCGCATGGCTTCCTTGTGTTTGGCCTGAACTTTGTTTCCTCTGTTCTGATGTTGTCTGTTTTCACAGGAAAATCACAGCGCGCGAGCTACTCTGCGTAGATAAGGTCTCCCCCTTTGTTTTTTAAAAATGTTTTTGTGGGCCGGCGCCGTGACTCAACAGGCTAATCCTCCGCCTTGCGGCGCCGGCACACCGGGTTCTAGTTCCGGTCAGGGTGCCGGATTCTGTCCCGGTTGCCCCTCTTCCAGGCCAGCTCTCTGCTGTGGCCCAGGAGTGCAGTGGAGGATGGCCCAGGTGCTTGGGCCCTGCACCCCATGGGAGACCAGGAGAAGCACCTGGCTCCTGCCTTTGGATCAGCGCGGTGCGCCGGCCGCGGCGGCCATTGGAGGGTGAACCAACGGTAAAGGAAGACCTTTCTCTCTCTCTCTCTCTCTCACTGTCCACTCTGCCTGTCAAAAAAAAGTTTTTGTGATTTGAAATAATTTTACCTTTTTATTGTGAAATTCGTCCTGGTCCCTAGCACAGCGCCGGCCGGGGTCTGGCTGCGCTCCGGCTCCCCGCTTCCGGCTCGTGTGCACCCTGGGAGGCAGCCGCGAAGGCTCCAGGAATGTCCCTTCCCCCGGGGGAGACCGGGTGCGCTCCTGGCTTCCAGCTCTGGCCCTGCTGTTGTGGGCATTAGGGGAGCGAGCCAACCACAGCCCCCCCCCCCCCCCCGTCTCTCCCTCTCTTTCCCTCTCTGTATCTCTCTCTCTCCCTGTCCCC
>CM027407.1:2010243-2047784 GCA_015711505.1 Sylvilagus bachmani | reverse complement strand
TGCAGGTGCAGGGCTGTGGAGGGAGGGAGGAGCAGGCCCTGGGGGGTCCCTGTGCAGGAGCAGGGCTGTGGAGGGAGGAGCAGCCCTGGGGGGTCCCTGTGCAGGTGCAGGGCTGTGGAGGGAGGAGCAGCCCTGGGGGGGGTCCCTGTGCAGGTGCAGGGCTGTGGAGGGAGGGAGGAGCAGGCCCTTGGGGGTCCCTGTGCAGGTGCAGGGCTGTGGAGGAAGGGAGGAGCAGGCCCTGGGGGGGGGTCCCTGTGCAGGTGCAGGGCTGTGGAGGGAGGAGCAGGCCCTCCGTGCCCTGTGGACCCCCGGCCTGGAGCTGGGCCGAGCCTGGGGCACCGCGCCTACCCCGTCTCTCACGTCTCGATCGCTGCTCTGCTGCAGGTCACGAGTGGACGGCCCGCCCTCCGCAGGCCCGGATGCTGCGCGAACGCCGCGCGGTTTGAGCCTCGTGGGTCTCCGTTCAGCGCCGCGTGGACGCCTTCCCGCGGTTTCCAGCGAGCGAGGGGTCAGAGGGCGCCGCGCAGGCGCACGCAGCCGAGGCCCCGGCGGCCATGGGCGAGGCCGGCGGCCCTGAGGAGGCGTGCTGGGTCAGTGGGGCGGCCTGGGCTGCGGCGCAGGGGCGCGGCGGGCGGGCCCGCCGGGGGCTCAGGGCGCAGGGGCGCGGCGGGCGGGCGTTGGGCCGGCACAGGCGCGTGACGGGGCTCGCTCCCTCCCGCAGCGCCCGGGCCCCAGGGAGGAGTTCGTGAAGGTGCGGAGGAAGGACCTGGAGCGCCTGACCACGGAGGTGATGCAGATCCGCGACTTCCTGCCCCGCATCCTGGACGGCGAGGTCCTGGAGAGCTTCCGCAAGCTGCAGCTGGTGGAGAAGAGTGCGTCCCGCGGCGCGGCCGGCGGTGTGGACGGGCGGCCGGGCGGGTCGGCTCCTCCTCGCCGGCTGAGCGGGCGGTGTGGACGGGTCGGCTCCTCCTCGCCGGCTGAGCGCGCCTGGCGGTGTGGACGGGTCGGCTCCGGGTCCTAAGACTTCAGTTCCAGACGGAAGGAGTGCGAGCAACGCAAGTGCCTCCTCGGGCCGCCCAAGACGGCAGTCGCCGCCCAGCCTCCTGTCCCGGTGCTGTAAAGCGGCGAGGGGCAGCTCGCTCGGCGACAGGGGCGCCCACGGCGAGGCCGACACCGGCGGAGTCGGCGGTTTGTTCCAGCAGGAGCTCCACGGGCGCCGCCCCCAGTGGCCGGTGGCCGTGCGGGGAGGGTGGCACGGCCGGAGCCTGGGTCCTGTCTGCGCGGAGCCACGTCCGAGCCTGGCCGCAAACCAGACTGCACCCTGCTCCTGGCGTCCTGATTTTAACACTCTGCTATTATTTTGTAAAGATGTGCTTGTTTATTTTGAGAGAGTTACAGAGAGAGGGCGTCTCTACCTGCTGGTTCACTGCGGACGGCTGCAGTGGCCAGGGCTGGGCCAGGCCAAAGCCAGGAGCTCCATCCGGGTCTCCCACGTGGGTCAGGAGCCGAAGCACTTGGGCCACGGTCCACTGCTGTCCCAGGCCACAGCAGAGAGCTGGATTGGAAGCGAAGTAGCCAGGACTCGAACCGGCGCCCATATGGGACACGGGTGTCGCAGGCAGTGGCTTTACCTCCTGAGTCACAGTGCCGGCCCCACGTAATTTTAGCCTGCCACACTTATTTACTGGGACACAGACATTTAACTGTTGGTGCTCACCCCGTCTTGGCTGGCAGCAGCCTGCGCGCTGCGCTGGTGAGGCGGCTCCCGTCTGCAGCGGCCAGAGTGGCCAGCAGGTGTCAGCACCCTGTCGCCGTCGGCGCCTTCCGGCAGTTTCCGCCGTATTGGCGCGGAACCTGGACGTCTGTCTGGCTTTAAACAGCCGCTGCCCCATCTGGTCAGGACCTGGGCCGCTCCCTGGGGGGCAGCCTTCGCTCCTGGGTGCTGCTGGCACCCGCACCCAGCTGTAAGTGGCCGTGTTGCCGGGGGCTGACGGGGTCCCGAGGGTTCCAAGTATTATATATTTAATGTTTTAGTACGTTTTACTTTTATATTGGTTTTCCATCTGGCTGTCTTTCAAAGATGTATTTATTCCTCGAAAGGCAGTGACAGAGAGAGGGAAAGAAGCAGACAAATGGGTCTCCCGTCTGCTGGCTCACTGCCCAGGTGGCCCCAGGTGGCCCCAGGTGGCCCGGAGCTGGCTGAAGCCGGGAGCCGGGAGCTCCGTCCATGTCTCCCTGTGGGTGACGGTGGTGCCGGCTTCCTCCGCTTGCCTTGCGTTGAGGGAGCTGGGCGGGAAGTGCAGCAGCTGGGACCTGACCAGCGCTCTCTGCGGGATTTTGAGGCTTGCAGATGGCGGCCCGACCCACTGCACCAGCGCTGGCCTCAGCTTGGCTGTTTTAGATTCTGGTTTTCTGATGAACTTTTCTTGTTACCCATGTTCTGGAACGAACATTTTTTTTTTTGAAGACTTATTCATTTGAAAGTCAGAGTTACACAGAGAGGAGAGGCGGAGAAAGAGGTCTTCCATCCAGTGGTTCACTCCCCAGTTGGCCGCAAAGTCCAGAACTGTGCTGATCTGAAGCCAGGAGCCAGGAGCTTCTTCACGTGGGTGCAGGGCCCAAGTGCTTGGGCCATCCTCCACTGCTGTCCCAGCCGTAGCAGAGAGCTGGATTGGAAGAGGAGCAGCCGGACTAGAACCAGTGTCCACATGGGATTCCAGTGCTTCAGGCCAGGGCATTAACCCTCTGTGCCACAGCGCTGACCCCTGGAACAAACTTTAGTCTCTGGTAAATCCGACTCACCTTTGGGTCTGCTTCTAGTGTGTCTTTTCCATCTTCGTAGATTTAGTAATTCTTTATTGAATAACAGACTTAAAAACACCTGTGGTGTTTATTTATGTGTGTTTATCTGTTTACTTCTTGAGAGAGAGAGGGGAGCAAGAGTGTCCCGTACACTGGTCACTCCCCGGCCGCTGGGCCTGGTCAGTCTGGCTCTGGGAACCCAGTCCAAGTGCCCTCAGGGTGGGGGAGCGCCACTTATCGCCACTGCTGCCCGCAGGGTCTTCATGAGCGAGCAGCTGGACGCGGGAGTGGCACTCTGATACGGGGTGTGGCCATCTAAGCGCGAGGCCCGAGCTTAGCCCCGGTCAGTGGCCTTCAGAAGCGAGAGGCCCTGGACGCCGGTGCGCTCTGCGGCCTGCTTTCGGTTTGCTCTCTGGCCAGGTCAGTCCGCAGCAGTTGGGTGGAGACTGCCTTCCTCCGTCAGGGCTGCACTGACCCAGGGCCGGCTTCCACCTTAGTTCCAGCTGCCCTCTTTAGTTGCTTTCCACTCGGCCTCGTCCTGGGAGGGAGTCCAGCGAGAGCTGAGTGTGTGCTGGAGCCCAGCCGCCAGGGCAGGCCTGGACCCTCTTCTGTGCTGCTGCCAAGTGGGTCTCATGGGGCGCGTCCTTCTGCACATGCGCTTCTTCTTTAAAGACTTATTTATTTATTTGAAAGGCAGAGTTAGGCAGAGAGAGAAAGAGAGAGAAGGAGACACAAACAGAGAGTCCTCCATCCGCTGGTTCACTCCCCAGATGGCCACAATGGCTGGAGCTGTGCTGATGAAGCCAGGAGCCAGGAGCGTCTGCCGGGTCTCCCATGTGGGTGCAGGGGCCCAAGGGCTTGGACATCTTTCCCAGCTTTCCCAGGACACAGCAGAGAGCTGGATCGGAAGTGGAGCAGCCGGGACTAGAACCGGTGCCCAACTGGGATGCTGGCACTGCTCCTGGCTCCTGATTTTGGGTCGGGCCAGCTCTGGCCACTGCGGTCATTCGGTGAGTGAACCGGAGGATGGAAGACCTCACTCGCTCTCTACCTCTGCCTCTCTGTAACTCTGCGTTTTTTTTGTTTTGTTTTGTTTTGTTTTGTTTGTTTGTTTTAATGACAGGCAGAGTTAGAGAGAGACAAAGGTCTTCCCTCCATTGGTTCACCCCCCTCAAATGGCTGCTACGGCCGGTGCTGCACTGATCTGAAGGCAGGAGCCAGGTGCTTCTCCTGGTCTCCCATGGGGTGCAGGGCCCAAGCACTTGGGCCATCCTCCACTGCACTCCCGGGCCACAGCAGAGAGCTGGCCTGGAAGAGGGGCAACCGGGACAGAATCCGGCGCCCCAACTGGGGCTGGAACTCGGGGTGCCAGCGCTGCAGGCGGAGGATTAGTGTATTGAACCACGGCACCGGCCAACTCTGTGTTTTAAATAAATAAATAAATCTTAAAAAAAAAAAGTTCAAAAAATGCCTTTTACCAAAAAAAAAAAAAAAAAAGAGAGAGAGAGAGAGAAATGTATTGTGTCACTACAAGAGACAGGCCTTGGAGATGTTTCAGATTAACCGGGGCTAGAGATGCTTAAGGTGTGACAGCTGACCCTAGACTGGGTTCTGTGCTTGAAGGAAGAAAATGCTACCGAGGGCAGTACGCGGCCACATGCACGATGTCAGATAGGTTACATAAGGTGTCAGCATTCCCCTTCCCGAAGGTGCTGGCCGGCGGGCTGCTGGCCGGGCAGCGTCTCTCCCCGGGAAGCATTTGAGCTGCTTAGGGAAAGGGCCGTGGTGGCTGTGGTTGTTCTGGACTGTGAGTGTGCGTGCGTGTGTGTGGGCATTCTCTGTGCGACATTGGTGAGTGTGACCTTGCTTCCAAGTGGAGGGTTCAGGAAGCATAGCACGGAGTGGAGATGGCCGTCAGGAGCCGGCGGGACTGGAGCGATTCCGAGGCGCCCAGGCTCTGCTGTGGGACCCCAAAGCCTCTGAGATTCATTTCCTGGGAGTTTGGTGTGAGAAGAGAGGGTGCTCGGGCTCTGGGAGTGGGGGGAACCGTGGAGACGGCCCGAGAGCGAGCATGGTAAGGGGCTGAGTTTGATGTGGCTTTTACTACGGCCCGGACAGGAGCCTGCGCAGTGTGTCGTGCTCCGAGCTGGCAGAGTGCGGAGAGCATGGTGGACAGGTGGCTCGCAGGAGTGGGCAGGGCTGAGGGACAGCACATGGAGCGAAGTGCCCAGGAGATCACACGTGTGGCACGCCGTGGCCTGCTCTGGGCCAGGAGCTGGAGGGGTCATCAGCCTTGGTGAGGGGCGTGACTGTGGGAGGTGATTGACAGCGCCCTTGGCTTCAGCCGGAAGGGAGGGTAAGGAGAGTGGAACAGTCAGTGAGCCTTAGCCCGTCTGATCCTCCAGGGTCCTGCAGGCCCTGCTGGCCACTGTACCCAGCAGGAAGCTACAGGACGAGGGTCCAGTGGCTGCAGGCGTGGGTGTCAGGTGGGTGTCAGCCTTTTGGAGCACAAAGCAGGGTGCAGTGTCCCTGAAGGCACATGGGGAGTGTCCCTGACATGGGAGTGTGAAGCTAGAAGCAGACGGAAAGGGGCCTACGGGCAGACAGGCTGGGGGCGCGTCACTCCTGGCCCACGGCGTCCTTGTGGCTGGCGTGTCAGGAATGGAAAGCAGGCGCCTCGACTGTGGAGTGGGAGATGCTTGGGCAGGCCTTGCTCGAGTGCCGGGAGGCTGAGCGTGGTTTTGTGGGCTGGGTGCTAACCAGGTGGGCGCTGTTACATGCCTGGCAGTTTGTCAGGCACTGCTGGGTGTCGTGGGATAAGGAAGGCAGGAGCCGAGCCTCTCCTTCGGAAGTTTGCCGTGGGCTGGGAGCTCTGGGGTGCAGATGGCGGTTGGTGGCGTGGACCAGTGCCAGGGACGCTGGCAGAGCCGGCAGGCGCCGAATGCCCGTTAGTCACACACTTTCTCCTCCTCACGGAAGATTCTGCCAGTGTATTTGGAAGCAGATTTTTGTCAGGACATTAAAGTGCTGTTTCTGTGTTCTGGTTCCAGTTTTCCTCTCCTTCCTTTGGTTTGTTTTACATCTTGACAGCTAATTATAATGGTGTTTGGAGGGCTTAGAATGGGAACTAGGACTTCACATGCATTTATGCTCTTTAACTTTTTTAATGAATCCTGGAATTTTCTGATTTCTTTAAAAGTATTCTTTCTTTTTTTTCTTTTTTAATTAATTTATGTAAAAGGCTGAGTGATGAGAGGGAGGGAGAGAGTGAGGTAGAGAGATCTTCTGTGGCTGGTTCACTCCTCAGATGACTGCAGCAGCCAGGGTGGGTGGCAGGGGCCCAAGCACTTGGCCATCTTTCTCAGGCCCGTTAGGCGGGAGCTAGTTTGGAAGTGGAACAGCTGGGACTTGAACCAGTGCTCTGATAACGGATGCTGGTTTTGCAGGCGGCAGCTTAACCTGCTCATCACTACGCTGGCCTATTCATTTTACTTTTTGGACTTAGTTTTTGGCACGTGGGAAGAGCGCCCTCGGGGAATCGCTGAGTTGGGAGATCTGCCTGACACAGGCACTCCGTGACGGCCTCCTGGTGCAGGGTCAGAGTGACCGAGGGTTCTTTGTGGAAGGAGGGCCTGTGGAGTTCTGTGAGCCGGGGGAGGAGGGAACACTGGGCTCTGCGTTTCCGTGGGCTGAGTCCGTGAGTGGGAGTGCTCTGTAGGTCTCTGCCCCTTCATGGTGAGGACCTTGCTGTTGTCTGAGGGGCCTGCCGGGGACCGCACCCCAAAGCAGAGCCTTAGGAGAGAATGGGCAGTTGAGAGAGCCTTAGCAGAGATGGTCTCATGAGGTCTGACCGTGGACTTGGCTTTTCCATCCTGGTTCCTGAAGGCGCCCGTACATCTCTGTGAGATGATCATAGTCCTCCAGAGCTGTGCTAGGAGGGGATCACGAGGCCCACCCACAGTGACGGGGTGAGTGCGGGGAAGGCCTCGGGGGTCCGGGAGGACCTGGTGGAGGAGTGGGGGTGAAGAGACTAGGAGGTGCGTGAAGAGACTCCTAGGCAGCAGAGGGTAGACACATGCCAACACGGGAAGCCACACGGGTGTCAGTCGGGCACTGAGGAGAATTCCGTTTCGGCTTGTTGTAGAATCCTGCTCCTGCAGTGCAGAATCGGCCCATCCTGCGGTTGTGGTCTTGTTGGCTCTAAGATTGGTGCTCGGCACGGGTGTCAGAGCTGATGGGTGGCCCCCGGGGGGCTCTGAATCACCCCCGTGAGCTCTGAGGTGCTGACGCCTTCTCTGGTGGCTGCGTCTCCGCATGTGTGGTCTGTCAGGGCCTTCGACTGCGAGCGGCCGTAGATCTGGGTGTTCTTCCGCTTGGGAGCTATCCACCCACCCCCACTCCTGCTAGCTGGGGCCTCGGAAGGATCCAGAGTCATCTTGGAAGCTGGGCCGTGTGCATGGGGAGCCGTGGGCTAGGAGGGCCTTGAATGGAAACTGTTGTGGGTCCCACACAGCGCTGATTGTCGTGTGTCAGGGCTCGAGGAAGCCCCAGGAAGCTGTGCAGTGATTTGTGTTGTGAGTCGGCAGGAGGAGTGTGACACGGGGAAATACGCCGGAAGAGACAGAACTTGTGAGGGTGTAGGCGGGGCTTGGAATAGTGCTACCACTGGGGAGGAGGGGCTGGGGAAGCGAGGGGCATCTCACAAGACCCTCACGCTGGCTCTGGCGGCAGGCGTGTGAGACCGCGCAGGTCTGGCCTCAGCCATCTGCTGTGGCACTGTTTCCTGCAGCCGCAGAAATCTGACACGTGACCCAGATGGCAGCTGCAGGCCATCAGCGCTGACTGAGCTCTTCGCTGAGTGTCTCAGAGCAAGGGAGTTAACAGTTAGTGACTCTTGAAACCTTTATTTTGGGACGTGTTTGCGGAGGTCAGCACACCTGCGAACACATGGACGGTGGGCAGGCACACGGGCCCTTTGGGGTCACTTGGATCTCTTTCGTCGGTGTCTAGAAGGCCTGCTTTTCATGACAGTTCTGTCCTGGCTGTGGAGTGATCTGCAGGTCAGTCAGTCTCGCAGTGTCAGCAGTGTTAAAGCTAGGAGATGCCATTTCAGGGGAGAGGTTGGGGTGGAAGTGCCGTGCCAGTTGTTCGTGTCGGCCGTCGTGAGGTTGCTAAGGATGAGCAGTGACAATGCAGGCTGGGCCAGGTGGCGGCGGCCTGCCCTGTTCTAATGCCTAGGCTGAGTAAGACGGTGTGTTGATGACAGGTGACATATCGCTCCCTGACTTATTTCTGTCCCTGGTTCTTCAGGTTCTTTGCAAAAGCATTATACTGTCCTTACAGATGAGTGAGACATGCAGATAGCCGAAGTCATTGTGCGTTTTTCCAGTCCGGAATCGGGAGAAGGCAGCCTGCGTTGGGTAGCAGGTAGAAAGCTGCTGCGTGTGCTGCTGGCATCCCACATGGGTGCTGGTTCACGTGCTGCCTGTTCCACTTCCGGTCCAGCTCCCTGCTAATGGCCTGGGAAAAGCAATACAAGATGGCCCTGCCACCATGTGAGAGACCTGACGAAGCTCCTGGCTCAGCACTGGCCTTTGTGGCCATCTGGGGAGTGAACCAGCAGATGGAAGGTGTCTCTGTCTCTCCCTCTCTCTCTGACTATCAAATGAATAAATAAATCTTAAAAGGGAGAAGAAATGTATAAAGTGAAATTCATTGTTGTGACAGATAACGGTACAGTGCCTGCTGCATTCCATCTACTCCTCTGCACGTTGGGGCTGTGGCGTGAGACAGAACTGAGGAAAACCCTGTCCCCATGGTGGTTCAAGGGCCCATGCAGCGAGCCCAGGTTAGGAGGCCGTAGCAGTGCTCCTGTCTGGCCACAGGGCGGCGGCCTCACACAGCAGAAAGGCACCTGCTGCTTGGGGGGCTGCTGTGGGTGGGTGTGGCCTCCGAGCAGCCTCCAGCCTGTTTGGTATGTTAACTTACTCAAGGTCACATACCACGCAGAGCAGGGATTGTGAAATTGCCACAAGGACAGGGAGTCTTTGGTGTTCACAGCGAGTTCCTGCAGGTTTTTACACTGCTGAGTTTTGTAGAAACGTAACTTCCTATTTTCATTATTGTGGTTGAATATTTAATAATAGAAATCTGAGTTAATTACAAGGGAAAATATTTACTTCACTGATAATCTCACCACTGTTCTGACTTGGTTTCCTTTCTTTTTGTCTGGTATCTGTCTCATCCGTGATTATACAGCTTGTGTGCATGTGTACAGTAGCATCTCTCCATTAGCACCGTTCCCATGTGCCGCTGTGCAGCTTTAAGCGCAGAGTGGGTGGTTGGCTTTGATCCTCTGGTGGGACAGAAGAAAGCATGCCAGTGCAGTCACGTTGTGCGCAGAGTGGAGGAGAGAGCTCTGGTAGCCCACGTTGCCTCTGGTTCTGAGAGAGGCTTTGTCAGCCAGTGATGCAATCTCCAGCTGGTCTGAACAGTCACCTCTAGTTCTCTCTGGAGCGGGTGGTCTCCCCCTACTTCTTCCCCCAGAGCTCCGGGAACCCCCGTGCCTCCTCCCTGCCCTCCAGAGCGGACTGTGCTGAGCGTGGGCCCTCCAGGTGCAGTAGGGCTCTGTCTTCAGGCTGCCGTCCCTGCCCTCTGCCCTCTGCCCTCTGCCCTCCTGTTCCTGTTCCTTTCATTTCATCGGCCGTCATCCTGAAGCCATCGTTCTCAAAGTGTGGCCCCCAGACAAGTAGCCCCCACCTCTCTGGGCATGGGTTAGAAATGTGGCTTCTCAGGGCCCCCCCGGCCTGCTCAGAGCTCGCATGGATGGTCCAGCCCTGTGGGTTTTATCAAAGCATCCGGATTCTGAGGCGCACGAGTGTTCGAAAATCATTGTTGTATGGTGTTGCTGCTTCGATCGGAGAAGTTACACAGCCTGATTTTTTGAATGTCAGTAATTCAGTAGCGTGACATTTTAAATTTACATTTGGTAACACTTCTGATTAATTGCCATGGCTGTCTTTTGGGGTTTTTATTGGCCATCTGACGCATCAATGAAATTAATGTGGGGGGAGGAGGCATCACGGGGCCCTCGTCTTGGCCTCCGTCCCTCTCCCGCCTCCATTGACTACTACTGCAGTTGTTCCCATTGAGTCCGGCGGACAGCTGCCGAGCTGGCTTTGTGAATCAGCGTGTGCTGGCACCGCCTGCGCGCTGGGCCTCCTGCTGCTCGTGGAGCAGAGACGAGTCTGTGCCACGAGACAGGCAGGCTTCTCAGCTCTGCCTCCAGTGCTTTAAATAACACGTGTGCTGCAGCCTGGAGTACACGTCTGACTGCACAGCGAGGCCTTCCAACACAAAACACAAACGACGAGGAGGACCTTTCTGCTGTGGGCTGAAAGCTGATAGGAACTTGAAAAGCCAGGCCTTTGGGTACTGGTCCCTTGTGGGATGCTTAGAAGTCAACAGCAGAGTTCTGACTTAGGGAGTCCCTACAGACTCTGCAGGACAAGGCTGGGCTAAACAGGTGCTTAGGGGCGATCAGTGATTTGAAACGTCTTGAGTATTTTCATGTCTGTTTCCTGTAGACCTGGAAAGGAAAGAGCAAGAATTAGAGCAGCTGAGAATGGACTGTGAACACTTTAAATCCCGGCTGGAGACCGTGCAGGCTGACGGCGTGCGGGAGAAGAAGGTACGGAACCGGGCACCCACCCTGCCTTTCACTCCCCCGGAGCAGTGGCTCCTAATTGCCACCTTCATCCTCAAGAGGTTGTATTTTACAGTGTGTGGATTCTGAGTGGGTTGCAAGGCAGGAGAACAGTTGGAGTTCACAGCGATTTAACATGAAGACTATTCACTTGAGGCCTTTTAATTTTCATCCTTAAAAACGATGAGGCTGGTGCTGTGGCATAGCTGGTGAAGCTGCCGCCTGCAGTGCTGGCATCCTTTATAGGTGCCGGTCTGAGTCCTGCCTGCTCCACTTCCCATCCAGCTCTCTGCTGTGGCCTGGGAAAGCAGTAGAAGATGGCCCACGTCCTCGGGCCCCTGCACTCGTGTGGGTGACCTGGAGAAAGCTCTGGCTTTTGGCTTTGCATTGGCACAGCTCCGGTCATTGCATCCATCTGGGGAGTGAACCAGCGGATGGAAGACTGACCGACCTCTCTCTCTCTGCGCCTCTGCCTCTCTCTCTCTCTAACTCTGCTTTTCAAATAAGTAAATGAATCTTAAAAAGAAGGTACACTCCAAAGTGCAAGCATTCCTAACAAGAATCTCAGGGGGATAAAATGCACATAATGACTTGTACCTGGAGACGGACACGTTAACTCCAAAGTGTTTGTGATTGATTTGGAGATTACTCATGTTTTAGAAATAACCAATTTTATAGGCCATAATAATATTTTTAATATGTGTCTTTATTTATTGATGGATAAATTGTTTATTCTTCTGTAAACCCAGAACTGTTCTGCCTCTCCTTGCAAAATTTGGGGCTTGGATCTGTTTCTGTTTTTGGTTAATAAGACAATAATAATGTTACTAACAGCAGCCACGCTGTATCGGATGTTTGCTGTGTGGAAACAGGCCATCAGCGGCTGTCTGCACATCACATGAGTCTCCCAGCACGAGTGTATCAGCAGGCACACGCCTAGGAAGGTGAGCTGCTGTCCACGGTCACGGTGCTTGTGTGCTCAGCTGGGTCGCCTGCTGACTCCTCACTCGCAGGACTTCCACACGTTTATGGCTGCAGCAGAGGTTTTCCTCAACCAGTGTTTTATTTTTTAAAGATTATTTATTTGAAAAGCAGAGTTACAGAGAGAGAAGGATACACACACACACACAAAAATTGAAAGGGGGAGAGAGAACTCTCTCTTCCATCTTCTGGTTCACTTTCCAAATGGCCACAACAGCCTGGCCTGGGCCAGACCAAATCCAGGAGCCTGGAACTCCACCCAAGTGTCTGGCATGGGTGGCAGGGTCCATGCACTGGACCATCATGTGCTGCTTTCCCAGGCGCATTAGCAGGGACTGGCCTGGAAGTGGAGCAGCCGGGCCTCAGACCAGCGCGCATGCGGGATGCCGGCAGCCTCAAAGTGGCCAGTCCCAAGTGGGCTTTGTACAGATTTTAATATAGAGAAAGTAGAAAACAATAGTTTTGTTCTTACATCAGAGTTAGATTAAATACCATATATTTAAGGTTGAAATTTTTAGTTTTCTCACATTCTGATAAGATCTTATTTTTTTATTTATTGGAAAGGCAGAGTTAGAGAGACAATGGTCTTCCCTCTGCTGGTTTACCCCCCTAATGGCTGCAGTGGCTATTCCTGGGCTGATCTGAAGCCAGGAGCCAGGAGCTTCTTTCTGGGTCTCCCACATGGGTGCAGGAGTCCAAGAACCCAGGCCAACTTCTGCTTTCCCAGGCCATAGCAGGGGCCGACGTTGTGCTGCAGTAGGTTCATCCTCCGCCTGCAGCGCCGGCATCCCATGTGGGCGCCGGTTCTAGTCCTGGCTGCCCCTCTTCCCATCAAGCTCTCTGCTGTGGCCTGGGAAAGCAGTAGAAGATGGCCCAAGTTCTTGGGCCCCTGCACCCACGTGGGAGACCTGGAAGAAGCTCCTGGCACCTGGCTTCAGTATGGCACAGCTCCCGTCGTTGCAGCCATTTGGGGAGTGAACTAGTGGATGGAAGACCTCTCTCTCACTTTCTGTAGCTCTACCTCTCAAATAAATAAATAAAATATTAAAAGAAAGGAAAGAAAAAAAAAGGAAGTGGAAGAGGGGCCTACACGGTGGTGCAGCGGGTTAAAGCCCTGGCCTGCAGTGCCAGCATCCCAATATTGGTGCTGGTTCAAATCCCAGCTGCTCCTCTTCTGATCCAGCTCTCTGCTGTGGCTGGGAAAGCAGTAGAAGATGGCTCAAGTCCTTGGGCCCCTGCATCCACATGGGAAACCTGGAAGAAGCTCCTGGCTCCTGGCTTAGGATCGGCACAGGTCTGGTCGTTCCGACCATTTGGAGAGTGAACCAACGGATGGAAGACCTTTCTTTCTGTCTCTCTCTCTCTCTCTCACTGTCTGTAAATCTACCTCTCAAATAAATAAATAAATCTTAAAAAAAAATTAATAAATAAAAAAGAAGTGGCACAGGCGGGACTCTAACCAGAACCCATATGAGATACCGGTGCTACAGGTGGAGGTTTAACCTACTGTGCCACAGGCCACAGTGCTGGCCCCTGTTTAGATCTTTTTTTTTTTTTTTTTAAGGGAAAGGGTTTATTGAGGAAAACCCAGCAGACCAGGGGGAAGGGGCAAAGAGGGAAGAGGAGAGACGAGAGGAGGGAGGAGGGAGCAGAGAGAGGAGAGAAGAGAGGAGGGAGGAGGGAGCAGAGAGAGGAGAGGAGAGAGGAGGGAGCAGAGAGCCCCGTGTTCAGGAACAGGCCCTTTTACAACCTTGCTGGAGGGCTAAAACTGAGCCAGTTCCTAATATTCCCCCCTTTTGTTTTTTATAAAGCAGGAGTTCTGTGGGATTACATTAGTCCTAAAAGTCCAGGAGGGGTAGAGGGATGATGATCTGTCTTGAGAGCTACTTCCTGCTGACATGGGGCGATGAGGTACTCTTCGCTGGCATGGGGCGATGTCTCCTGGGTGGGGAGCCGAGTATATCCCTGTAGCAGCATTTGGTTGACTGCCTGGTTGCTGAAGGCCTTCGTTTGTTCCATTATAACCTGCTGTAAACACTTAAACAGACACTGTAGTAAAATAGACTTTGGGCCAGGACTGGTTCTTAGATAGTCTGAATTCCTGGGTGGGAGGGGAGGTGTAGTGAGCTGAGAGAGTGAAGAGTTGGGCTGCGCACGTGGAAGGCAGAGGTTTTGGCGTAAACTCTGGAGGCCAGTAGGACCTGGGCCAGTGAGCAGTGCACATAGAAGGTTTAGGTCAAAGATAGAAAAGCTCGAGCATATGGAATCTCCTTCCATTTTCCTGAGCGCTCATGGAAGTGATAAAGATGGATGAAGATCGCAGAGTGTTCGGTGGCGTGGAGGCAGCTCCTGGGGGTGTGTGTGGCGACTGGCAGAGATCCCCGACCCCAGAGCAGCTCGGAGATTCCCAAAGGGGGAGCAAAGGCACTGGGGGTGCTGGATGACCAATGTAAGGTTTTCCCGGCCAATGCACCGGTGTTCCATGTTCCTGTTATCTGGCACAAAGCACACCGGACACCGCAGTAAGGGAAAGAGTTGATTGGGGAAAACCCAGCAGACCAGGGGGAAGGGGCAAAGAGGGAAGAGGAGAGGAGAGGGCAGAAGATACAGCAGAGAGGGGGAGACAAGAGGAGGGAGGAGAGCAGATGAGAGGAGCCAAGAGAGCCCTGTTTACATCTCAGTAAGCAGAAGTAGCTGTCTGGGGGCTGGCACTGTGGCACAGCAGGTTAAAGTCCTGGCCTGCAGTGCGGGCGTCTCATATGGATGCTGGTTTGAGTCCCGGCTGCTCCACTTCCAATCCAGCTCCCTGCTAATAGGCCTGGGAAAGCAGTTGTGGATGACCCAAGTCCTTAGGCCCTTGCACCGATTTGGGACACCCAGGAGATGTTCCTGGCTTCGGATCAGCTTAGCTGCAGCCGTTGGAGCCATTTGGGGAGTGAACCAGTGGATTGAAGACCTCTTCTCCCATTCCCTCCCTCCCTCCCTCCCTATTTCTCTATAACTCTTTCAAATAAATAAAATACATCTTTTTAAAGAAGTGGCAGTCTGATGAGTTGGTCTGGGCCTCAGTGTTCCGTGGCTTGAAGTTGCCCAGCAGTGAAAGGATTCGTAGGCGCTGGAAACGCAGCCTGCTGCTCTGGGCCTGCCTTAGACTGCTGAGGTTCTTTGGTAAGATTGAAGCTTAAATTGAACAGAATCTTAGATGTTTCTTTTTCTTTTTCTTTATTTTTATTTTTTGACAGGCAGAGTGGACAGTGAGAGAGAGACAGAGAGAAAGGTCTTCCTTTTTGTCGTTGGTTCACCTCCCAGTGCTGTTTCCTGGGGCCCATGCTCCCAGGCACTGCAGGGGAACCCGCCTCCAGGTTCTTGTCTTCTGTGTTTCCAGTTTGTTGGAAAGGGTGGTTACTTCCAGGAAAATACAAGGGAAGTTGTTGCAAATGCTAGCCACGTGTTTGAAGAAACTTCTTACAGAGAAATGAACTGACGGTGGTTCAGGTAGAATCTGACGTAAGTGGAGCAGGGATTGTGCAGGACTCTGGAAGGTTCGGTGCTTGCTGAGTGCAGGTGTGAATATTCACATTAAAGAGGGGCAGCTGGGGGCTGGGCCCCCTCCTGCAAAATGTGCGTGCCCTGTGCCTCCAGGTTCTTTTTTTTTTGACAGGCAGAGTGAACAGTGAGAGAGAGAGACAGAGAGAAAGGTCTTCCTTTGCCGTTGGTTCATCCTCCAATGGCCGCCGTGCTGCGGCCGGTGCACCGCGCTCATCCGACAGCAGGTGCCAGGTGCTTTTCCTGGTCTCCCATGGGGTGCAGAGCCCAAGCACTTGGGCCATCCTCCACTGCACTCCGGGGCCACAGCAGAGAGCTGGCCTGGAAGAGGGGCAACCGGGACAGAATCTGGTGCCCCGACCTGGACTAGAACCCAGTGTGCCGGCGCTGCAAGGCGGAGTATTAGCCTGTTGAGCCACGGCACCGGCCAACCTCCAGGTTCTTTTTTTAAAATATTTTTTCGGGGCGCTGGATTCTGTCCCGGTTGCCCTTCTTCTAGGCCAGCTCTCTGCTGTTGCCCGGGAGTGCAGTGGAGGATGGCCCAAGTCCTTGGGCCCTGCACCCCATGGGAGACCAGGAGAAGCACCTGGCTCCTGCCTTCGGATCAGCACGGTGTGCTGGCTGCAGCACGCTGGCCATTGGAGGATGAACCAACGGCAAAGGAAGACCTTTCTCTCTCTCACTGTCCACTCTGCCTGTCAAAAAAAATATTTATTTTTTAAGACTTATTTATTTATTTGAAAGAGTTACACAGAGAGAGGAGAGGCAGAGGCAGAAAGAGAGAGAAGGAGAGAGAGAGGAAGAGGTCTTCCATCCGTTGATTCACTTCCCAATTGGCTGGAGCTGAGCTGATCTGAAGCCAGGAGCTTCTTCCGGGTCTCCCATGTGGGTGCAGGGGCCCAAGGACTTGGGCCATCTTCTGCTGCTTTCCCAGGGCATAGCAGAGAGCTGGATCAGAAGTGGAGCAGCCGGGACTCGAACCAATGTTCATATGGGATGCCGGTGCATCAGGCCAGGGCTTTAATGTGCTGTGCCACAGTGCCGGCCCCGCCTCCAGATTCTTGTACTGTGACGGTGCACCCTGGTGTCATCCTGGTATATCTACACAGCTGTACACCAGGCAGCTCAAGCCACTTTGGTTTTTTTGGAACTGCTTAGCAGATTCACAAGAAGTTTCAAGAAGTCCAGGGACATCTCCCATATCCTTCCTTCCTTTTTTTTTTTTTTGGTAGGCAGAGTGGACAGTGAGAGAGACAGAGAGAAAGGTCTTCCTTTGCCGTTGGTTCACCCTCCAATGGCCGCCGTGGCCGGTGCATCACGCTGATCCACAGCCAGGAGCCAGGTGCTTCTCCTGGTCTCCCATGGGGTGCAGGGCCCAAGGACTTGGGCCATCCTCCACTGCACTCCTGGGCCATGGCAGAGAGCTGGCCTGGAAGAGGGGCAACCAGAATAGCATCCGGTGGCGTGACGGGGGCTAGAACCCAGGATGCTGGCGCCACAGGCAGAGGATTAGCCTAGTGAGCCGCGGTGCCGGCCTCCCATATCCTTCCTTCAGTTCCTCCAGTGGTAATGTGTTTTTTTTTCTTTTTGCACTCTTGTGTGGGTGCAAGCAGTTCATCCCCCTCTCCTACACAGATGCCGGGGGTTTGTCGCCCCAGATTTCCCTTGTGCTCGGCCCTTGTAGCCACACCCACCCCATTGCCTGTGTCTGGGCCCTGGCCACCACTGGTGCCTTCTCCATTCCAGATTTGTGCCTTGTGGAATGCCGTGGAAGTGTGACAGTGGACTTGTCATGTTGTCGCGTGTCAGTGGCCTGTGCTGGGACATGGATGGACCACGCCGAGCAAACCCTCCCTCTGCGGGGCATGTTTGCCTCTCCTAGTGCCGTGCTGCGGGTAGTGAGGCTGCAGGCTTTGTGTGTGCGCTTCTCTGCCCTGGTGCCCTGGATCGTACAGCCGGTGTAGGTCTGAGGGATTGCCAGGCTACTTGCAGAGTGGCTGGACCTTCTGCGTTCCACCAGCAGTGGCTGCACTTTGCCCATACCCTCACCAGCTTTTGTTGTCACTGCTGTGTTTGGTTGTCACCATTATGATAGGTGTGCTGTGATTTTCATCTGCATTTCCCGACTGGCAAATGACGGTGGTCTTTTGGTGTGCCTGTTTGCTCTCTGATCTTCTCTAGTGAAGTGTCTGTTTATGGCTTTTGCCCATGTTCTGATTGCATTGTCTGGTTTCACTTCTGAGGTTGAGTTCTTGCTACATTCTAGATACAGGCCCTTTGTTGGGTATGTGGCTTCCAAAGTTTTCTCCCAGCCTGTAGCTTTTCTTTTAATTTTCTTCATAGGTTCTTCATGGAGCAAAAGGTTTAACTTTTCTTTTAAAAAAACTTTTATTTATTTGAGATGCAGAGTTACAGACGGAGGGGGAGAGAGAGAGAGAGAGAGGTCTTCTATCCGCTGGTTCACTCCCCAGATGACCGCAACCATTGCAGCTGGGCTGATCTGAAGCCAGGAGCCAGGAGCTTCTTCTGGGTCTCCCACTTGGGTTCAGGGGCCCAAGAACTTGGGCCATGTACCACCGCTTTCTAGGCTATCAGCTGCGAGCTAGATTGGAAGTGGAGCAGCCGGGACTGGAACTGGAGCCCATATAAGATGCTAGTGCCTTAGGTAGAGACAACTTACTACACCACAGAGTCGACCCCAAGGTTTTACTGTTTGGTCAAGTCCAGTTTGTTTCCTTTCCTTTCATAGATTGTCCTCAGGCTGTTATGTCTAAGAGCACATTGCCTAATCCGTTGTCTCACAGATTCTCTTGAATAGCTTTATGGTTTTATAGTTTATATTTCCAACTGTGATCCGTTTTGTGGTTAGTTTTATATGAGGTGAAGGTAGGTAGGTCTGGGTTTGTTCTGTACGAGGGGAAGGTTAGGTAGGTCTAGGTTAGTTGTTCTGTACGAGGGGAGGTGGTAGGTCTGGGTTAGTTGTTCTGTACGAGGGGAGGTGGTAGGTCTGGGTTAGTTGTTCTGTACGAGGGGAGGTGGTAGGTCTGGGTTAGTTGTTCTGTACGAGGGGAGGTGGTAGGTCTGGGTTAGTTGTTTTGTACGAGGGGAAGGTGGTAGGTCTGGGTTAGTTGTGCTGTACGAGGGGAAGGTGGTAGGTCTGGGTTAGCTGTTTCCCTGTGGTTGTCCTGTTGCTCCAGCACTCTTTATTGAGGACATTGTCATTTTCACGTGGACGTGCTCTGTGTCCCCTGTTTTGCAGATCAGTTAGGCACACTGGCTCGGTCTGTTCTGGGCTTTTTCTCTGGCCCCCTGGGGTGGTGACTGTGGCTCTGCACCAGGTCTGAGTGTCGGTGCTGTGGTCTGGGTGTAGCTGGAGTGTGTCCCCGTAGTTCCCATGTTGGAATTTGGTTCCTGTTGTGAGGTTTGTGTAGAGGCTGGATAACTCTGCCGATGGTGGTGTTGAGAGGTGACACCTTGGGGAGGTGATTGGGGTTAGATAAGGCTCTCAGGTGGGGCCTGGCCGTGTCAGGAGAGACAGAGCAGGGTGCAGGTACGTGCGCTGCTGGCCTCTGGCACAAGAAAGGGCCGGAATCGACCTCCTGCTCCGAAGGCCTGCCTCAGAGACTTTGCTCTAGCAATGAGCAGTGGATAAGGCGCTTCTGCCTCTCTACCGCCTCCTTTCATGATCGTTGTAGCTTTCTTTTTTCTTCTTTTTAATTTATTTGAAAGAGGTACACAGAAAGAGAATGAGAGGGAGAGGGAGCGGGAGAGGGAGAGAGAGATCTTCCATCTGCTGGTTCACTCCCCAGATCGCTGCAATGGCCAGAGTTGCACCGATCCAAAGCCAGGAGCCAGGAGCTTCTTCCAGGTCTCCTATGCAGGTGCAGGGGCCCAAGGACTTGGGCCATCCTCTACTGCCTTCCCAGGCCACAGCAGAGAGCTGGATCAGAAGTGGAGCAGCCGGGACTTGAACTGGTGTTCATATGGGATGCCAGCACTGTAGGAAGTGGCTTTACTGCCAATGCCGCAGTGTTGATCCCAAGTTAAAAAAATTATTATTTTTAAATTTTTATTATTTTTTGCAAGATTTTTGTTTGTTTGTTTATTTGACAGGTAGAGTTATAGACAGAGAGAGAGAGAGAGAAAGGTCTTCCTTCCGTTGGTTCACTCCCAAGTCCAAAGCCGGGAGCCAGGTGCTTCCTCCCGGTCTCCTATGCGGGTGCAGGGCCCCAAGGACTTGGGCCATCCTCTACTGCCTTCCCAGGCCATAGCAGAGAGCTGGATTGGAAGAAGAGCAGCTGGGACTAGAACCAGCACCCATATGGGATGCCGACACTGCAGGTTGCAGGTGGAGAATTAATCTACTGCACCAGGGCACTGGCCCCTAAAAAAAATTTTAAAAGACTTATTTGTGTATTTGAAAGGCAGTGTTATACTGTGGGTAGGGGAACAGAAAGGTAGGCGATCTTCCGTCTGTTGGTTCACTCTCTACATGGTTGCAGTGGCCAGGGGCTGGGTCAAGCCAAGGTCAGGAACTTAATCTGGGTCTCCTGCTTTCTCAGGTGCATTAGTAGGGAGGAGGATTGGAAGTGGAGCATCCGGGACTTGAACTGGCACCCATGTGGGATGCTGGCAGAGACCTAACTTACTACACCACAATGCCAGTGCCCAAAATGTTTATTCTCATCTACTTGAAAGGCAGAGTCACCCACACACAAGTGTATAGATCTTTATCTTCGGGTTCACTCCCCAGATGCCTGTAACAGCCAAGGAAGGCTGGGCTAGGCTGAAGCCAGGAGCTTGGAGGTCCCTCCAGGTCCTTCTTGGGCCCAAGGACTTGGGCCATCATCTGCTCCTCCTAGGATGCATTAGCAGGACACTGCACCGGAAGCGGAGCAGACAGGATCCGACGGGCACTCTGGTGTGAGGTCTGGGTCTCCCGCCGTGCTTGCCCCTTCACTCTTCTTTTGAAGAATAGAATTTTTCAGTTTTATTTCTTTGTTTTTAAAGATTTATTTATTAGAGTTACAGACGAGAGGGGAGGAGAGGGGGAGAGGGAGAAGGAGAGGGAGAGGGAGAGGGAGAGGGAGAGGGATCTTTCATCTGCTAGTTTATTCTCCAAATGGCCGCAAAGGCTGGGGGAAACTGGGCCGATCTGAAGCCAGGAACCAGAAGCTTCTTCCGGATCTCCTACATGGGTATAGGGGCCCAAGCACTTTGGGCCATCTTCCACTGCTTTTCCAGGACATTAGCAGGGAGCTGGATCTGAAGAGGAGCAGCTGGGACATGAACTGGTGCCCATATGGGATGCCAGTGCTGCAAGTGGAGGCTTTAACTACTATGCCATGGTGCTGGCCCCCAGTTTTAAATTTTTTTTTTTTTAAGATTTATTTATTTGAAAGTCAGTGTTACATAGAGAGAGAAGGAGAGGCAGAGAGAGAGAGAGATCTTCATCCGCTGGTTCATTCCCGAGTTGGTCACAACAGCCAGAGCTGCACCAATCCGAAGCCAGGAGCTTCCTCTGGGTCTCCCACACAGGTGCAGGGGTCCAAGGTCCTGGACCATCCTCCACTGCTTTCCCAGGCCACAGCAGAGAGCTGGATCAGAAGTGGAGCAGCCAGGACTTGAACCAGTGCCCATATGGGATGCCGGCACTGCAGGGAGCAGGTTTACCCACTATGCCATGGCGGCGGCCCCCCAATTTTTAAATTTTAATGGAATTAAACTTATTACTATTCTTTATTGGATCATGGTTTTGTTGTTATATGAAACACTTATGTAATCTGGTCACAGGTTTTCTTTGAGAAGTTGTACGTTGGGTTGTCTCTTGGTGTGTGTTGGGTGTGCATTGGGTGTGTCTCGGTGTGCGCTGGGTTGTCTCTCCGTGTGCGTTGGGTGTGCGTTGGGTGTGTCTCGGTATGCATGTAAATGCCTAGTTTCAGCATCACTTGTTGAGAAGACGGTCCTTCGTGGGGTTTCCTCATCAGCTTAGCCGCTGGGTGTCAGCGTGGCTTTGCGTGTCCCTTCTTGGGCCAGTGCCCACAGACCTGCTTCTGTGGCTTTCCAGGAAGTCCTGCTTCTCAGTCTGGCAGTGTTGGTCTGCCGAGGTTGCCGTTGGTCAGTCGTTTTTGGGTCTTCTGAGCCTTCTGCCCCTCCATATACATTTTAGACTCAGAGTATCACTGTACAAACAGAGCCTGCCAAGATTCTGATGCAGTTGTGTTGAGTCTGTCGACCAGTTTAGGGGAAGAGCTGTCTTATCAGTACTCAGCTTTCCAGTCTGGATGTGGTGTCTCTCCACGTGCTAGCGCTCTGGTTTCTCAGTAATGCCTTACAGCATTTACTCACAGATCGTGTACCTCTTTTTTTTTTTTAATAATTTATTTATTTACTCAAAAGCAGAGTTAGAGACAGAAGTGGAGGGGGTGGGGAGAGAGAAGAGAGGAGTGGGTAGAGGGAGAAGGGAGAGAGGAGAGAGAGAAGAGAGAGAGAGAGATCTTCTATCCGCTGGTTCACTCCCTATATAGCTGCAACAGCCAGACCTCCACTGAGCTGAAGCCAGGAGCCAGGGCTTCTTCCAGGTCTCCCACGCGGGTGCAGGGTCCAAGGACTTGTGCCATCTTCCACTGCTTTCCCAGGCCACAGCAGAGAGCTGGATCGGAAGTGGAGCAGCCGGGACTCAAACTGGCGCCCATATAGGATGCTGGTGCTCCAGTTGGTGGCTTTATCTTCTACACCACAGTGCTGGCCCCCTCTTTTCTTTTCTTTTTTTTTTTTTTTTTAAGATTTACTTATTTGAAAGAGTTACAGAGAGAGAGAGAGCAAGCGAGCGCACGCACGAGAGCAAGCTTCCATTCAGTGGTTCACTCCCCAATTGGCCACAACTGCTGGAGCTGTCCTGATAAAGCCAGCAGCCAGGAGCTTCTTCCGGGTCTCCCACGTGGGTGCAGGGCCCAAGGACGTGGGCCACCCTCCACTGCTTTCCCAGGCCATAGCAGAGAGCTAGATTGGAAATGGAGCAACTGGGACTTGAACTGGAGCCCATATGGAAGCTGGCACTGCAGACTGGGGCTTTAACCCGCTGTGCCACACTGCCAGCTCCTTTTTTTTTTTTAAGATTACTTATTTGATGGGCTGGGGCTGTGGCGTAGCGGGTAAAGCTGCTGCCTGCAGTGCTGGCATCTCATGTGGGCACTGGTTTGAGTCCTGGCTGTTTCACTTCTGATCCAGCTCTCTGCTGTGGCCTGGGAAAGCAGTACAAGACGGCCCAAGTCCTTAGGCCCCTAGAAGAAGCTCCTGGCTCCTGGCTTTGGATTGGCCCAGCTCTGGCCATTGTAGCCGTTTGGGGAGTGATCAAGTGGATGAAGGCCTCTCTCTCTGTCTCTCCCCTCAACCCCCAACTCTGGCTTTCAAGTACAATAATTTTTTAAGGAACGTGTGCTTTGGTTCATTGTCTTGGAGGTTCCTAACCAAAGACTCAGTGGGCCTCGTTGGTTTGGACTCATGGCGTTCTCGTCGGCAGAGTCCAAGGCAGCACGGAGCGTCACGGTGGAGGGAGCATGTCTGTCGGTGTGGTGTCTTGTGACTGGCCACGCCTGTCACCTCCCCAAAGCCCCGTTTGTAAGCACTGTCCATGTCAGCGTCCCTGCTGATGTCCACAGTGTGTTTCCTTCTTCAGCGGAGACCCCTGTGACAGAGGAGAGAGATGCTTGGAGCACTGGCGATCCTTCCTCCAGGGTCACTTTGTTTTGATTTCAGGAGAAACTGGCTCTTCGGCAGCAGCTGAATGAGGCGAAGCAGCAGCTGCTGCAGCAGGCGGAGTACTGCACGGAGATGGGGGCGGCGGCCTGCACCCTCCTGTGGGGCGTCTCCAGCAGCGAGGAGGTCGTCAAAGCCATTCTGGGCGGAGTAAGCCTGGCCAGTGCCGACTTAGTACTGCTGATCAGTGCTTGTGCGCCCTGGATGTGTTCTGAGTGTGTATCGGGCCGCTGAAGTAAGAGGAGACTGAATCGGGCCCTCTGCCCGTCTGCCCGTTCACTCCATGGTTCCCGAGCGTCCGCGGGGCTGCTCCACTGCACCCCGGTGCTCTCGGAGCCTCAGCACAGGTGCTTCTCTCCCAGAGCCATGGGGTGCTTGCGACTGTGCCTGCTGTCGTGAACGAAGGGGCTTCATAGCCTTCATGGAAAATAGAATCAAAAGATTATTTTGGCACAAAACATAGTGAAATGCATCATAATTTTTCCATAATCATTTTCCATGAACTTCTTGAAGTCTTCTATGCGTGGATTTCAGAGTTTCTCATCCCCAAATAAAGTTACTTCTGTTATCTTTCTGAAGTGCCCTCGTGCCTGACTTTAGCAGGGTTTCAAGCGCGTTTGCGCACTAACGTACTATTTAGTTTTTTGGATGTTACGTGTTCCTAAACAGGCATCTGCGTGTGTAGACAGGTGTGCGGGGAGGGGTTTGACGCAGGGAGAAACGGCAGGCACAGGGAGGGAAGCTCGAGGAGACAGAAATGGTGCTCGGAGGCAGCGGGGCTGAGGTTTGCCTTTGATAGAGAGCGGGATGACACGAGGAAGCTGTGGGGTGATGGGCGGCCTTACGTGATTAGAAACAGGGCTGTTCTGTGCCCTGCACGCGACAGTCTCTGTGTGGATAATGTGGGAAGGTGTGACATGTCATTTCTAAACTTTCAGGACAAGGCTTTGAAGTTTTTCAGCATCACTGGGCAGACAATGGAGAGTTTTGTGAAGTCCCTGGATGGAGATGTCAAAGAGCTTGATTCTGACGAAAACCAGTTTGTCTTTGCTTTAGCCGGAATTGTGACAAGTAAGTACTGCTCGCCGCGCGTGATGGCTGCTGTGTGCACGGGGACCGCTGGCAGGGGTGTGTGCCAGCGTCTGTGGGCATTGTGTGCTGTGCAGGCCTCACCCTGGAGACCCTGAGCCTGGCTGGGGGTGGCACCAGGTGTGTATAGTTCGGAAAGTCACTGCAGGTGAATCTGGTGTCAGTTACGAAGAGCGACCCGAGGGAAGCGTGGGCGAGTGTTGCAGGTGCTGTCTGCTTATGTGCATGCGCAGAAGTGAAAACAGAGTCTCTGAGGTCAGCTAGCTGCCCTTTGGATCATCATCCTTTAACTTACGTCTGGCTAACGCGACAGCCTCAGGCTAAGCCGAGACTGGGCTCTTGTGATCGTTTTAGGATCACAATTAAGGCATTCCAGAGACTGACATGATCTCTTCAGGAGGCTTCTCCTGCGAGATCATGATGCTAACCTGCAGGGTCTGAGTCCACCCGTACAGGATGGACTGGGTCCGAGGAAAGGTGAGTGCGCCGCTCGCCCGTTCCCCAGCCTCCTGATCCCGGAGACAATCAGACGCAGCGGGGAGCCAAGTCTAGCAAGGACTCATTTATTCCATGCGAAACCGAACCTTTTATAGCACAAAACTGCAGCATCATTGGGGCAGGGCTAAGGACCAACCTATCACTTAAAAGGTCACTTTACGGGGGGATCTCTATAGGACTAGCCATATGTCTATACTAGTCTTGTTACCTCCCCTGATGTTGCATAGCCAATTAGCTTTTGAGTTCCGCCCATCTTACTTCCTCTGGGCGCCATCTTCTTTGCCCCTCCTTGGTGCTGCCCGGTCTGGGGGCCACGTGTGCGCACGCCGGGCCCATCCCTGCACTTCCATCCCCGGGACACCTGCCGGCTGGCTCTGCAGGCCCTGGCTTGGGTTAGTTCACGGGCTCAGCTCCACGCGGCTCCGTTCCGCGCAGCTTGGGCGGGGGCACCCGCGCATGCGGATCCCCCGGGCCTGGCCTGGCCGCACCATGGCCGTGCTCATGCCCCACACTAACCCTTCCCCTGGGAGTGAGGACAACACGGACAAACTGACAGGGATGAAGCCAGGGCGGGTGACTTCTCGCAGCTGGAGGTGGTGTCTCGGGGGAGCCTGATGTTCTGAAGTCATGGTGGTTCAGCCGCTGCCTGCGGGGCCTCTTGTGGCCCGGTGGTGTAAGCCACTTTCTGCCGTGCCGGCATCCCATGTTGGAGCACCATATATTTTTTTATTTTTAAAGATTTATGTATTTATTTGAAAGAGTTTCACGGGGGGTGGGGCTCCATTCGCTGGTTCACTCCCCAATTGGCTGCACTGGCCGAAGCTGCGCTGATCTGGAGCCAGGAGCTTCTTCCGGGTCTCCCACGTGGGTGCAAGGGTCCAAGGACTTGGGCCATCTTCTGCTGCTTTCCCAGGCCACAGCAGAGAGCTGGATCGGAAGTGGAGCAGTGGGGACTGGAACCAGCGCCCATACGGGATGCCGGGCCTGCAGCGGTGGTTTTCCCGCTGCGCCACGGCCCCAGCCGCACGGAGCACCATTCCGAGTCCGGATGCTGATCTTCTGATCCAGCTCCCTGTACTGCACCCGAGAAGGCAGCAGCAGGTGGCCCAAGTGCTAGGATCCCTGACACCCATGTGGGAGACCCCAGTGGAGTTGCGGGTCAGCAGATGGAAGATCTATCTAACTCCGCCTTTCAGATAAAAATCTTAAGAAAATCGTAACTCACGGTGATGTTCCCTTTTCCATGTCTTTCTCTGCTGTACTTCATGCGCCTCGTGTGGCCATTCTCCGTGATTGAAGGGAGGAAGATGGTGTTTTCTTCATGGTTCTTCTGTGTCATCCCAGTGAATCAGGTCTCGGGTAGATATTTTTTCCGTCGTCTCTTAAAAATTGCTGCTGCGTGGCTGGAGCCGATTCCGTGTCTCTGGCAGTCTCGTCTCTTGGCTGTCTGTGTCCGTGCCGGCGCCTGTTGTCGGGGCAGACGTGCTGTGCCTCCTGCTTCAGTGTGGAAGGCGGTTCTCTAGCAGAGGCGTTAGCAAGCTTGGTGATTGGGTTCTTCTCTGCAAGGCCCCCGGGGGCCTGGGATTTGCTGCGTGAGCGTGCGCTGCCAGCTGCAGTGCAGAGGCACTTGCTGTCGGGCAAGGCCAGCGTGTTGCCCACATTCCAGCCCGCTGGCCTTGTCTTCCTGCTCACGTGCCTTAGGTGAGAGCCCTTGTGAAGAGCGGGAAGTGGGTACTCAGTTTTGCACATGTGTGAATTTGGGAGGAAGCATACCTTCCGGTGCTGGTTTGTCATTAAAGTGCTGCTTTGGGGCGTGGCGCTGTGGTGTAACGGATAAAGCCACCGCCTACAGTGCTGACATCCCCTATGGGCACCAGTTCAAGTCCCGGCTGCTCCACTTCCAATCCAGCTCTCTGCTATGGCCTGGGAAAGCAGTGGAGGGTGGCCCAAGTCCTTGGGCCCTGCACCCACATGGGAGACTCGGAAGAGGCTCCTGGCTTCGGATTGGCGCAGCTCCTGCCATTGTGGCCATCTGGGGGAGTGAACCAGTGGAAGGAAGACCTCTCTCTCTGCCTATGCCTTTCTCTAACTCTGTCTTTCAAATAATTAAATTAATTTTAAAAAAAGTTCCTCTTTGCAGAGGCCGTGGGGACTTGTGCAGCTCAGTCCTGAGGTTTCTGTGGGGATGGCCACGGGTTAGCAGTCATAGAGATAGTCTTCCTTCTAGAACTGTTCTTTTTAAAAACTTGCATACACACAGTCTTCATTGTCTTGTATTTACCTTTTTGTGGTTCTTTGGGTTTGGACAAACGCATGTAGCCATGTGTGCTAGTTGGCTTTTTGTCACTGTAACTAAAACCCCAGCACCCTGCTGTGGCGCCTGCAGTGCCAGCTGTTACTGTAACTAAAACCCCAGCACCCTGCTGTGGCGCCTGCAGTGCCAGCTGTTACTGTAACTAAAACCCCAGCACCCTGCTGTGGCACCTGCAGTGCCAGCTGTCACTGTAACTAAAACCCCAGCACCCTGCGGTGGCGCCTGCAGTGCCAGCAGTCCCACACGGGTGCCTGTTCAAGTCCCTGCTCTGTTTCCTGCTCAGCTCCCTGCTGATGTTCCTGGGAAAGCAGCAGCAGATGGCCTAAGGCCCTGGGCCCTTGCACCCACATAGGAGACCTGGAAGAAGCTCCTGGCTTCTGGCTTTGGCCTGGCCGTTGCGGCCATCTGGGGAGTGAACCAGTGGATGGAAAACCTCTCTCTCTCTTTCTCTGCCTTTGCCTCTCCTTCTCTGTGACTTTCAGATAAATAAATAAATATTTAAAAACAAAACAAAAATCCTTTGAGCTAATTTTTAAAAAAGATTTATTTGAAAGTCAGAGTTAGCAGGGAGAGAGAGAGGTCTTCCATTCACTTGTTCACTCTCCAAATGGCTGCAGTGGCCAGGGCTGAGCCAGGCTGAAGCCAGGAACCAGGTGCTTCTCCTGGCCTCCCATGCGGGTGCAGGGCCCAAGCACTTGGGCCATCCTCCACTGCACTCCCAGGCCACAGCAGAGAGCTGGACTGGAAGAGGGGCAACCGGGACAGAAACGGCGCCCCAACTGGGACTAGAACCCGGGGTGCTGGTGCCGCAGGCGGAGGATTAGCCTAGTGAGCCGTGGCGCTGGCCCTCTTTGCCTCTTAATTCTGATTTGTGTGTCCAAGTAATGTTAGA
The DNA here is from genome assembly GCA_015711505.1 of Sylvilagus bachmani. Classification (NCBI taxonomy): domain Eukaryota; kingdom Metazoa; phylum Chordata; class Mammalia; order Lagomorpha; family Leporidae; genus Sylvilagus; species Sylvilagus bachmani. Next base: position 2,020,199 of record CM027407.1, on the reverse strand, counting down.
TAGTAATACAGTATGGAATTACTCTTTGGTGTTGGGAACACAGCGTAGGGCTGGGTCAGCATAGCCTCCTGACGGCCTCCTGGGTGCACACGGCTAACCAGCCCTGCCTTCTGTGTGTCAGGACCATCTCGCCCGGCCCTCCCCCACACAAAGAGGAGGGGCCGCTCTGAGGCGCCCTGTCCAGCCCTGCCGCCACTGGGCGGCTCTGGATTCTTGCACCTGTGGCCTCTGGGAAGCATCTGGTGCCAGATGATGGTTCAGTCTGTGTGGTTCTGTGGAGGGGAGGGAAGGTGCCAGTTTTGAGCCTGGTCCTGCAGGTCTTCTGGCATCCAGGGGGACGTCGGCACAGGCGTGGGGGCTGCTGGTAGGCGCACTTCTGCTGTGAGTCGTGGCACCCCAGTTGAAGAGAACCTGTGTGGTCTCAGGAGTGTGCTCCAGGGTCCATGGAGACTGGTGAGCTTTCGCGCTGCCTCCAGTGTTTCCCACAGTGGCTGCGTCATTTGCTGTTCTGGTGCTGTTTTCCCCGTGTCCAGAACAGACTCTTCTGGAAGTATTGGTTCTTGGAACCATTTGGTTCTGGGTGGCTTGAGCTGCAGGACACGTCCTCAGGGCCTGGGTGGGCCCTCGCATGGCGTTGCAGCTCCCAGAGGCAGAGGCGTTGCTTAGTGGAGAGCTGGCTTCCAGTCTGAGCGCTGATCAGCTGTCTCTGGATCGTGTCAGATCATCTCGGCAGCAGCCTGTAGGCAGCAGGTAGCGGCCAGGCGTCAGTGGAGGCCGTAGAAAGCAAGATGGGCTGCCTCGACCCAGGCAGCTCTGCCGCACGATAGTGTCTTCCAGGGTGTCTCTGGACGTGGACACTGACCCCAGGGCCGTGTGCTGGGTCATGTGGGAGGAGAGAAGCCAGGGTCTAAGTGGGCTGGTACACTGGGGACTGTTTGTAGCTGGCAGTAGGGCGTGTGTATTTGTGGTGCCCTCACGCGAGGCCTCCGACTTGGCTGAGTTCAGCTGCACTGTGGTTGCTTTGGACAAGGCAACTTTTAAATCTTGACGCCTGGACTGAGGGGCAGGCTCAGACAGGCAGGGGTCTTCCTGCCGTGCTGTGTGGTCCCATCCCTGGAGTGTGTCTGGGCCTTGGCACCAGGGGCTGCTGTGTGCTGTGTGATGCCAGGCCGCATCCGTGGCCTCTGCTCCAGGATGTTGGTAGCAACCAGGTGTGGCAGCCACGGAGGTCTCCAAGCTCGGCCCCCCCGTCCAGTTTGAGAACCACTGCTTGGAGCATGGGCTGACCTTTCCTGCATGTCGTACAGGGTTAGTGGTGTCCGGATACTCAAGGTGGTGGTCAACAGGGGTTTTGACGTCATTGCAGGATTCTGATGCCATTACAGGATTCTGACGCCATTGCAGGAGTCTGACTTTCGGTTTTGTCCAGTCACACAGTGATCTTAACTAATTCAGCACATCTGTTCTCTACAACATCCTGTTCATCACAGGTTTTTTTTTTTTTTTTTTGGACAGGCAGAGTGGACAGTGAGAGAGAGACAGAGAGAAAGGTCTTCCTTTGCCGTTGGTTTACCCTCCAATGGCCGCCACGGCTGGTGCGCTGCGGCCAGCGCACCGCGCTGATCCGATGGCAGGAGCCAGGTGTTTCTCCTGGTCTCCCATGGGGTGCAGGGCCCAAGCACTTGGGCCATCCTCCACTGCACTCACGGGCCACAGCAGAGAGCTGGCCTGGAAGAGGGGCAACCGGGACAGAATCCGGTGCCCCGACCTGGACTAGAACCCGGTGTGCCGGCGCCGCAAGGCGGAGGATTAACCTAGTGAGCTGCGGCACCGGCCCCCCATAGTTCTTGATCACTTCTTGAATCATATGTTCTGTGGGCAAAATTAATTCTCAGAGTAGCCAAATTTTTGTAGTGGAGAATTTTCTGGAGCTTCTGAAAAAGTGCACTGCGCTTTATCGGTCAGTTCCAGTTACAGAATAACTCTCTCCACCACATTTTGCAGAGGTTTTGTCCCATGGAAGAAGTTCTGATAACGGGCCCGGGGAAATGGTGACAGGCGGGTCTTCCCTTCCCTGGTTGACTGGGCAGTGGGGGAGGATCAGAACCATTTGAAAAGTGGCAGCTGTGCGTGTCCGAGCCTCCGCGTGATGGGCACCCCTCCTGGAGCTGTTTCCCGTGGTGGGGGCGGTCGCAGGATGTGGCTGGAAGGGAGTCTTACCACTGACTCTTCTGCCCTGGGCTCTGTGGAGTGCCCACTCCACAGAGGACTCTCCACACCAGCATGGGCAGCTGTCACAGTGAAAGGGCATCTCCCAGCATTCGCTGAGCTAGCGTCCACTTGAGCAAACAGAAGGCAGTGGGCTTGGTTCTTCCAGCCGGTCCTCAGGCTAGAGGACTTGCTGATGTTTTGCCCAGAAGCCAGGTCCCTTGAGTGGGCAGGAAATGGAATTCTAGGAGTCACTTTGCACACAGCTGCAGCTGCCGCTGGCTGAGACGACCCCAGCCCTGGCCCTGCCGCCTGCCCCGGCATGGAAGGAAGTGTGCCGACAAGGTATTCTCACTAGCCCAGGCAAACGGCTGTGCTCCAGACGTGTAGGGGCAGTAGCCTTGGTCAGGACACAGCGCGGGAGAGGTGCGCGCGGCCATCTCTGTGCAGCCACTCGGGAGGTGTGCGTTCACACAGATGCATTAAACCTGCACAGCCTTGCTCTGAAAACTGACCTGAGTTCAGAGGCAGTGCCCTGCTCCTCCTTCCCACCCCTTCTGGACCCAGTCCGTAGTCTGTCTTCATCCTGTGGAAAATAGAATTGGGCAGGATTGCCAGACATAAGTCACTGCTTGGGTGAATGAAACATAATGCTACACTAATACCGATTCTTGGTTGTGCCTCCTGGACTATAAGCAGTTTGTAGACAAAAGTATATTTCACAAAATTGAAGTGACATTCAGGTGGAAGACAAGGCGTTTTGCACAGGCTCTTAAAACCCACAGCTCCAGTGTCCCTTACAGCGGAACCGTTCTGTGCTCCAGTGGGGCGGTCTCCAGGGTCTTTCTGCAGCAAGTACGGATTCTCCGGCTGGTTGCTTGCTGATTTGTTCTTGCAGAGCTGCAGGAAAATAGTTCACTCTTTTTTTATAATTTATTTATTTATTTAAAAGAGTTACACAGAGAGAGAAGGAAAGGCAGAGAGAGAGGGGTCTTCCATCTGCTGGTTCACTCCTCAGATGGCTGCAACGGTCGTAACTGTGCTGATCTGGAGCCAGGAGCTTACGACCCAAGGACTTGGGGCATCTTCCATTGCTTTCCCAGGCCACAGCAGGGAGCTGGATTGGAAGTGGAGCAGCTGGGATTGCAACTGGTGCCCATATGGGATGCTGGTACTGCAGGTGGAGGCTTTACCCACTACACCACAGCAGCAGCACCAATATTTCACTTTATTAGGCAGAAATGCCTGTTGTGTCTTCTTCAGTTGCCTTTTCATCTCCCGTGGTCTCTGCTTCCTCTCCCATTGCTACTGTTTGTGAGAAGCTTTGTGGAAAGTAAACTCCTGTGAAACCTCTTGGTTGTTCTTTTTCACAAAGGGCTTTAGGGCGTCTTCTGGTGGGGCCTCTGCACACCTCGCTGGGTCCTCACTCATCACTCTGGCTTTGGGGGGGTGCGTTTAGTGCTCAGGCGTCACCAGTCGTGCTTGGATCATGTCGGCTCTTCTGCCCTGTTTGCGTGTCCTGGGTGCTGAGAGCATTTTCACAGAGTGCCACCAGAGAGACTTCTGTCGCCTGCTTCTGACTGAGGTGTGTTCTGTCCGACGGAGGTGTTCTCTGACTGAGGTGTGTTCTGTCTCACTGAGGTGTGCTCTGACTGACTGAGGTGTGTTCTGTCTGACTGAGGTGTGCTCTGTCTTAGGTGTGTTCTGTATGTGAGGTGTGCTCTGTCTGACTGAGGTGTGCTCTGTCTGAGGTGTGTTCTGTATGTGAGGTGTGTTCTGTCTGAGGTGTGCTCTGTCTTAGGTGTGTTCTGTATGTGAGGTGTGCTCTGTCTGACTGAGGTGTGCTCTGTCTGACTGAGGTGTGTTCTGTCTGACTGAGGTGTGTTCTGTCTGAGGTGTGCTCTGTCTGACTGAGGTGTGTTCTGTCTGACTGAGGTGTGCTCTGTCTGACTGAGGTGTGTTCTGTCTGAGGTGTGTTCTGTCTGACTGAGGTGTGCTCTGTCTGACTGAGGTGTGTTCTGTCTGACTGAGATGTGCTCTGTCTGACTGAGGTGTGTTCTGTCTGACTGAGGTGTGCTGTGACTGAGGTGTGTTCTGTATGACTGAGCTTTGAGTTCTTTGTGTATTCTAGATTCCAGTCTCTTCTCAGATACGTGATTTGGGAATATTTTATCTTCCCCAGGAGTTTTTTGCTTCCTTGATAGTGTCCTGAAGCACAGAAGTTTTAGCTTGATTATATCCAGACTGTGTCTGTTTTTCTTCAGTTATATTTTTTCTTGTGTCTAAGAGGCCGTTGTCTCATTCCGTGTCCAGGAGGATTTACTGCTATGTTTTGTTTTAAGGCTTTTATAGTTTTAGCTCTTACATGTTCTCAGCTAATTTTCTAGTGGTTGCAGTATGGAGTCCACGTAACCCCTTCAGGTATGGATGTTCAGTTGTCTTGACGGCGTTTCTTGAAAAGATTGTTTATGTCTCCCCTGCGAAATTATCTTGGCATCTTTGAAAATTAACTGGCCATAAATGTGAGGGTTTATTCTGGACCCTCAGTTCTACCTTTGATCTTTATGTCCTTATGCTATTATCATTATTTAAAAATGAGTTATTTTTATTCAAAAGCAGAGATGGAAAGAGTGAGAGAGACGGAGATGGAGAACTTCCGTCTGCTGGTCCACTCCCCAGATATCTGCAGCTCTCAAGGTCAGGCTGAAACCGGGAGCCTAGAACTCATTCTGGGTCTCCTACATGGGTGGCAGGGACCCGAGTACTGGAGCCACCTGCTGCCTCCCAGGGTGCACACTCGCAGGAGGCTTGTACTGGAAGTGGAGCTGGGACTTGAAGCCATGCACTCAGACATGGGACGTGGTGCCTTAGCCACTGTGCAAACACCCACCCTTGCTGTTATCTTTATTGCTGAAAATAAGTTGAATTGTAGACTCCAAAGACAAAGTCTCAGAATGCATCCCCAGTCTGTACGACCTGCTCAGCGCTCGTAGTCGCTGCCGCTTCATTCCCTAAAGTGTGTGCATGTGACTGCTCTGCTACCTCTGGGAATGCCAGAGCAGTTCGACTGAGAAATGAACATGCAGGAAAGTGCAGCAGAAAGTTAAACCAGGCTATCGTCTGCTCACGCTGGGTGCTAATGACGTCCATTCTGAGCCTGGATCCACTCCCAGGTGCCCCAGGTACACCAAGAGTCAGTGAGGGAAGTGCAGACTGCAGTGTGACGTGTGAGTGAGTGGTGACGGCGGACAGACGCCGGGGCTCATTCACACTGGCTCCATGTTGTAGTTTACACGTGAGTTACTGATACTTAATGAAACGCAGGACTAGCAGTTGCTGTTCCAATTCCATATATAACGACATGGGCTTCACCTACCAGTAAGCTTGCTGTGTTGGATTGTTTTTTGAAGATTTATTTTATTTATTTGAGAGACAGAATTACATAGAGAGGTAGAGACAGAGAGGTCTTCCATCCACTGGTTCGCTCCCCAGATGGCTGCAACGGCTGGAGCTGTGCCAATCCAAAGCCAGGAGTCAGGAGCTTCTTCTGGGTCTCCCACGTGGGTGCAGGGGCCCAAGGACTTGGGGCATCTTCTATTGCTTTCCCAGGCCATAGCAGAGAGCTGGATCGGAACTGGTGCCCATATGGGATGCCGGTGCATCAGGCCAGGGCTTTAATCTGCTGTGCCACAGTACCGGCCCCTGGATTTTTTTTGACCTGCTATGATACAGCATATTTTTTTCTTTTTTCTTTTTTTAAAAGATTTATTTATTTATTTGAAAGAGTTACACGGAGAGAAGGAAAAAGCAGAGAGAGAGGTCTTCCCTCTGCTGGTTCACTCCCCAGTTGGCTGCGGTGGCTGGAGCTGAGCCGATCCGAAGCCAGGAGCTTCTTCTGGGTCTCCCACGCGGGTGCAGGGCCCCAAGCACTTGGGCCATCTTCTGCTGCTTTGCCAGGCCACAGCAGAGAGCTGGATGGGAAGTGGAGCAGCCGGGACACAAACCGGTGCCCATGTGGGATGCCGGCCCTGCAGGCGGCGGCTTTACCCGCTGTGCCACAGCGCTGCCCCGATATTTTTTCCTTCAGACACGTTAGTGATGTTTCCACTACCTGTCGCTAAGTAACAGAGCTCCGGGACATGAAGGCTTCAGCAGTGTTGGCTCTGCTCACGAGTTTGCAGTCCAGCAGAGCTCAGCAGGGACCGTCCCTTAGCTGCTCCCCGTAACACCCGAGGCCTCAGTGGGGCGGCCGGGGCTAGGGAGGGGGCTCCCCGTCTTCCTCTCTCCCCTCCCTCCCTCTGTAGTCTCAGGCTTCTCTGTGCTCCTTCTGTGTCACCTTTAGCCGTGGCAGCCTCAGGTGACCGGGGCTGGCAGACCTGTGGCCGGAGACCACGGTGGAAGCCGTGGTGCTGCTTCCTGCCCAGCCCTGGGCACTGGCGTCAGCTCTGCTGCGTTCTGTCATTTACAGGGGAGCCCAGCACCCGGCCTGCCTGTGGGGCCACATCTGGAGACAGCTGCCCGCGTGCACAGCTACCTCTGCACTCCTGCCAGGCCCCAGGACAGGACCTGTGCCTACGTGAGGACTGCCTGTAGCTGCTGGCCCGGCGCGCTAGAGTGGTGGTGCTGCGCACACTCGGATCCCGGTGCTCTGCCCTACCTCACAGGCGTCTGCTCTGTGTGCGGCATCTCCCACTAATTTTCTAACTCCTGTGGTTGTCAGGCATGCTTTTGGGCATCGGCTGTGTGGATAACAGCATTTTGTAAAGTCTCTTGTGCTATCTGGGTTTTCGTTAGGTATCTTAGGAGAGAAACAGCAGCGAATACCGTGCCCGGGAAGGTCTGGATTCTGAAGCTCAGTGATCTGATGCTGTGTTGCTGTTTGTTTTGCAGATGTTGCTGCCATAGCGTGCGGTCGGGAGTTCCTGGTTACCTCCAGCCGGGTGCTCCTGGACACCATCCTGCAGCTCCTGGGAGACCTGAAGCCGGGCCAGTGCACCAGACTCAAAGTGTACGGTGGGCTGTGCCAAAAAGTCAGTGTCTCCCCGTGGGTTAGAACGTGCGCACTGCGCCTCTCTGCGGGTGCAGGCAGTTAGCCTGGCAGCAGTTCTGCAGACGAGAAGGAACACCCTGCCTGGGGTGTAGGTGTGCACTGTCTCCTAAATAGCATCGTGGGAAAGTGGTATGGAGCAGTGTCTGCGCTAGAGCGCCCGGGGAGCGGAGTGCTGTGTTGTGACGCTCCAGGGTCGCGTTCACCTCAGGGTCCTCATCTCCAAATGACTCAGGTATTGTCCTGCCCATGCCCAACCGCCAGCTGCCCAAACCTGTGTTTGTTTTCATTGTTGAGTGGAAAACCTCCTCAGACGTAGTGGCCACACCGACGTCTATGGTCCAGTGTCTGAGCAGGCTTGACTGGTTCTCTGGGATCTTTCTCGAGGCTCTGGGCGAGAATCTTCTTGCGGGCTGTTGGCACCATCCAGTGTCTTGTGTTGCCAGGCCTTGGTCCTGGCTGGCGGTCAGCCGCCCTCTCTGATGGCCACGTCTTCAGCCAGGGCAGCTCCAGGAGGCCTCCCTCAGACGTCGTCTGCTAGCAGCCAGATGAGGCTGTGCTCCTGTGGGCCCCGTGTTCAGGGTAGATGCACCGGCTGATAAACGGCCTCTTAGTGCAGTCAGCTGCAGCGTTCCCTGTGCCCGGTAACGGAAACAGGTGTGATGTGTTGGTAGTCCCGGGGGTCGGGGAAGGAATTACCGGAGAGCCATTTAGAGTTCTGCTTGTCAGCACTGCTCGTTCTGAGGACTGGCTTTTCCTTCTTGGAGCATGGTTTTAAAAAAATTCATTTATTTGAGAGATGGACAGCTTCCATATGCTGGTTCACTCCCCAAGTGTTCACAGTGGCTGAAATGTCCAGGCCAAAGCCAGGAGCTGAGAGCCCAGTCCAGGTCTCCCACACGGGAGGCAGGAACCCAGTTCCCGGAATGGTCACTGCTGCCTTCCTGGGTCTGCATGGACCAGACACCGGAATCAGGTCCTGGAGCCAGGAGTCAGACTCAGGCCGGTGTGGAGCAGGTGTGGAGCGCTGTGTCAGCGGCTGCCTGCTGGGCCCAGCGCCCACCTCTTGGAACACCTCCTTACGCTTCCTTCTTTCTAGTCTTGGCCACATCTTTCCCGCATCTGTGGCCACCGGGCCTTGGTGTTTCTTGTCTTTCCTCGTGTGAGTTGAGAATTTCCTGTTGCTTGGTGTGCCAGGCCCTTCAGGGTCCTTCCTGAATGTTTTGAATGTACATTATAAGAATCTGAGTCCTGTTTGGCCCCCTTGGGACATTGTGACTTTTTGTTTTTGTAGCAGTCTTCTCGGCGGTGAGGCCGTGCGTGGTGGCAGTGGGCTCGGCGGTGAGGCCGTGCGTGGTGGCCGTGGGCTCGGCGGTGAGGCCGTGCGTGGTGGCCGTGGGCTCGGCGGTGAGGCCGTGCGTGGTGGCAGTGGGCTCGGCGGTGAGGCCGTGCGTGGTGGCAGTGGGCTCGGCGGTGAGGCCGTGCGTGGTGGCAGTCTTTGTGGTTTCATTGTCAGTCCCAGTGCAGAACTCTTGCATGTGTGCCATGCCCTGGCTGTTGCAACCGGGATGGGGTCCGTGTCCTCAGTTCCGAGTCTGCCCACACATGTGCACGGTGTGAAGCCGGGGGTCTGTGAGCAGGTACTGGGGTCCCTCCATTGAGCTGTTTGTACCCTGCCGGTCATCCCTGCTATGACTCTGCCCCCAGCCAGCTCAGGGGCTCAGAGGCCTTCGCGTGTGAGGGACACTCCTCTCCTGCTGATGGCCTGGGAGGTCCCATGCCACCATGGTCACTGCCAGGAGACCCCCTTCCCACCCCTGAACCAGACGCCTGCAGGTGCCGTCTGTGGGGACCCTGGCCGCCCTGAGTGCCTGGGTCGTGAGGGATGGACTCTGCAGGTTGCTGGCTCCTCCGGTTCTGGTCCCCCCGCCTGTAGCGTCCTCGGAAGGCTGCTGTCTGGCTTCCGTCTGGAGTTGATAGCGGCGTTCCTGGCGGCGCAGGCACGAGGTGTGTTCCCGCCACCTTGTCTGGAACCAGACTGTCGTTTCAGGGTCTTCTGCTCCGTGTGTGTGGGCAGCAGACGTGATGAGGTTAGGGTGCGGACGGTGCTGCTCTGCAGAGTCGGTCAGTGTTCCTCTGCTGACTCCGCGTGAGCGTCCCGCGTCCCAGCAGAGGCAGCGCTCGGCTCTCCCCGGGTGACGGGCGCCGAGGCTGTCTGCTGGTGCTGCGCTGTAGACACGAGGCTGCAGGGACTGTCCTTGACTAAGGCTCCCTGCTCGCCTGGCCGAGGGCTGGCGATGGAGGAGGAGGCTGTGACGTCCGTTGTCGGAGGTGCTGCCAGGCTGGCCCCCGGGTGTGCTCCTGCCCTGCCCACTCCTGCCCCTCCTGCCCTGCCCTGCACACTCCTGCCCTGCCCCCTCCTGCCCCTGCCCTGCACACTCCTGCCCTGCCCCCTCCTGCCCTGCCCACTCCTGCCCTGCCCCGCCCCTCCCGCTGCCCTGCACACTCCTGCCCCTGCCCTGCACACTCCTAACCCCTGCCCACTCCTGCCCTGCCCCTGCCCCGCCCCTCCCGCTGCCCTGCCCCTCCTGCCCCTGCCCTGCCCACTCCTGCCCTGCCCACTCCTGCCCCTGCCCCTGCCCACTCCTGCCTCTGCCCCTGCCCACTCCTGCCCTGCCCTGCCCACTCCTGCCCTGCCCAC
>CM027407.1:1993019-2009743 GCA_015711505.1 Sylvilagus bachmani | reverse complement strand
CAGGTGTGGAGCACTCTCTGACTCCCTGTGTCTGGGAGGGAGCAGGCGTGGAGCTCTCTCTGACTCCCTGTGTCTGGGATGAGAGCAGGCGTGGAGCACTCTCTGACTTCCTGTGTCTGGGAGGGAGCAGGTGTGGAGCACTCTCTGACTCCCTGTGTCTGGGTGGAGAACAGTCGTGGAGCACTCTCTGACTTCCTGTGTCTGGGAGGGAGCAGGCGTGGAGCACTCTCTGACCCCCTGTGTCTGGGATGAGAGCAGGAGTGGAGCAGTCTCTGACTCCGTGTGTCTGGGATGAGAGCAGGCGTGGAGCACTCTCTGACTCCGTGTGTCTGGGATGAGAGCAGGCGTGGAGCACTCTCTGACTCCCTGTGTCTGGGAGGGGAGCAGGTGTGGAGCACTCTCTGACTCCCTGTGTCTGGGAGGGGAGCAGGTGTGGAGCACTCTGGCTCCCTGTGTCTGGGAGGAGAGAGCAGCTTTTTGGTTGAGGGGCGGTGTCTGTGTTGTTGGCATTTTGAGTCACCAGTATCTTTACGTACTCTGTGGCGGTGGGCCTTGTGTCCTGAACGTTGCTTGTTCCTAATGCTCAAGGTTATGAAGAAGAGAGGGTGGCAGTTTCGAGCCCCCCAGTCCCATGTGCAGTGGGCTTTCTGCTGAGGGTTGTGCTGGGGGCAGCATTTGCCCACTTTTTCATTGGAAGAAAAGGCCCGGCTCACTAGTACACTATTTTGAGAAATGACTTCTTCTTCTTTTTTTTTTGGTGAGGCAGAGTGGACAGTGAGAGAGACAGAGAGAAAGGTCTTCCTTTTTTTTCCGTTGGTTCACCCCCCAATGGCTGCTGCAGCTGGTGCACCACGCTGATCCGATGGCAGGAGCCAGGTGCTTCTCCTGGTCTCCCATGGGGTGCAGGGCCCAAGGACTGGCCACAGCAGAGAGCTGGCCTGGAAGAGGGGCAACCGGGACAGAATCTGGCACCCCGACCGGGACTAGAACCCGGTGTGCAGATATTATTTACAAGTATTTTTGATTGGGATAGAAATGCTGAGTCAGAGAGTGTTTGGGTAGGAATCAGAGCCATCCTAGGTTTGTCTCGGCTGACCCCCGTGTGACCTGGAAGTCTGATCTTGGGAGCTGTGACCTGCAGTGACACAGGTCTCCGCTTGCACCGTCAGCCTCACAGTTACGTGTGTTCCATTTAACTTCTTAAAGATGACTGATTTTGACCCAATACTAGATTTTAAATACGTTTGTCAGTTTGTGAGTTGTTTTTATCACATTAAAACTAAATGGTAGGCCAGCGCCGTGGCTCACTAGTCTAAACCTCCGCCTGAGGAACTGACACCCTGAGTTCTAGTCCCCGTTGGGGCGCCGCTTCTGTCTCCTCTTCAGGCCAGCTCTCTGCTGTGGCCCGGGAGTGCAGTGGAGGATGGCCCAAGTGCTTGGGCCCTGCACCCCATGGGAGACCAGGAGGAGGCACCTGGCTCCTGGCTTCGGATTGGTGCAGTATGCTGGCCGTAGCGGCCATTTTGGGGGGTGAATCAATGGAAAAAGGAAGACCTTTCTCTCTGTCTCTCACTGTCTAACTCTGCCTGTCCAAAAAAAAAAAAAAAGTAAATGGCGGGCCAGCATTGTGGCATAGCTGGTTAAACTGCCTCCTGCAGTGCTGGTACCCTTTGTGGGCGCCGATTCAAGCTGTACTTCCTGTCCAGCTCCCTGCTAATGCAAGGGCTTGGGCCCCTGAACCCATGTGGGAGCCCTGGAAGAAGCTCCTGGCTTTGGCTTGGCCCAGCCCCGGCCATTGCTACTGTTTGAGGAGTGAACCAGCAGATGGGAGACCTTTCTTTGTCTTTCTCTCTTTCTCTGTAACTCTAGCTTTCAAATAAATAATAGCAAAAAACCCTAAATGGCAGTCTGAAGAATTTCAGCTGGACATACGTTCTGAAGTTTGCCCCTGTTGTGGTCGTCCCCAGATGTTAGCTTTGGTTTGAAGACCCAGAGAAGACTGGCCTGTCTGCCTGTGCGGGCGCTCCCAGTAACTGCTCTGTGGGTCCCCGTGGACATAGCCTGGAAGGGCACTCAGTCCAAGGATTTCTGGCTGTGGGTTGGGATGCGGGGGTAGTAGGCGGTGGCTACCCCAGTGCCAGCCCCCTAAATAGGAAATATTTTTAAGACTATTCCTGCCTTTCAGACACACGTGTTTTCTGTCTGCAGCTGAAGACTTCTGCTCTGTGGTTGATTTGGTGCAGGCTTATAGTCTAGTTCATGTGTGTTACTGAGGTTTTTATTACAGACTTAGATTTTTTTAAAAAAAAATTTACTTTATTTGAAAGACAGTTACAGAGAGGCAGAGGCAGAGAGAGGAGGGGAGGTCTTCCATCTGCTGCTTCACTCAGATGGCTGCAATGGCTGGAGCTGTGCCGATCTGAAGCCAGGAGCCAGGAGCTTTTTCTGGGTCTCCCACATGGGTGTAGGAGCCCAAGGACTTGGGCCATCCTCTACTGCTTTCCCAGGCCACAGCAGAGAGCTGGATCGGAAGTGGAGCAGCCGGTTCTGGAACTGGCGCTGGCACTGCAGGCAGCGACTTCACCTGCTTCGGCGCAGCGCCAGCCCCCACAGATGTACATTTATTAGTTCCATGTTCTTGGAGTTCTTGGACGACCAGGAGGAGGGTCCTTTCAGCGTCCAGGAACCTGGGGGGGCTCCTGTCCTGTACATGTGACATTAACGTTGGCCTGTGACTTTCCCAGGCCTGCCGAAAGTGTGAGGTGGTGTTAAGCTGGGGAGTTCTCTCTTTTCCAGTTTTGTGCAGGGTCTGTGCTCTAGCGCCGTCTGTGTCTGCTGCGGCTTTTCTGTGGCTGACGCTCAGGCCTCTGCTTGCTGTCGTCCTGTGTGCTCAGCCCCGCAGAGTTTGTGTCCCCGCGTCCTAGTCAGAGGTGCTTTCGTTTCTTGCAAGCCCTTTCACTGTTCGAAAGGTTTTGCAGAAATACACGTCCAGCCGTCTTTTTGTTGTTGCTTTGTAGAGTGGAGTGCTTAGGATCTCTGCAGTTTGAAGTATTTTCAGAAAGCAAAATCCTCTAGCCTCTTCCTGCAGCAGACTCTGCATTGCCAGCTGGGGTTCGGCTCCCGGCCCGGGTGTGAAGCCCCTTTCCCTCGGAGACTGCCTTGCTGGCTGTCGGACCGTGCGGGCCGTGCCGGCATGTGTGGCCCGACAGGCTCACTCGGGTGTCGCCTGTACTGCTCACTGCCGGAAAAGGTGCTGCTGGGTCAGGTGCTGAGGTGACTGAGAGGCTGGCGAGCAGAGGCGGAGCAGTGGCTGTGGCGTGTGCGGGCTCCTGTCGGACCCTCTCTGCCTTTGTCTCCGGGTTGTGTGGGTGAGTGCGGGAGGTGACGTCACGGTCAGAGCTCCCGTCCTCTCACGTAGACGACCGGTACTTTGCGTGCCTGGCATTTACTACATCTGCTGCTAGCCAGGTCGTGGCGCTGAGCCCTGAAGTGTTAGGAGACTGCCCGATGTGCTGGGCCTGGCTGGGAGAAGTGCGCGGGGTGAAAGGCGGGCTGGGCGGGCCCACATCTCATCCCCTCTCCTCTGTGTTGCAGGCTCATGCTGATGTCCCTGTACAACGTGAGCATCAACCTGAAGGGCCTGAAGTACATCAGCGAGAGCCCGGGATTCATCCCCTTGCTGTGGTGGCTTCTGGGCGGTAAGGGGGCCTGGGGCTGCCTGTTCGCCGCTGCTGAGAGGTGGTAAAGGGTGGGACACGAGGGGTGCTTGCTGCACATGATAGTTCCTAACAGTCGGAAGCGCGTGGTAGTCTCTGAAGTGTGGCTTCCAGTTGACTTACAGTTCACCAGCGAGTCCCCGCCATGGTGAACAGCTGGTGGGCGGCGTCTGCCTGTGCCTTCTCTGAACACCACGTGGTCAGGCACGTGCTGGGGGTGGCTCTGAAGAGCAGGCGGGGGAGGGGGTCCCATGCCTGAAGATGTGGGTGAGAAGTCAGGGAGGCCTCACAGCTCTGAAGTGCTGTGCGAGTGTGAAAATCCCCTGTAAACAGCTCCTCTGTCTCTTCCTCTGACCCCTACCACAGTTTAACCTCAAGTTTTGTCTCAATTTCATCCTGTTTTTTTTTTTTTTTTTTTTTTTTTGACAGATAGAGTTAGGCAGTGAGAGACACAGACAGAAAGGCCTTCCTTCCATTGGTTCACCCCCCAAATGGCCACTATGGCCGGAACTATGCCAATCCAAAGCCAGGAGCCAGGTGCTTCCTCCTGGTCTCCAATGCAGATGCAGGCGCCCAAGCACTTGGGCCATCCTCCACTGCCTTCCTGGGCCACAGCTGAGAGCTGCACTGGAAGAGGAGCAGCCGGGACTAGAACCCGGTGCCCATGTGGGATGCTGGCGCTGCAGGCGGAGGATTAACCAAGTGAGCCACGGCGCTGACCCCCATCATAATTTTTTTAAAAGATTTTACTTATTTTATTTGAAAGGTAGAGTTACAGACAGTGAGAGAGAGAGACAGAGACAAAGGTCTTCCTTCCATTGGTTCACTCCCCAAATGGCCACAGTGGCTGGAGCTGGGCTGATCCGAAGCCAGGAGCCAGGAGCTTCCTCCAGGTCTCCCAAGTGGGTGCAGGGTCCCAAGGACTTAGGCATCTTCTACTGCCTTCCCAGGCTACAGCAGAGAGCTGGATGGGAAGTGGAGCAGCCGGGACTAAAACTGGCGCCCACATGGGATGCTGGCGCTGTAGGCAGTGGCTTTCTTACTACGCCACAGCGCTGGCCCCAGTTCTATAACTTTTCAAGATATGAATAACATATAATAAGCTGCAATATTGAATGTGAACAATTGGTAAGTTTTGATATAAATACCAACCTTTAAAATCCCTGCCAGAGTCAGAGCACGGGCCAGCCTCTTGCCCACAGGCTCTGTACCCGGGGCCTGGCTCCCACTGTGCAGAGCGGTGTGGTGTGTTCTTCATGGTTCCGTGTCAGTGGCGTCGTGCAGCTTGCGTGTTTCCCTCAGCATAATTGTCCTGCAGTCCGTCTGTGTTGCGTGTTTGCTAGTTTGTCACTTCTTACTGCTGAGCAGGATCGCACGGGGTGGGTGTGCTGTGCCGTGGGCGTCTCGGCTGCTGCCAGCGGGTTCCCGCAGCCTCCGGCTCTGCAGCGCAGTTGCTGGGCTGGTGTCGTGTGTGTCTATGTGGACGTGTGCTTTCGTCTCTCTTGGGCTGACAGCCAGCCGTGGGATGATGGGTCACAGAGCAGGTGCGTGTCCTAGGAGACGGCCACACCAGTTCCAAAGTGGTTGTCCGTTTCACCGCCCCACCAGCAGTGCTCCCCGGTGCAGCTGTGGCACAGCCTCCCGCCCGTGGGGCCGTGCTCTGTGACGGCAGACCCTATGCCCTGCGGTTGCCTCCGCACTTCGGTCGTGGTGTGGCGCTGAGCGTTGCCATCCCCGTCTCTCCTTCGCTGACGTGTCTGCCCAGGTCTTTTGCCCATTTGGAAGATGACGGATGTTTCTTACGTTGGAGAGTGTTGAGAGTTCTGACGTAGTCTGTGCACGTCTGTTCCGGATGTGGGAAGAATGTCCCCTCCATTCGTGCCTGCGGCTTCATTCTGTGAACACCTTCTGAAAAGCAGCGAACCTTGACTTTGGCGGTGTGCATTCTCCTCTCGTCTCAGCCGCGGTCGAGGTGGGTGTGCCTGCAGAAGACCAGGTCATTGAGGTTTCCCATGTGTCTCCCTGAGAGCTCTGTGGTTCTGCACTTTACTCTAGACGCTCGAATGTATGACGAGAGGTTTCTGTGAGTTTTTGCATTGGCATCCTTGTTTTTATTTATTCTTAGGTTGTAGGGATGTTATTCAGTGAGAGATGCATAGTAGATTGAGGGCTCTATCTGGGGGAGAAGAACAGTCCGGAGACGGAGTTGGGGTCCACACTGAGCCGAGAGCAGCCAGGAGCCGCGTGCAGCAGGTGTGTGGGCGGGCGAGCAGGGAGCCGGAGGCCACGCCCCCGCAGGCACAGGCAGCAAGGGCGGTAGTGACAAAACAGGGACACGGGGCTGGGCTCTGTCCACTTCCGGGGAGGGGGTTACATAGGCTGAGTGGCGGGGTCAGGCTGGGGCTGGAGGTCACACAGGGGCGTGGTGAAGGCGTGGCCTTGCAGCTCACAGAGGTACTCAGTCTCCCCTGCCTGGCTTCCTGCATCACCCCCTCAGAGACTCCACTCCCTGTCCTAAGGGATGCGGAGGGTGCGGCGTCAGCACCCCTCCCGTAGCTGCTTCCTGCCCCTGAGGGCGTAGCGCAGGCCCTGCCTGTCCGGGCCTGTCTCATCTGGCTGGTCGGCTTTAGGGACTGGAGCGCTCTCGGTGCCCAGTGGCTGTTGGACTCCCTGTTGACCCGCACGTTTGTTGAGGATTCCTTCTCCAGTGAACTGCTCTGTGCCTTTAAGGGCACTTCAGAAAGTTTGTGGAAAAAGCATTAAAATGTTGATTTTGGTGCAAAAATTGAAATTCACTCGTAGGATTTTCATAACATGCATTGTCCATGAAGTTCTGAAGACGTCTTCCTTGTGTGAGGGTCTGATTCCAGACTCTTCTGTCCGCTGACCCCTCTTCTGCCATTACGCCAGTGTCGTGCTGACGCAGAGCCTTGAATTCGGGTTGCGCACACCCTCCTGTCCCCTTCTTTTCCAGTGTTTATTCTAGTTCTTTTATGCCCTTCACCTTTCCAGGTGACCTTGAGAATCAGCGTGTCACTTCTTTTTTTTATTTTTTTTAAGATTTTATTTTATTTATTTGAAAGACAGTTACAGAGAAAGGTAGAGAGGGGGGGTCTTCCATCTGCTGGTTCACTCCCCAGATGGCTGCAGTGGCCAGAGCCGGGAGCTTCTTCGGGGTCTCCCAGGTGGGTGCAGGGGCCCAAGGACCTGGGCCATCTTCCACTGCTTTCCCAGGCCACAGCAGAGAGCTGGATCAGAGGAGGAGCAGCCGGGACTAGAACCGGCGCCCATATGAGATGGCGGTGCTTCAGGCCAGGGCTTTAACCCGCGCGACACAGCGCCAGCCCCTAGCTTGTCACTTTCTGCCAAAAAAAATTGTGTTGGAATTTTTCCTGTGATTGCATTGAATTAAGTTTAATTTGGGGCAAATCGGCACAGTAGCAGTGTTCTTCTTCCATCCTCAGACACAGGCGTCTGTCTGTATTTGCTCAGTTGTGGTTGTGACACGGGGGTCGCGCCTGTGTCTCCCAGCTCCAGGCAGAGGAGCGATCTCTGTTCCGGCCATCTTCTCACGGTGAGAAAAGGGGTGCAGAACGGAGAGGAGACAGAATACGAATTCGCAGCCAGACTGACTTTATTCAAAGAAAATAAACTGGCAGAGGCCGACCAGCACCAGCTATCAGCATGCACATACAGACTACACTGGCAGAGGCCCTGACCCGGCAGGTGGCCTGGGAGAGGGGCGGGGTCCACAGTGGAGGCTGAGCTGCTCCATACAGGTTCTTCCAGACCTGAACGGTACAGGCTGAGGCTGAACTGGCCCCTTGGAAGAAGGCAGGGGAACAAGAGCCTTGTTCCATCACTGAGAGTGAGCTCCTGGCGGGGAGACACCGCCCCCTCCAGCGTCCTGCTTCCCTCCTGAGCAGCTCACGGCCTGTGCCCTGGGCTTGGCGTTCCTGTGCTCGCACAGCCCCCGCAGTGCCCGTGGGACTGGGTCCGGAGCCAGGGCACGTGCTGCTCCTCTGGCCGTGGCTGTGGACTCTGAGTCATGAAGTTCTTGGTCTCAGGCTCTGTGTCTTCTGCCAGCGTCCGTCCAACTCTAGCATGCTAATTGGTCACACTCGGGACCTTCCGGTTTCGGGGTGGCACTGGGGGCTGTGCCCGCATTCGCGATAATGCTCAGCCAGCTGGGTTGGATTCTTGACCACACAGCGTGTTTCCCTTGGTCTGCATAGAGCAGAGGCGGTTCCTGGGCCTGACCCGTGAAGTGCTGTCCAGCCTGGTTGCCTGGAGCCACGTGGGGCACACAGCGCCAGTTTGTGGCAGGGTGGGGGTGGTGGGCGAGCAGTGAAGCAGTACGCAGACACTGCTTTGGTGTGCTACGTCTCCACTGGTGTGTTTCTGTCATTCGCTTACACGGAAACATCTTGTTCCTGTCCTGTGGACACAGGAGCCGAGGCGCAGAGGGGAAGTAACGTGCCCAGGGTCTTCTGCCTGGCAGACACGCCCCTGGGGTTGAAGCCGCCTGGCTGCGCAGCCTGCCCCGGCTCCTCGGCGGACAGGGCGGCCCCGCAGCGGCAGCCTCCTGCAGGTGCGTGCTCTCCTTGCGGGGGGGCGCAGGCCGACTTCTCCTCGCCCCTCACTGTGCTGCTCCAGCAGCTCCTCGGGGTGGGGCGCACTGTGCGGCTCTGTCAGAAACAAGGAGCCCGAGTGCAGGCCAAGACTTGGGTGGACTTTTCCTGCCCGCGCCGAGAAGGGCCGTGGGCAGTCGGGTGGCTGTTAGGTGAGCTGAGCGCAGCTTTGCTTCTGGGCCGTCCCAGGCTGGCTTCTTCACGGAGCCAGGGCCTGATTCCTTTAGGACACAGACATGAGCCCATGTGTGCGACAGGGGCCTGAGGGAAGCAGGGCACCCTGGGAAAGGAGTGTGGCAGCCTGGAGCAGCCAGTGGTCTGCACTCAACGTCCCACCCACACACAGTGACTATAGGTGCTCCGGGCCCCCCAAAGCACGCCAGGAGAATCCTCTCTGAGGTGCCGAGTGGACTGCCAGGCTGATGACGCTGGCCAGTGGAACCTCGGGAGGGATCTTCCTTACCTCACTCCCAGCAAATCCTCTGCCCAGGAGAAGGGGTGGGTGGGAAGAACTGGGCCCCTCCCCTTTGGAGCGGCAGACTGAAGGCCAACTGTGTTCCCAGCCCAGAGCTGGGTGCCCGCCTGGCCTGTCAGGTGCTTTCTCATTGGTCGCTGCTTGTCTCAGTTGGATCGGTTCTATAGAATGTGGTCTTGGGACCATTCGCCCCAGGCTGGAGCCGCAGTTTTCCTCCCTGTGAACTTACCTAAGCTTTTCTGATTGCTTTCGTGGGGATTTCTACTTCTAGGGTCTTCATGGGTGTTAAATGCTTAGTGCCTGGGACCAGCACCTAACGCGTCAGGGGCTCCATGGGTGTTGGTTCCGTTGTCTCGCGTGTCTGCAGTGGGAGCTCACCTCCGTGTGTCTCGCTTGGCCAGAGCGGGTGCATTGCCTTGCAGGGGTCCCTGCTTCCCGGGCAGGGAATGGCCTTGCTGCTGATCAGCTTCCTGTGACCTTGCTGGACCTCCTTTCCCCCGTGATTCAGCTGCATGGCCTCCTCCAGATTCTTCACATTCCTCTTAAGCCGCAGAGCTGGCCTGGAACAGCAGAGTGGCTGACGGGGACAGAGTGTATCAGGAGGGCCGCATGCTGTGGAACTGTGTGCAGGGCAGGGCCGGAGCGCGCTTGGAATGGGCTGCACTTCCTGCCAGTGTCTGGAGTGCTGGAAGGGCGCGGAGGCATCCACTCCCCGTCTCACGTCTCACGTGTCCTTGGCTCGGCTGAGAAGTCTGAAACCTTACAAATGTTTCAGCTCAGGCCTCTCACCTGAGCTCCACGGGAACACTGGTGGATGTCCCACCACTGTGTCCCCCAGCACCACTGCCGCACCTCTGTCTTCCTGGTTTTTCAGACCTGGATAACCCTGCGGTGATCCTGGACCCCTTATTGCCTCTCACAGGCACACTGCCCTGTCGGGGTCCTGAAGGCTCCACCTCCAGCACACAGCCAGTCCCCAGCTTCCACTCCCATCCACCTGTGAGCCCCTGCTGCGTGAGGTCTGCTTCCAGGCCTCTGCATGGCCCATCTTCGGGCCGTGAATTGGGAGCCACGAGCATGATGGCAGGGAGAGCCCAGGATGCTGGCTGGGATGCAAAAAATGTATAAGAAAAGCCTTCCTGAGACCTGGAAAGAGATAATTATACCCACAGCACAAAAGCCAGGTGGAAGTGAGAGGACGGAGAACCGAGCCTTTTGCCTTGAGGGCACTTGTCAAACTTGACCTTCAGTTTCCAGGGCTCATAGGGGGCAGGACAGGAGACAGAGCCTGGGCTCCACATCCGCTGTCCAGTCTAACAGGAGCTTCCACAGGGTCAGGGTCAGCTAAGGAAACCCCCAGTCCGTGGAGTGTGCAGGAAACGCCTGACTGCAGCAGTTTCGGGGAGCTCACTGCTGAGACTTAGCGACCGTGTGTTGGTTTCATGTGGGTTTGGAGTCTGACTGATGTCATGTTAGCTTGGCAGGGCCACAGAGAGCCCAGACACTGCTCACCCGTGACTCTGGCTGAGCCTGAGAGGGAGATCCTGGATGAGATGCCAGTGAGGCAGAGGTTTCCCCCGCGTGGGGCCTCATCCAGTCGGCTGCAGGCCCGAGAACCAAAGGCTGGGGAGGAGGGGACTCCTGCGTGGCTGCCTGGGCTGGGACCTGGTCTGTTCCTGCCGTGGACCCAGGTAGAGAGCCTGGCTCTTCTTTGGACTGGAACTGCATGTCAGCTCTCCTAGGGCTCCAGCTTGCCGACTGCATTCTTGCAAACTCTCGGCTTCCATGGTCACACGAGCTGATTCCGAATGCAGTCTCTTCACCCGTCCGTCCTGACATCCTGTCAGTTCGGTTCTCTGAAGGACGCTGACCGCCAGCAGTCTATTTAGAGAAAGCGGGACATCTGCCTGGAGAGTTCCTTGACTTCAGCCGAGCCCTTGCAGACTTCTTCCAGAGGGCGTTCCAGGGTCTGAGCTCACGTCTGTGGGAAGCGTGAGGAGGGGCACGCGTGACGGATCCGCGTCATGCACCCTGCAGGGATTTCAGATGACTGAACGACCAGACCAGCACGAAGTAGCCATTTCATGTGCTGAAGGCAGGGAAGGAGGGGTGGGCGTGTGAGCAGGCACGGCTTTGTCGGGTCGGTGTCCCTGGGATTGTGTGTGGTTGAAGAATAATGAAATCCATCTGCAGATGATCCGGGCTGAAGCAGAGAGACACTGAGGTGGAGGAGACCAAGAACTTAGCTGTGGTAACTGCTCACTCCGGGAAGAGAAGCGGCGTCCGCGTAATGGCTGGGACGTCCCCTGTCTGAGCAGTGCGCGCTGAGACACAGTGGGACGGGAACTCAGAGGCCGCAGGCGAAGGACGTGCCTTCCCGGGAGCGACTCAGACCCACGCTTGTCCCCTTGGCGGCGCCTGCTCGTGTCTTCACGCCGAGAGGAAGTAACCGAAACTTGTCCCCACCATCCCATCCAGTCTGTTCTTTTTAGAGACGTATTTGTTTATTTGGAAGGCGGAGAAAGGGGAGTTCAGTCTTCCATCTGCTGGTTCCTTCTTCACGTGTCCACTGCAGCTGGGCCTCCAGCTGGGTCCTCGGGGGCAGAGACTCCAGTGCTGTGGCCGTCTTCCGCTGCTGCCAGGAGCATTGGCAGGGAGCTACATTGGAGGCGGAGCCACCGGGACTGCCACCGGCTCTCCAGTGTGGGGTGCGTGTGAGAGCTGCGGCACAGTCGGTGAAGCCACCAAATGTTTTCAAGGACGACGAGAAATAAAGGCATTCCAGACAAGTGAAAACCACGTCACGTCCAGGGATGTGCTGGTGCCTGGGGAAAGCTGGGAGACGCAGGTGAGGGCGGGGACTGGATAACTGGATAACGGCTGTCTGAGTGGGCGTGGCTTGTAGAAGCGGTGCAGACCAAAGACAGCAGAGTCCTGCGCAGTGGCCTCGTGTGGGGGCAGCAGTGCCCGAGACACGGCGAGGTGCAGGTGGGCGGGGCTCAGAGGCACTTTGTGCTGTGACCGGGTGTTGTGCTGTGCTGTACAACAGTGTCACGTCAGCATACTGTTGGGGCATCAGCTCAGGATCGGGGTCCCGTGCCAGCCAGCTGCCCTGCACACCGCCCCCCTCCCCTCTGCTAGCACTGTCCCTTGGATACCGTCTCCCTCTGGTCGGGTGTGGCTCCTGCAAGTCTCCTTCGGACGTCAGCACGCAGACTCTTGGAGAGGAGGAGCCTGGGCCTGGGGTGCTGGCAGCCTTGAGGTCAGGCTTGTGTCCTGTTGGACCTGAACTTGGTAGCTGTAGGACGATCCTGGCCCTGTCACACCCCGTGTCCTGTCCTCACAGTGGGGCTCCCGGGACCCCTGCAGCTGGGCGCCCTGCGGGTGCTGTGTGCCGGGGCCTGCGAGGCGTCCCCTCGCCGGGTCTTGGGTTCCTCACATGCTCTGCACAGCTTCCCCACAGCTTTGAACATCCCCTCACTCTTCCCATCTCTCCTCTTCCTGCCTGTCTCCTCAGGCTCAGCACAGCTCACGCCCCAGGAGCTGCCGTCCGCTGCCCTGCTTGTGCGGGGGTCTCTCCCTTGTGTCCCATTCCCTGAGGGACAGCGCCTATGGGCTCCCGGCTCTGCAGTCAGCAGCTTTACCCGCTGCACCACAGCGCCGGCCCCAGGACTTCCTTCTTTGTGAGGACTGGATAATACTTCACCATGTCTGTGCACCGCAGTTTCTCGTATTGATCTGTTGATGGACACCGGATAGCCAGCGTGTCTTGGCTTTCCTGAATGTTGCTGCAGTGAAGTTGGGGTTGCACATAGCGCCCCGAGATCCTGAGTTCAGCTCTTTAGGGTACATGTCCAGAAGTGGGGTTGTTGGGTCTGGTGGTAGCTGTCTAGTTTTCTGAGAACTTCGCCATGTTCCATGAGGCCTGTGCCAGTTTGCGTCCCCCCACCCCTGTTGCTGACGGCCATCCTGGTGGGGGTGGGATGGTATCGCACAGTGGTTCTAATTTGCATGTCCCTGAGGACTGGTGATGGTGAGCCCCTTCTGTGTTTTCTTTGGAGACGTGTCTACTCAGATCTTTTGTCTATATTTTAACTGGGTTATGTGTTGTTGTTACTGATTTATGCATTTTTAGGATACTAGCCCGTACTAGACAAGTGGTTTGCAGATACTCGCTCTCACCCCACAGATCACTGTTTCATGTTGTTATTGTCTTCCTTGTGCGCACTCCCACTTGTTTTTGTTTTCTTATTTTGGTGTCATGCTAAAAAAGTCACTGCCAGGCCGGCGCTGTGGTGCACCGGGTAAAGCTCTCGCTTGCAGTGCCGGTTCAAGTCCCAGCTGCTCCACTTCTGATCCAGCTCTGCTATGGCCTGGGAAAGCAGTGGAAGATGGCCCGGGTCCTTGGGCCCTGCACCCCTGTGGGAAATCAGGAAGAAGCTCCTGGCTCTTGGCTTCGGATCAGTGCAGCTCCGGCTGTTGCAGTTTCTGGGGAGTGAACCAGCAAATGGAAGACCCCCCCCCCTTCCCCTCTCCCTCCCCCTTTGCTCCCCCCCTCTCCAACTCTGCCTTTCAAAAAATAAATAAATAAACTTTAAAAAAATCACTTCCAAGCGCATGTCAAGGAAATTCTCCCTTTGTTTTTTTGTTTTCTTGCAGTTTCACGTTTGAGGTTTAGGTCTTTAATGCATTTTGAGTTGAATTTGACAGTGGCGTGAGGTGAAGGGCAGAGCTCGTCCTTAGGTGTCAGGACATCCAGTTTCCCCAGTGAGATCTGCTGAGAGACTGTCCTTTCCCCGCGTGGCCCCAGGCCATCGTCAGATTGGCCGTCTGTACGTGTGTGAGTTGCTCCTGTGCTCTCAGTGTCTGTCTATGCCTGTGCCGTGCCGTTTGGATTGCTGTGGCCTTGGGATGGGATGGGATGGGGAGTGTAATGTTTCCTGCTGTGTCTCTCTTGCCCAGGAGCACTTTGGCTCTTTGGGGTCTTTCACGGTTCCATATAAATTTTAAAGTTGTTCTTCCAATTTCTGTGACAAAATTTCCGTGAAATTTTAATGAGAATTACAATGAATCTGTAGATTGTTTTGGATATCGGGACATTTTCAGTGTTAATTCTTGCAGTTCATGAGCATGGCATCTCTTTCCATTTGTTTATGTCTGCTTTAGTTTCCTTCATTGGCACGTTTCAGTTTTCATTGATAGCTTCCTGTTCCCGAATGTGTGCCCATCCCGGTGCCGCTCCGCTGCTGGCCCAGGTGCACCGTGTGGCAGCGGGAGGGAGCAGTCTCTGGCTTCCTTTCATGGTCCCCTGGACACAGTGTGCCTTCAGCTGTCCACGTGCGTCCCATTCCTCCCTGACCTCAGCCCCGGGAGTCTCTGAGGACCTTCTGAATCCAAGCCACTCTCCAGGCCCCTGGGTCGTCTTGCCACTCTGCCTGCCTGCAGTCTGGCCCAGCCCCGTCCAGTGGTACTGATCCCAGGTTGAGCCCTCGGGGCTGTTGTACCAGCCCAGTCCGAGGTTGGATTCCCTGAGTTACTGTGGACGGCACGACTGGACTCAGGTCTGGCAGTCAGCGCTTGTCCTAGCTTCTCTGGGGCCGTTGCTCTGGCCTGCACGGCCTGTAGCAGACCGACTGCACTGATGCCTTGTGCTCTTCCCAAGCTGGTGGACGCCTCGCTTCCGTTCAGTGAGGACAGCGTGTCCCTCCCCTGATACGGATTCCGTGTCTCCCCGTGGCACTGCTCACCTCTAACGTGCTGGGTGGGTGAGGCACTCGGGGCAGGTCGGGGGCCCTGGTCACTGATGACCCGGCACCTGCGCACAGCAGTGCTCGAGGCACAGGCTGCAGTGTGGACACAGCCGTGGCAGCACAGCCATGGCTGCGAAGCTGCTGTCAGAGCTTGATGATGTCGCATACAGGGAGCAAGGCTGAGCGACTTGGTTACTAGTGGAAGTTTATTTTTTTATTCTTTATTTTAGATTTTATTTTATTTATTTGAAAGAGTTACACAGAAAGGTGGAGACAGAGAGAGGTCTTCCATCCGCTGGTTCACTCCCCAGATGGTCACAACGGCTGGAGCTGTGCCAATCCGAAGCCAGGAGCTTCTTCTGGGTCTCCCACGCGGGTGCAGGGACCCAAGGACTTGGGCCATCATCCACTGCCTTCCCAGGCCACAGCAGAGAGCTGGATCGGAAGAGGGGCAGCAGGACTCGAACCGGCGCCCATGTGGGATGCCCGGCGCCTAGGGCTAGGGAGTAACCTGTACCACACCGCCGGCCCAACTTAGTGGACGTTTAGTTACCTATCTTCGTAATTCTTTTCAGTCCAAATATGTGGGATTATAAGAATTGGTTCGTGAGTCTACCCAGCTGACTTCGCATTATACAGGCAATGGGTAGCCATCTGATAGAAGTGAAAAATCTTTCACAGAAAGTCTTTGCTGGCAGGTTTCCAGCGTAAATGTTTCATTGTGTTGGTCGGGTGTTCGTTGGCTTGGTGTCTAGCCTGGGAGGCTTGCAAACATGTTTTTTGTCTTAAAAAAAAAAAGCAAAACAAAACAGAACACCACCCTCAAACATTACTGACTGGAAACTGGCCCTTCGGGAGACCCGTCTATGCGGAGGCCACCAGTGTGGAGTGAGTGTGGGCTCGGGGCTGTGCCCACAGATGGTTTGACAGTGTCCTTATGTCGGTGATTTGATTTCCATACGATGAGTCCCTCAGTGTGGACAGGAGTGGGCCAGCACAGGACATCTCCTGGTGCGGACACTGGCAAACCCCGGGCTCTGCGCCCAGTGCAGCGGCTGGGAGCAGCCTTGGCTCTCTGTGGTCTAGGAGCCGACGGACTCGCAGGCACCGCTAGAGAGGGCGTGGCCTCCCCCAGGAAGCTGCGGTTGGTGTGGGTTGAGGTCCCAGTAAAAATAATCCAAATAGAAACACAGAACGTTGAAGATGGGAAGCCTGGAGTTCATGGCTGGGGATCGACTCCTGGAGAAGCGCCAGGTGACGGGGGTCGTGAGGCTGCAGGGCCCGACAGCAGGAGCACCTGGGGGCCCTGGGCTGGGGTCCCACCCGTCCCCTGCGGGCTCCCAGGGCCTGGCCCTGGGCAAGCCCCTGCAGTTCCGTGACATTCAGGCGTGGCATGTCTGAGTACGAGCACTGTTCCTGCGTGGGGAATTTAGTGGAACAGAAGTGGGAACACTGCATCCTATTTCATAGGAGAGAAAATAATTGAGGATGGAGTGGTCAGTCTTCAGCCAGACTCCACTCAGGGGTCAGGATGGAGAAGGGCCTTGGGTGCTACCTCTGGGGTGTCTGTAGATGTGGTCAGGAGAGGACAGAGCACAGGCTGCTGAGGATCCTGGGCCTGTCAGGGGAGGGAGCGTCTTGTGTGTTTGAGGGCAATCGGAGTCTCATTTCCAGTTTTCAGTGAAAAATGGAAAAGAATGGAGACTGGCACTGTGGCGTAAAAGGTGAAGCAGCCGCCTGCGACGCCGGCATCCCTTAAGGGCTCCGGCTCAAGTCCCGGCTGCTCCGCTTCCCATCCAGCTCCCTGCTAATGCACCTGGGAAGCAGTGGAGGACGGCCCGAGTCTTTGGGCCCTGCACCCGCGTGGGAGACCTGGAAGCAGCTCCTGGCTCCCGGCTTCAGCCTGGCCCAGCTCTGGTCATTGTGCCTGTTTGGGGAGTGACCAGTGCATAGAAGATCTCTTTCTGTCTTTTCTTCTCTGTCTGTAACTCTGCCATTCAAAAAAATAATTTTTTGTAAAAAAAAATGGGATAGAAAGAAAAGAATGAGTATATTTGACTTGAAAGTGTACGGTGACCTTCAGTGTTTTCGTGGGCTAGTTAGCGCCTCCTGTGTGTTTCCACGGGGCCTTCTTCTATGCTGTCGCAGTGGG
>CM027407.1:1980219-1992919 GCA_015711505.1 Sylvilagus bachmani | reverse complement strand
CCTCCTCCTCCTCCCCCCCCTTCCCCCTACCCCTTCTTGTCATCTGACAGAGTGACAGAGAGAGAGAGAGATCTTCTGTCTGCTGGTTCACCCTTGAAATGCCCACAGCCATTGGTGTTGGGCCGGGCTGAAACCTGGAACAGAACCTCCACCTGGGTTTCCTGCGTGGGGCAGGGACGGAGTATCTGAGCCGTGTCTCTGCCTCCCAGGTGTGCATTCGCAGGACGCTGCCCGCTGGTGGGAGAGAGCAGATGGGCCGCAGCCCCAGGCAGTCTGATCTGGGGGCAGGTGTCGAAGGCCAGGCTGACCTGCGCAGCCATCACACCCACCCCCGTGGGCTTGTTTTTTAAACCCCCGTGAACAACGGTGGGAGCACTGTGACCGTGTGTTGCTCGTGTACCTGTTAGGTACATGACGGCGCCTGGGCAGAGCCTCTCCTGGTGGGTTCTCATGCTTTTCACAGTAGCGTGTTTTAGATCTGAAGGCGCCGAGGCTCGGCTCCGTGCGGAAGCTGCCCCGGGCCGCACGGCCTGCCAGCCCCCCAGCTGTGGTGGAGGTGACTTAGCTGTGTGCTGCAAACGCCGTGGCCTCAGCGAGCTGCAGAGTGACTGGCCCCTGCCTCCCTCTTTTCCACTGAGAGTCAGGTGCCTGAGCCTCAGCCCCAGGAGGGTGGCGTCGTGCAGGTACCATTTTGATCCCATGCATTGTATGTGGGGATTTGAAAGTGACTTTTGGGTTATGATTGGCATAGCCTTAGGAGCTCCTGGTGTCTTTCAGTTTGCCATAACGTTGGCAAACTGCGTCTGAGGATGGCCTGTCTGTGGCAGGGTGTGGTGGTCGCTGGCGCCGGCGTGTGTGAGACACGCTTCCTGTTTACTTGGCACAGGCACCAGTGTGAGCGCACACCGTATGGTACAGCGCAGGCCAGATGTCAGTCTGTCACCATCCAGAAATAAGCAGGCTTCCAGATGGGGCCACCACACAGGTCCCCACAGCGAGAGACACGGCGTGGCCTCGGGTTCCCCCCGGGTCTGAAAGCCGAGCCGTGCTGTTCTGCAGCAGGTGCACAGCTTCTGCGTGGGCATGTGCGGCCTTGACATCAGCCACCCACGTGTCCCCGTGGCAGCTGGTACTGTCACCTGCGGATGCGTGTGCACCACCCAGAGAGGCCTCGTGTCTGCACATTCTGTTTCTTTGGGGCTGACGTAGCACACCTGTTAGCAGAACTGTAAGTGCCCTTTGGAGGGACCAGTTCCAGTCCCTGAAGCAGCTCCCTCGCAGGTGCCATGGGCTCTGTGGCCTCGGACAGGCCTGGGTGTTGAAGGAGGGAGGGTGTGTGCTCAGCTCTGCGTGTCCTGTGGCCACCTGCTGGCCTCTCCCAGCTACCCTCCTCCAGAGGAGCTGAGCAGCTCTGAGCGGGCTGTGTCGGCAGCCGCGGGGAGGCTGAGGAAGGGTGAGGCCGGCCCCTGCCGCGGGGAGACCCGAGACCGGAGCCTCCTCCCCGCCCTTCAGGGTGTGTGCGCCATGGGGGGAGGAGTGGTTTGTGGCTTTGACCATGGTTACAAGTGGCTTCTAGGCTCAGAATGCGGTGTTAGCTCAGCCCGCTGGGGCTGGCTGGACATCTTCAGAGCAGCCAGCTGGCTGCAGCAGACCAGTGTTGCAGCACAGCTGGTCACTTTCTTCACAGGTAAGGGCACGGCTGGAAGGGCACTGGGGTGGCTCTGCTGTCCTCCGGGGAGGCAGGACACTGGCAGTCGGCGGTGGGCTGGCTGCCACCTGCCCCGTTTAGGGTCCCGCAATTGCCTTCGTACCAGAAGCGCCCCCCTCCTGCTCACTCAGACACTGAGTGTCTGCTGGCTTGACACAAGGCTGTCGTTGCTAGTGACTGGGGTGCTCTTGTCCCCCTCCAGGGCACCGTCTTCCCACGTTCTGAGCAAACCAGGCCACCTCACAGGCTTTCTCCCAGCAGAGGAGAGGAGGTGATGAGTTAGAGGCGGAAGAATCCTGAGAAGTCTGGGCTGTCGTCCTCAGCTCCGAGCACAGTGGCCATTTCCAGGCCCCGGTGCCCTCACTGACAGCGCCTGGCACCCTTGCCGTTCATCCGGTCTGGTCTTTTCTCCAGCAGGGAGCCTGCCGTCACCTGTGTGCTGTGCCCTGTGCAAGCAGAGACTGAGCCCTGCTCCCCTCTCAGGGCCTGGCTGTGACCCGAGGTCGGGGCCGGCCAGTGCCCCCTCAGCGTTTACACACCATCTGGAGGGCGCTGTCTCGAGGAGCCCAGAGCTCTGCTCCTGTGTCCACAGACAGGTCCCTGCTCTGTTTCCTTCTTCCCTCCCTCCCAGTCTTCATCCATCCACACGGTCATTCTGCTGCTGAAAATTGAAACAGCATGTCAACGTTTCCTGTCATTGCAATTCAGATTTTTGAAAACAGCAGTTACAATTATCTTCCCTAATTACGATGCTCTAGCCAAAACACTCAGTTTTCTTTGCATTTCTTCCCCACAATCTTCTTTGCTTCAGTTCTTGGTGCTGGGAAAACGCACATATTTGAGAGCTGTTGGTGGTTCTTTGGGTCAAGTCAAAAAGAATAAAGTGTGCTGGAGTCATTCAAGTGCATTCCGACTACCAGTTCCTCGCAGAGGAGTTCCTTAGAAGGGTGGGTCTGCCGGGGCCACTGGGCCTGTGAGCAGGGGCCAGGATGGTGCTACACTGCACCTGCCCCGACTGCCCCCGCGCGCCATGCTGGCTCCCTGGTGCGGGCTGTGGCAGGCCTCAGGGCTTCGTCCACACTGAGAGCTTAGTGAACGCCTAGGAAGCACCCGGTTGGTGTGGAGAGCACTGTGGGCAGAACGCGTGCTCTGCGAGTGTCAAGTCCTCCACTGGGAACACGCGTGTTTCACTGTTTATAGAATTGGTTAGCGTAGTGACAGTGGACGTGCTGTGCAGGAGGGAAGAGTCGGGGGTTCGGAGCGTCCATGCCTTCGGAGGCTGCAGGGCTTCCTGTCCCTGGTGCTTGGTGACGGGCAGGCGTGCATTGAGAGCGCGCTGTGACCCGAGGTCGGGACTGTCAGTGACCGGCGTGGGGAGGGGGCGCTGGCGCGGCTGCTTGCTGCTGTTCTGGAATCCCTTGGTCACGGAGTGGGTGACAGCGGGTGCTGCCCTGAGGCCCGAGGGCACATTGTTAGGCACCACTGTGTACAGCGCCCTTCTGCCCTGTGTGGGGAGCACTTGGCGTGTTCTCTGTCTGACCCGCTTCTCGCCCCTCGTCTCCTCAGGCTGCCCCTGCCCGTCTTCCTCCACACTGCTCCCAGTGCTAGTGGGGTCTTCAGACAGCCTGTGGGGAGTGTCCATTATGAAAAACTGGGCACGGGTCTTGGTGGTGTTGCACCAGATTGTGCTTTTCTTTTGATTTCCTGTTCCATGGACCTTTTGACGCTCCTGTAGACCGGCATACCCAAAGCCTGCACGTCGTCCTCTCCACTGGGACACCCAGACTCGCCTGGGCTGGGCTTCCCATGCTGTCTGTGCCTGTGTTCACCTCCCTCCTGGTGGCAGGGCCACAGTGCCCACTGCACCAGGCCCAGCCTCTCCCCTCTCACTCTGCGTGGCTGTTTGATTCCAGCTGCTGCTGGCACATCCCGGGCATCCTGCGGATGTTATCCCTTCCACTTGTCCCCATATTCTGGCTTGGTCCAGGCAGTCAGCATCCCTCCCTCCCCCTCCCTCCCTTTGTTAGGATTTAGTTAGTTATTCAGAAGGCAGACTGAGAGAGTGCATGCCAGCGAGTGCTGTCTTCTACCCACTGATTCATTCCCCAGATGGCCACAACATCTGGAGTTGGGCCAGGCCACAGCCAGGATCCTGGAGCTCCCTCTGGGTCTCTCACAGGCGTGGCAGGGACCCGAGTACTGGGTCATCCTCTGCCACCTTGCTGAGAGCACCAGCAGGGCGCTGGGGCGGAAGCAGGGCGGCTGGCGCTCGGATCACACTGCGGGCTGTCTTCCCAGCGCTCCGCCTCCTGCTGTCCCTCCAGCTTAGCTTTCGTGGCTGCCGCAGGGTCCTTCCTAGGCCGTCTGCACCACTGGCCTCCTGCTGTCCCTCCAGCCTAGCTTTCGTGGCTGCCGCAGGGTCCTTCCCAGGCCGTCCGCACCACTGGCCTCTGCTGAAAAGCTGCAGGGGCTCACCCTGGGAGAAGACCCAGAGCCATGATCCGAGTGCACTTCCTCCTTGGGTCCCAGCCCTGTGTGTCCAGCGGGCTGCGTCCCTCTGCACACAGCTCTTGCCTGCTCCTTACTCAGGATGGACTCAGAAAGGAGGGAAGTCAGCCAAAATATGCATTTGGGAGAAATCTCTTAAATTTCTTTTCAATCCATTTATTTGAGACACAGAGAAAGGAGGAGACACCCTAACTGCTGGCTCACTCCCCCAGATGTGCACAGCAGCTGGAGTGTGGCAGGGAGCCGGGAATGCAATCCAGATCTCTCAGAGGGGGCAGGGCCCAGCTACTTGAAGCGTCACTTGCCGCCTGCCCCCAGGCTGCACATGAGCATCAGAACTGAGCATTGAACCCAGGTGCTGTGATGTGGGACACAGGGGTCCGGGCTGCCATCTTAGGTGCCCCGAGAAGTCTGTGTGAGATGTGTCTGATTTCTCCAGGTAGCCCGAGCCTGTGTGCAGGAGGTGGAGAGGCTGGGAAGGGAAGCTGGCTGGTGAAGGACGCAGAGTGGCCCTGGTGAGGGGCGGAGCTGGGCAAGAGCCTCATGAGCGTCTGCGAGAGGACGGGACAGCCAGCCCAAGCACGTGGGCTAAGTGCGGCTGGAGGGGCGCAGAGTGGAGGGAGCTTCATGCGGGGTGCAGCGGCAGCAGGCCGGAGAGGAGGGGAGGCTGCGTGGGAGGAGTGCGCGTTGGCACCGTTGGCACGGGCAGGTCTTAGGCTGAGGAGTGTGGTGGGTGCCAGAGGCCAGGCCTGTGGGATCTCAGGGGCAGCATGGCAACTGGGTGACCGTTTGGTGATCCCTGTCTAACTGCAGAGAGGACGGTGTTACACATCTTCAGGTTTTAATAGGTGTGAACAGTTTGTTGACGTGGCTGGTACAGCGTACGTGCACGCGTGTGGTGGTCACTCTGTGACGCTTGCTTGTTCAGACTCTGATTTGAATTTCTGTTTTTAGTTTCCACATATTTGGAGGTTTTCTGGGGCTGTTGCTGTGGCTTAGCGCATGTCACCACCAGCAGTGCTGGTTTGCTTATACCCTTATGTGGGTGCTGGTTTGTGTCCCGGCGGCACCACTTCCTATCCAGCTCCCTGCCGATGGCCTAGGAAAAGCAGCAGAAGATGGTCTAAGTGTCTGGGCCCCTGTCATCCATATTGGGGGGGAGACTTGGGTGAAGCTCCTGGCTCCCAGCTTCAGACTGGCTGAGCGCTTGGCCATTGCACTCATTTTTTGGGGGGTGAAGGTGAACCAGTGGATGGAAGATTCTCTTTCTCCCTCTCTCTGTAACTCTGACTTTCCAATAAATAAATCAGTCTTTTTTTTTAGATTTAATTATTGGAAAGTCAGAGTTATACACACACACACACACACACACGTAGAGAGAGAGCGAGCGAGCGAGTGAGTGAACGAGCAAGTTCACTCCCCAGTTGGCTACAATGGCTGGAGCCGTGCCGATCTGAAGCCTGGAGCCTGGAGCTTCTTCCGGGTCTCCCACATGAGTGCAGGGGCCCAAGGACTTGGGCATCTTCTACTGCTCTCCCAGGCCATAGCAGAGAGCTGGATGGGAAGTGGAGCAGCTGGGACTCAAACCGGCGCCCATATGAGATGTTGGTCCTGCAGGTGGCGGCTTTACCTGCTGCGCCACAGCGCTGGCCCTAATAAATCAGTCTTTAACAACAACAAAGAAGAGGTTTTCCAAATACTGTTCTGATATAGACTTGTACAATTCTGCCGTGGGCAGAGAACACACCGTGTGTGATCCCTGGTTTACGTTGTTGACGTGTTCTATAGCCCAGACTGTGGTCTGTCCTGCCGAGAGTGTGTATCCTGTCCCCGGGGGTGCTCCGTACATGCGCCCGCTGTGACGTCCCTGGGCAGTGTGGTGTGGCTCTCACTTCTCTGCCTGTTCACTCTGGTGTTGAGAGGGCTGTCACCGTGGATTTGTTGCTCCTGTCGGGCCTCGTGTGCGTGTGCAGCTGTGTTGGGAAGTGCGTGCGCCTTTGAGACTCTGTCCTCTTGATGCACTGCTCCCTTGAGGACACAGTGCCCCTCCTCCCTGGTAGTCTGCTCTGGTGTCAGCGTGGCCACTGTGTGTACTTCCACCGTTCTACTGCTCGCCTACCCATGCTCTGCGCGAAGTGGCCTTCTCGTGGTAGGGCCTTGCACATCTGAACGCTCCTCGGACAAGCTCTGCTTTCCAGTCGGAGTGTTTCGGCGTTTCACTCCACGACGGCTGTGCAGTCGCCTCTGGAGCTGTCGTCTTGCGGGTGGTCCTGCTGCCCCGTTCCTTCGAGCCCCTCAGTCCCAGGTCTGCTGTGGTGTGACTGTGTCCTCTCTGTTGTCAGCTCTGTGTGGTCAGGTTTCTCCCAGTGGGTCTCTGGGTTGAGAACTGCACATGCGTGTGCCACACTGTGCTAAGTGCCCCCGCTGACTAGTGAGGCCCTTCTACAGCCACTTCCCTCCCTCTGTGCTTCCGCTGCTGTCGTCAGGTCGACGTTGACAGGGAGTCCTGAGCCCGTCGCCCGTGGGTCGGGCTGGGCTCGTGGCAGGAAGCTGCTTGTGGCTGTGGATGGACTCCCGCTGTGTTAGCCAGCCGCCGTGTGTCACTCTTCCCGAGGGGTGCACCCTGTCCTGGTGACGGGGGCACAGGCTGAGACAGGGTGACTCCCTTCCTTGTCAGCGCCAGCCGGGCAGGCAGAAGCCAGGCTGGTCGGTTAGGCCGCAGCCTGCCTATGAGGCTGAAGCGGGTTGGTCAGGCAGGAGCATGTTGACGTTCCTGCCCTGCCCCTGACGGCCAGGCCTCTGCCCCAGTGTGTGCTCCACGCTGTGCCGAGTCGTCAGTGAGGCTGCAGGGCTTGAAGTGGGAGCCTCGTGTGCCGCTCTGAGAAGCCCGGGCTTGCCGGGGATCTCCGGTGGGGCCGCTGCCCCTGTAGTTCATGTGTTTGACGCGTGTCGCAGTGGGCTGATTGGGTTGTGATCAGGCCTGCGTGCACACAGCAGCTGCCCCAGCTGCACGCAGGAATAGTTTAGAGAAGGAGCGTGTTCCAGGCGGGGCTTGGCCACACCCTGGCAGCCCCCTGTCTGCAGTGTGGAGAAGGCGAGGAGCTCGGGAGCCGTCGGGCCAGTGGAGAAGCCAGGACGCGACTCCGACGGAGAGTCAGCGTCACGGTGAGGCTGGGGGAGGACGTGGCGGATGCCGCGTGACACACGGTTCCCGGGTCCCTCTCGCAGGCATCCAGTGCTTACATACGCTGTGTTCCCAGGCCACCCTCCAGGTGTCCTGAACTCCAGTCCCCCTGCTGGGTCCCACGTGGCTGTTACACACGGCCTCACGGCTGTCCCTTCAGCTCGTCCCTTGTTGGTGGCCTGGACCTGTTTGACAGAAAAGCCTGCGACTTGGCCAGCGCGGCGGCTCACTTGGCTAATCCTCCACCTGTGGCGCCGACACCCCGGGTTCTAGTCCCTGTTGGGGTGCCCCAGATTCTGTCCCGGTTGCTCCTCTTCCAGTCCAGCTCTCTGCTGTGGCCCGGGAAGGCAGTGGAGGATGGCCCAAGTGCTTGGGCCCTGCACCCCATGGGAGACCGGGAGGAAGCACCTGGCTTCTGGCTTTGGATTGGCACAGCGCGCCGGCCATAGCAGCCATTAGGGGAGTGAACCAACGGAAGGAAGCCCTTTCTCTCTGTCTCTCTCTCTCTCACTATCTAACTCTGCCTGTAAAAAAAAAAAAAAAATTAAAAAAAGAAAGAAAGAAAAGCCTGTGACCAGGCAGGAGGGGGGGCCCGAAGTCTCCTGCCTCACACACAGGTGGGGGCTGCAGGGCCGTGCTGCCTCGCCTGCCCTGGGAGGGAGGGAGGGAGGGAGGGAGGGAGACCCAGCGAGTGGCCAGCCCCCCTCACGCTCACTGAGCTCCTCATAGCATTCTGGGAACTGCAGGCCGGAAGTCAGCGAGACAGTTCTTTTCCGGGGAAACGTCAGTAAACAGATTGAGTGGCATGTGTGACAGGTGCTAAAGATGAAAATGCAGGGGTGTGAGTGGGCTGGGGGCGGGGCAGGGCTGCTCTTCTGCGGTTTGGAGAGGAGACCCTAGTGGGGAGAAGAACCAGCCAAGCTGTGATCGGCCACAGAGCGCTGCAGGCCAGGGCAGCAGTGGGAAGGGCCTGCGACAGTCCGGGGCAGGTGGCTGTGGGATCAGGCGGGCCTGGGGCTCTGACTGGAGCGACAGTAGGGCTGGATCACCAGAGAAGACTGGCCAGGGTTCCTGAGCTGGGAAGGCCATGCCAGTACTCGTTCTGCCAGTGTGGGGTGGCCGAGCAGAGTGCGGTTAAGGTGTGAGGACCAGGGGAGCCTGGACTGGGGCGGTAGCCACTCTCTGGGGAGCAGCGCACAGGCAGTTTGTAGGTAAGGCCGGGCTGCCATGGTCCTCAGAACCAGAGCCACTGCTGTTGGCTGAGAGGACGGGGAAGAGTCTGGTGGGAGAGGAGCTTTTTAGAGGCCTGCTGTCTCTGGCACAGGCCGCGGCGTGCAGGCGCCGTTGGAGCCAGGCCCCTGCTGTCTTGCAGGGGCTGTGTGCTGCGGAGAGAGCTCCAGTGCTGACACCTGTTTCTGGGCCCAGAGGAGCGGCCGGCAGCAGGGCAGCAGGTGGATGTTTGCCGCCTGGCCGGGAGCTCTGCAGGTCCAGGGTTTGTTTGGACACATACTGCCCGGTGTTTACGTCCGGAATTCATCCAGAACCAGACGTGAGTGCCCTGGAGGTGTGGGCAGACGGCCCTCTGGGCTCAGCCGGCTCTGCTCTCCCCCGGCTGTCCAGCCCCTGGTGTGGCCTGTATCCTGTGTGAGAGCCCTTGGAATCGCAGGAAGTACCACCTCCCTGGCCCCAGGCAGCAGGCTCCCGATGGAGCAAGGAGCCAGAGGAGAGGGCGGGTGCTGGCGGGGGCGGTCGGGAGCCAGGGACAGGAGCCGGAGTGCAGGACCCGGAGGGGCCGGAGCTCCTGAGTCGGCTTCTGCAAATCCCCTCTGTGTTTCTCTCGCTGGGCTCTCACTCCCCGTATTTCTGAGCCCAGAAGCCTTCCAGTGACATGCTCAGTGTATTCCGGAGAAGCACAAAATGTCAGTGGACGGCAGGATGGAGATGGGTGTGTGGGGGGGCACGTGACCCTCAGCAGCAGTCCTGCGTGTCCGCTGGCCGCTGTGGCTCCTCTGGGTGTCTGTTGGGGATGTGGTGTGAGTGGGCTCACCCGCTCCTCCGCGGTCCTGCGTAGCTGCCCTCCGTTTTCCCATCGACCCTGCGGGCTCTCTCAGCACCTCTGACGTGTGGCCTGCTGCTCCTTTGTTGTGGGGCTGCCCAGTGCGTGGTGGGCTGTTTGGCATCTCCCCGGCGTCTGCCCCCACATAGCAGCACCATGACAGCAGGAAGGTTTCCGACGTCAGAGGGCCCCGGGGGCCAGAGTCAGTGTGGTGGTGCCGCCTGTGTGAGGCTGTGGTAGTCCCGCCTGCATGAGCCTGTGGCCTTCACGCCGGGCACTGCGGTGCTGCTTGCTGGGCCTGGGAGTGCTGGTCAGTGTGTCAGGGCTGCACGCAGGGGAGGTGCCGATCGACAGCCCTGGTGCACCCTGGGAGCTTTCCGCTCTCAGGGACACCGTGGTGTGGCTTTCTTCCTGGTCACCCACCTGAGGGTGGGACCGGCTGTTCTCTCCTTATGGCTTTTGCTTGCGTTTCTTTGAAGGACCCAGAGGCCGAGCACATTCTCCTGTGTTCACGGGGAGCTAGGGCATCCTCTTTGGTCAAATCCTACTCAGATCTGCCTGTGTTTCTGTTAGGTTGTCTGAATTTGCATTTCCTGAGTAGGGGATCTTTTTGGCTTTATTGAAGTTGTAAGTGCAGTTGCTACCCCATATCCTGTTTGACTTCTTTCCTGGTGTGTTTGGATGAGCAGTGTGTCCTGTCAAGGACGCCTCAAGGCCGTGACGCCATCCACGCCCTGACCCACAGTCCCCCGCTCTGTGCAGGGGCTGTGTTTCCTGGCACACAGATTTTTTCCTTCCCAGACACCCTTGCTCCTCCTCCCATCTGAGAATGTCTTGAATTCTTCCTTTTTATTATTTTAAGAAGGATTTATTTATTTGAAAGAGCTGCAGAGAGACAAAGAGAGAAAGAGGTCTTCCATCTGCTGGTTCACTCCCCAGATGGCAACAGCAGCTGGGGCTGGGCCAGGCGGAAGCCAGGAGCCGGGAGCTCCAGGTCTCCCGTGTGGGTGCAGGGCCCAAGGGCTTGGGCCGTCTGCTGCTGCTGTCTCAGGGGCATCAGCAGAGGGCTGGATCGAAAGCAGAGCAGCCGGGACGTGAACGGCGCCCTTACAGGACGCCGGCATCTGCTTCACTAGCCCGCACGGGCAGGCCCGTCTCCTTCACTACTGAAGGCCGTTTGCCCCGGCCAGGGGTCCTGGGGTCGATAGTTTCCGGCCTCTGTGGCTGGAGCGGAGACCCCAGCACCGCTGGGCTGCTTCCTGGGGGTGAGCAGGCCCCTCCTCTTGCTGCGTTCAGGGTTCTCTGAGTTTCAGAGGCTTGGCTCTCCATGCCCTGACTTGGCATGGGCTGCTTTTAGGTTTATCCTGCTTGGTGCGCACGCAGCTTCAGAATCTGTAGTTTTGTCTTTTCGGTTATTAAGTCTTAGTTTTCAGCCCTGCTGTTTCTCCTCTGCTTCCTGGGCCGCCGTGACACGAGCGTGAGGCGTCTGCTGCGGGCCGCAGGAGTTCACCGCGCTGCCCCTCCTCCCTGGGCCGCTTGGCTGTCACAGATTGGGGAGTTCCGTGCTGGCTCACGGCTCACGGATATTTTCCCTTCGTCCCCCCACTGTGTGCACCGAATTTTTAGTTTCAGGTGTGATGCTCTTCGTCCCGACGTCTCTGTTGTGCCGTTTCTTGGGGGCAGGGCATTTGTTCGTGTCTTCCCAGCAGAGTTGCTGCTTTACACCCTTGTCAGAGACGATCGGTCGCGGCGTCTGTGCTGGGGGCAGTCACACGGCGTCAGCTGTCTGAGCCTGTGCTGAGCCGTGGTGGTCTGCAGCGCTCCGTCTCGGGTGACGTGGCTTCCTTCTGCTCCCCTGTCTGCTGGGTGCCGTTTGCTTCCCCTGACCTTTGTCCCGGCGGTGCCGCTGGCTGCCCCTGCCCGCGTTTCTCCCTCCCATCTCCCTTCCTCTGGAGGGACCGCCCGCGCCCTCGCCGCCTTGTGACCGTCTCTCCTGAAGTCTCCCCTGTTTGTGTCATGTTGGTCTTGGCCCCGCGACAGTTCTTCCTTCATTTATCTTACTGTCAGTGCTGCAGAATTAGGGTGGGGGGCTCGGGGGGAGTCACAAGGCCTCCCCACTGCTGGCAGGGCTGCCTCCTGCCCCTCCTGGTGTGGTCGTCATCGTGTAACCTTGGGCCCTGCTTCATGGAGCCTTCGGTGTCCTGGGGAAGAGGAATCAGATCAGATGGGTTGATGGATGGGGGGGGTGATTGGCCTTTCTGGGGGATACTCGTATTTATGGGGACATTGGGTTCTTTCTTGGGGTTCTCCTCTCCGTTGTTCATCTGTTACTGTGTGTTTTCCGCTAGAACCTGTTATGGGCTGAATTGTGTCTCAAAATTCCTGTGTTGAAGCCCCAACCCTTGTGCTAGGATGTGGCTGTGCCTGGAGATAGGCACTTAGGGGTCAGTAAGGGCAATGCGGAACGGCTGCGTCCTCCTGAGACGAGACTGGACACACGGATGGCCATGTGACGTGCAGCAGGGGCCGGCCCGTGAGCGCACGGAGGCCTCAGGACACCGGCTCTGCTGGCCCCGCCATCTTGGACGCCAGGCTGCGGGCTGTCAGGAGGCGCATCTCTGGGGCTTAAGCTGCCGTCTGTGGCATCTTATCCTGCGGCCTGAGCAGCCAGCGCGGGCACCTCGGCACGTGGACGGTCTGATGGCCCCAGTCTGCTGCAGGACTGAGGGAAAGAGGCCTTCATGGGGGGCTTCAGAGCTTTGTCTCTTCCTTTGAAAGGTGGACATAAGTGTGCACACGCACACACGCCTTCCATCTGATGGCGCTCACACACACGCACACACACACACCCCTTCCATCTGATGGCG
This sequence comes from Sylvilagus bachmani, assembly GCA_015711505.1. Classification (NCBI taxonomy): domain Eukaryota; kingdom Metazoa; phylum Chordata; class Mammalia; order Lagomorpha; family Leporidae; genus Sylvilagus; species Sylvilagus bachmani. Next base: position 1,980,596 of record CM027407.1, on the reverse strand, counting down.
CTCTCTCACACACACTCACACACACCCCTTCCATCTGATGGCGCTCACACACACGCACACACACACACACCCCTTCCATCTGATGGCGCTCACACACACACACTCACACACACACCCCTTCCATCTGATGGCGCTCACACACACGCACACACACACACCCCTTCCATCTGATGGCGCTCTCTCACACACACACAGACACCTTCCATCTGATGGCGCTCTCACACACACACTCACACACACACACCCCTTCCATCTGACGGCGCTCTCACACACACACTCACACACACACACCCCTTCCATCTGATGGCGCTCTCACACACACACACACACACACACCCCTTCCATCGGATGGCGCTCTCGCTCTCTCTCACACACAC
>CM027407.1:1961593-1980119 GCA_015711505.1 Sylvilagus bachmani | reverse complement strand
TCTCTCTCTCTCTCACACACACACACAGACACACATCTTCCATCGGATGGCGCTCTCGCTCGCTCGCTCTCTCTCTCACACACACACAGACACACATCTTCCATCGGATGGCGCTCTCTCTCTCTCTCGCTCTCACACACACAGACACACATCTTCCATCGGATGGCGCTCTCTCTCTCTCTCACACACACACACAGACACACATCTTCCATCGGATGGCGCTCTCGCTCTCTCTCTCTCTCTCTCTCACACACACACACACATCTTCCATCGGATGGCGCTCTCCCCAGATGCCGGCAGCAGCCAGGATCCTGCAGGTTGCTCTGGGGCCCAGGAAGCCATGTGGTCGAGCCGCCGTCTGCCGCTCCCTAGGCTGTGCGTGAGCGGTCAGCTGGCATCCGAGTGGATGGACGTGTGCTGCAGGTGTCCCAAGCAGCTTCTGGCCACTGCCCCAAACGCCCGCCGTGTGTGAGGTTCTGGGTTTCCTGTGTGTCACCTGGAGCTGGGCTCTGCTCAGGGTGAGGGCCACAGTTTGCTGCTCCTTTCTTGGCCTTGTTACACTGCCCGTGGTTGTGGGCTTTCCTGAGAGTTGCTCCTCAGCCGGCGTCTCGTCTGGCAGTTCTCCGGCTGTGACCCGTTGCGGCACCCTGGTGAGTCATGGTGCCACAGACCTTTGTGTGGGTGAAGGTGAGTAGAGGGAGAAGTATGCTCTCAATTTTATGGCAGTCTTGGTCTCTCAGTGGCCTGTACCCATGGGCTGTGACCGTCCCAAGAGTGTCTCCCACCCCCCTTAGTCGGGGATGGCAGGAGGGTCTGCTGTGGGCGCAGGCTCTGTCAGTCTTCCCTGTGAGTGACCTGTGCGGGGACTGCTGGCAGCACTGTGGCGTGGTGGCTGTCCCCTGCATGGCCACCAGGGCCGCGGCCCCAGGAGTTGTCTGCTCGTGGTAGCGCGCCTCAGCTTCCGGCAGTGCGTCAGCTCACTAAGTTCCCTGGGGTGCGGCCCAGGCCTCTCCTCAGGGAAGCAGGGCCTGCGGGCCTGCGGGTTCCCGAGGGCAGCTGGTGCTGGAGCCTGCGTGGTCCGCGTGGTCACTGGTCTCCTGTGTGAGGATGGGGGGCCGCCCTCCGTGTCCTGGCAGGATGGGCTGGTGCCGACAAGCTGCAGGTTGGCGCACAGCCAAGGAGGCTGGGGGATGGTCTGGGCAGTGTCCGGTGGGCAGCAGCACCTGTGCTGTTGGGCGTGGCAAGGAGCCGGTGCAGCGGGGAGGGAGGGCTGTGAGAGCCCAGGAAGTGGCCGTGCCGGAAGGGGCATGTGTCCGCAGGAGGGCTTGTGGGATTCCCCTAGAAATCTCGTGGTGTCGGAGTGGCAGGGCTCAGGGGAGCCCCTGGGGCGCCGTGGAGGCGGTCTGGCTGCGTGCATGGCTTAGCTTGGGGACGCGGCTGTGGTGCAGGCTGTGCTTGTCCGCTGTGTGAGGGGTCAGTACGCACGCCGTGTCTTTGGGTGGTCACCCAGGGAGGAGCGTGGGGATCAGGAGCCGGCTCTGGGCCCTATGACACGGGCTGGCAGCAGGTTGCTGGGATTCGGGGAGGGGGTGGGTGGGTTTTCCTAGGTGTTTACCGGTGGAATCCTGGGGCTCCAGGAGAGACGAGGGTTGGAGAGATGGCGTTGAGCGTCACCGACAGATCCGTGGGATTGGAAGGCCTGACGTGGTGGAGGTCACCAAGCGTAGTGGGGCGAGGGGGAGGCTGGGTCAGCCTGGATGCTGCCGTGTCAGTGGGCAGAGGGGCAAGGACCTTGATGAGCGTGTTGTGCGAGCCAGCGCCCGGAGGGCATGGCCAACTGTGGCAGGAGAGCCGAGCAGTACAGGGTGGCTGAGGGAGCGGGGAGGGCAGGCGGTGTGTTCGCAGGCACAGGAGAGATGGGAGGAGGAGGCAGCTGACAGCAGCAACAAACAGCTCCTTCTAGAACGTTCCCAGAAGGGAAACAAAAACTGGGCAGTCACTGGGGGTCCAGTGAGGTCAAGGAGGAGGATTTCCTTGCCTTCTTGCTTGTTCTTTGGAGTTTGTGTCACGGGGCTTGTGTTGCTGTGTGCCCAGGAGCACGCCCAGGAGCACGGCACACAGCCTAGGATGCTGCCGACGTGGGCCAGGCTTGGTTCAGGGTGCAGCTGTGTCTCCGTGGGCCCCCGGGAGGGAGTGGGCTTGGCGCGTCCTGGGAGCTTCGCCAGCAGTCTGGGCTCCTGCCTAGTTGTGCCGGGAACGTATCGGCAGCAGCCCAGAGTTGCCTTTGTGGGTGACAAGGAAGGTCTTCTGGATTCTTTAAATATAGTTTCAGCTGTCATGCAATTTGAATGATTGTGAAAAGGAATTTTAAGGGGCTGGCGTTGTGGCGCAGGGATAAACCGCCTCTTAGTGATACCTGCACCCCATGGCAGTGTCGGTTTGAGTCCTGGCTGCTCTGCTTCCAATCCGGCTCTCTGCTGATGTGCCAGGGAAGGCCTCAGAAGACAGCCAAGCGCTTGGCCCTGCACCCCATGAGACCTGCATGGAACTTCTGGCTCCAGCCTGGCCCATGACCTTGCTCATGGGCTTGGCGGCATCTGTAGATGCAGGGATGAAGTTCTGGGCAGCCCACGGCTGTCAGGCCAGCTTCCCTGAGGGGCCGTCGTGGTGTTGTGGGTGGCAGTGGCGGCGTGGACTGTGGCCATGAGTCCCTGCATGCCTGTGAAGGTTGGGTGACCGTGGCCAGAGGGCCTGCGCAGTCGGTTGTGCAGGAGGCGTTGCTGATGACCTTGAGAGAGCTGCCATACCGTCACAAACAGGGCATCCGCGGGGGCAGACGCGGTGACATGTTTGTCTCTGCCCGTCTCCATGGGGGAGGCACCAGCACGAGCCCATTGATGTAGGCGGGATCTCGCTCCTGGGAGCTGGTGGTGACTTTCCTATCGAGGTTAAGCTTCCTGTTCTCACCGTGCTGTGGCCCTTTTGGATGGACTCACACTGGAATGTGAGCCTGGGAGTGGAGGTCAGTGATGGGGTTAAAAAGCAGCCCTGGAGATCAGGCACCGGATGCGACCACGCCCGTCCACTCCGACCTTCGCCCTTCACCATCATGTCCTGGAGGTGTGCGGGCAGCTGTGGCTGTCCCAGACGCGGGGGAGAGGCCGTTCTGTGATCTAACATCCAGTGCTGCTGAGAAGTTTTGGTGCCTGCTCTTGTAAGTGGATCAAATCTCGCGTGTTCGTTGTCTGAACTGAGATTCCATGGTGACGTGCCTGTGTGTGTCACGTGTGACCCTATTCGTTTGCCTGGGAATTTGGAAGATGTATCTTTCAATTCTAGAGATCTGTTGATTACTTTGCAGGATTGGAGGTGGCCTGGTGCTCCCTTCTGTGGTGTGTGTTCATGCCAGACCCGATTCCCATTTCTCTGTCTTGTAGCTCTACTTTCAAGAGATTTTCCATACTTCTGTTGAAGTCTTCCTCTCTGCCGTCATGAATTTACTTTGTAATTCTTCTGGTGTGTTCTTTTTGGAATATCTCTCTTAAAAAAAGCCTCAGGCCTGGCATCGTGGCAGAGCTGGTTAAACTGGCATCCCACGTTGGAGCGCTCGTTTGAGTTCTGGCTGCTCTGCTGATGCTCCTGGGAGGTGGGGGAGAAGGAGTGGTTTAAGTGCTTGGGCCAGTGCGGTGCTACCCACGTGGAAGACCCGGACGGAGCTCCTGGGCCCTGGCTGCAGCCTGGCCCAGCCCTGACTGGTGGCGGCCATTGGGGAGTGAACCAGCAGATGGAGCGCCTCTCTGTCTCTGTCTCTCCCTCTAACTCTGCCTTTCAGATAAATAAATGAATATCCAAGGAGGAAAGTTTTCCTCTCGCTGTGTGAGCTCCTTGTTCTTCCCTCCTCTTGTTGTGTTTGCAATGGGACCTGTCTGCCTTTTCTCAGGGCCCTGGTGCTGTGTGGCTGTGGCCGTGTGTGATGCTGATTGGCGGTGGGCCTGCCATGTGACCTGTTGGGGACCACCCGTCAGCCCCTTGACTGAGTCCCTGGGGTTCCCCTCGCTGTCTGAAGAAGGCTCCTGGTGTCTTTCGCCTGCCAGCTCCTGAAATGGGGGAGCGTGTGTGTGGCTGCCTCGTCCCCACCCTGTCCAGCAGGACCACCGTCCAGGGCTCCCGTCCCTGCCCCAGGCTCTGCAGTGTGGCTGGCGTGTCCCCACCCTGCCCAGCAGGACCACCGTCCGGGGCTCCCGTCCTTGCCCCGAGCTCTGCAGTGTGGCTGCCTCGTCCCCACCCTGTCCAGCAGGACCACCGTCCAGGGCTCCTGTCCCTGCCCCGGGCTCTGCAGTGTGGCTGCCTCATCCCCACCCTGCCCAGCAGGACCACCGTCCGGGGCTCCCGTCCCTGCCCCGGGCTCTGCAGGAAATCATTCCAGCCCTCGAGGAGCGGGGCAGTAGTGCAGAGCTGCTTGTCCAGGAAGCCATGTGGGTTGAGTTAGGACTTGCACAGGGTGACGTTCTCTTCCTAGTAGGCGGTAGTGTGAGTTTCAACAATCAGACACACGACTGCTCCACCCCTTTGTGATCAGCCCTCCCCACCGCACGCTGACGGCTGCTGGTCTGTCTGCTGCTCCTGTAGAGGATGTAGAACAGTGTGTAGGCATTTATGCGTAATGCGTTAGGGATGCGAGGTGCTTTCCTCAGCTGAAGGGTGTTGGGCTCAGAAACTGCTGGCAGTTCTGAGTACAGACACTAGAAACGGGGTCTTTGTGCACATCAGTTTTTATCTGTCTTGGGTAAATACCAGGAAGTTGGGTTTCTGGGTTATGATGAATCTGAATTTAAGAGGAACTGCCAACTTCCCCAGTGGCTGTGCCGCTTACGTTTCTGCCAGGGACTTATGAGAGTCCAGTCGCTCCTCATTCTTGCCAGTGCTACTGCTTCCTGGAGCGCAGGCCAGCAGGAAGCTGAGCTGGGGAGAGCCAGGACTTGAGCCCAGGTGCCGTGATGTGGGGTGTGGGAGGCCCAAGCAGTGTCCCCTGCTGTACCACACACATCCCCACTGTAGCCTTCTGTGAGTGTGTGTGTGTGTCCCTGGCTGTAGCTATTCTCTGTGTGTGTGTGTGTGTGTGTGTGTCTCTCTCTCTCTCTCTCTCCCCAGCTGTAGCCATTCTGTGTATGTGTGTGTGTGTCCCCGGCTGTAGCCATTCTGTGTGTGTGTGTGTGTGCGCGCGCGCCCCTACGCAGGTCTGTCTGCCGTGCTGCCGTGGGAAGGCGTCTTCTGCGGGCGCTGGGGCGTGTTCTCTGAACGTCTGCTGAGGGGCTGGCGGCTGGGCTCCCGTGCTGGCTGCTCTGCTTTTGATCTGACTCCCTGATAAAGCACCTGGGAGAGGAACAGCTGATGGCCCAAAACCTGGACCCCTGCCATCCGCATAGGAGACTCAGAAGAGGATCTCGCTTCAGCCTGGGCCAGTGCAGGCCACTGCGGCCATTGAGGAGTGCACCAGTAGACGGAAGAGCTTTCTCTAACTCTGCCTTTCAAATAAACAAATCCTAACACACACACACGCACACGCACACGCACACGCACGCATGCACGCTGGCCCTAGGAGGAAGGCTGTCCAGGTCCCTGACTCTGGTTGTGACGGTTGTTTACCCTGTGGCTGCCGTGTCTCTCGGAGCTCTGCTCTGAGGAGAGGCTGTTCTGTCTTCCAGTGCATTTAGTGCATTTGTTATAAAGATTCCGTGCCCTTCTTTCTCCTTGATAAATCTGTTCTGGGTGTCTAATGTGGTAACACAGGTACTGCAGTCTTGTAGTTAACTGTTTGCATGGCATACTTCAGTATGTTTTTATTATTTTTAAAAGATTTATTTTAAAATGTATTTGAAAGGCAGAGTTACACAGAGATGGGGGACAGGGAGGCAGGGGGTGTGGAGAGGTATTTCTGTCCACTGGTTCACTCCCTACATGGCCACAATGGCCAGGGCTGTGCTATGCCAAAGCCAGGAGCCAGAGCTTCCCTGGAGGTCTCACGAATGCAGGGACCCAGGCACTCGGGCCGTCATCTGCTGCTGTTCCTAGGCCACAGCAGGGAGCTGGATCGGAAGAGCGGAGGTGGAGCAGTCGGGTCTTGAACCGGCACCCAGATGCGATGCCGGCACTGCAGGTGCCAGCCCCTAGTCTTCTGCTTTGAAAAGCTTTTCATGTCTGCTGTAGAGTTTATAGTACAGTCTTTAATATAGTATGTTTTTAAATAACAATATTCTGCTTCACGTGCAGTGCATTAGCAGGAAGGTGGAGTCAGGAGCTGAGCTGAGTTGAGCCCAGGTCCTCCGATGTCTTTTCTGATTGAGTGTGGACGCTGTGTGCAGGACAGCAGACTTCTGTGTTGGGCTGCGTCGTGACCAGTCTGAGCCTTGGGGACCACCTGTGGTCAGGGCTTGCTGTGGGTCAGCTCCTCCTCTGCAGTCCCTCAGAGGTCCCTTTGAGCAGGCGCAGTACTTAGGATGAGGTGCTGGTTTTGAGCCTGATCCCAGTGACAGTGTGCAATCAGGAGGTGAATTAATGCGTGTTTGTGAATTAATGCGTGTCGCTAGAGAGATGAGGAGGAGGTTGGGCCCAGCTTTGAGGCAGGCTGTTTCTTGGTCTCGCTGCTGCGGCTTAGTGGGACTTCTGGGTCCTGTAATTCCCCGGCACTCCCACGGCAGATGACGAGATTCGGTGTGACTGTGGTGGGTGACGCTCACGGGCCCTGAGCAGGTGCGCTGGCTTCTGAGGATACGCTGCAGTTGGATGAGGCAGATTACAGCCGACACGGAGCGGCCTTGCGTTCCTGGTTCAGCACTTCAGTACTGCGTCCTCGCGGTGGCAGTGAAGGTGGGTGGTCACTGCCGGCCGGTGCTTGAGTTCTGTCATGCTGAGTCTCCGTCAGAAGTGACCGTGTTCTGGATCAGCCGCCGGCAGCAGGTTTCCTCTAACCATGCGTGTTGCCTCCCCTAGATCCAGACGCAGAGGTGTGCCTTCACGTCCTGCGGCTCGTCCAGTCTGTGGTCCTGGAGCCAGAAGTGTTCTCCAAGACGGCCTCCGAGTTCCGGAGCTCGCTGCCCCTGCAGCGCATCCTGGCAATGTCCCGCAGCCGCAACCCGCACCTGCAGACCGCGGCCCAGGAGCTGCTGGAAGACCTGCGCGCCCTGGAGCGTGCCGTGTAGGTGCCCTGCCGGGGCTTGGTGAGAACGCCGAGTCCCCTCTCCTCCCCAGGTCTCTCACTTTGTTCCAAAACCGCTCCTGTGTGCCCCGTGTTGGAGATGGCCAAGCGCAGCTGACTAGAGATGGACATGAATTGATGTGTCTCCCGCACCACCTCCTTCTGGAAGTGACCGTGCTCGTGGGCGGTCCGTTAGCTTTGCCCCAGGGGAGGCCCAAGCAGAGCCCCACTCCAGAAAGGCTGTGCCGGAGCGGCTGCTTGTCCGGGTGCACGCCTGCGACCTGTGGCTGCGTCCGGAGAAACGGCCAGCTTGTTCCGGATGCGTTTCCTTAGAAAGCAGTTCACTCCCTCTCTAGTGCGGTGACGCCTCAGCGTGCAGGTTCACCCCGTGACCTGTGCACCTGCTGCCTGAGGCCACGTGGACATTTTACCTCTGTATTTTTGGTGCTCTTGTTTTTGAATAAAGAAAATCGGAAGAGTCACTGTGTCACAGCCATCGCTTTCCGAAACTCTGTACCTTCTGTCTGCTTTGTGCCTCTGGCTGGGAGAAAGCTCTCCTCGCCCTGCCCGGAGCCCGTTGCTGTCAGCTTGGACGTCCAGCTTTGCCGTGAAAACAGCACCAAGGGCTGGCGCACGAGCGGTGGTCAGGCTTCCCCAGGGGCAGCTCCGTGTCTGCCCTGCGCACGGTGTGCTTGCGCCCCAGCCCCCACCAGGTGGTGCCTCTGGCCTGCTCGCTGTCACCCGTCCAGTGTGCCTGGGCACAGCGCCCCACAGAGGCCGGGGCCGGTGTGAGAGCAGCCCTTTAGTCAGCTGCCAAAGCCCATGGGCACAGCTCCCCCTGCACGCGCTTGTGCGGGCTCTGGGGCTCGGCGCTCGCAGGAAGCAGGTGTCCCCGACAGCCGTCTGACACGCGGGCCCTGGCTGCTGTGTGTGGCTCCTGGAATAGCTTCCTCGTTCTTGCGGGCGGGTTCCTAGAGGCGATGTGTGATTTGTGGCTGGGGCTGAATGAAGGTGGGGAGGAGGCCCAGTGGCCTGGGTGTCACGAGCCAGCATCTCGTGAGCACCAGCTCCTGAGAGCCGGAGCCGCCTTGTAAGACAGTTGAAATTCCTGGAGGCAGCAGCCCGTCTGCCAGGTGGGGCTGTGGGGTAAGACGGGACGCCGTGTTGTACCGACTCCAGCCTGGGACCCCCTTCTCCGTGGCTGCTGGCACAGGAGCGTGCCCGCTGTAAACCAGTGTAGTGAGTCTGTGCGGCCTCTGGACTGCAGGTGCTCTCCGGCCTGAGCGGGGCCGGCACTGTGCGGAGAGGGGCGAGCCTGGGCCCGGCTTGTCATGGGGACGTGCTCCTGCGGAGAGGTGCCGCGGGCGGGCGGCCGCAGTGAGGAGGGGGAGGGGCTTATTCTCAATGAGTGACCAGGGACCCTGCGGTGGCAGTGCGCGCTGAAGCAGCCCCAGGAGAGGGGTGTGGCCGGCTCTAGGACCCCGGGCCGCTGCCTGTGCCCTTGCTGTGAGGGCAGCGGGGAAACGGGGGCTCTTCTGCTTTGTCTGCAGCAAACCAGCTTAGAAACGCACAGTTACGGAAATGGAGACTGCTCTGTGAGTTCTGCAGTCAGACAAGCATTTTAAAATTTAATTTTCCAAGAACACCTATTGAATCAAAAGCTCTTTTTCTCCTTGGCTCCGTCAGTTTGTGCAGGAGCAAAACTTGGCAGCCTTGCGCACGGGCCTCCCTGGCCCAGGCGTGTCTGGGCAGGCCCCTGCCACCTCTGCTCGTTTGCCGTCCGCCTGCTCGCCGCGTAGTCTGAGATGCAGGGTGGTGCGGGGTCTGTGGGCGTCCTAGGGAACCGGGCTCCTTGTGTGTGACTTGGGGTGAAGCTGGTGTTAGCTCTCTGCGTGCAGAAGTCTAGAGCTGTGTCTTTCGTTGTTCCATGGTTTTTCACAGTTAAAGTACTAAGCATGGGATCACAAGACTGGGGCCTGAGTAACGTTAGACCAAGGCTGGGCCAGGCCGTGAGTGAGAAGCCATTTTAGGGGCTGGTGTTAGGGAGCAGTGGGCTGCCTGTGTTGCCAGGATCCCACGTGAGTGCGGGTTCGAGTCCCGGCTGCTCTATTTCCAATCCAGCTTCTTGCTACGTGTCTGGGAAGGCAGTAGGGGCCCCTGCATCCGTGTGGGAGACCCAAGTGGAGTTTCTGACTCCTGGCTTCAGTCTGGCCCAGCCGTTGGGGAGTGAAGAAGTGGATGGAAGATCTCTGTCTCCCCTCTCTGACTCTGCCTTTCTTTTTTTTCTAAAAGATTATCTATCTATCTATCTGAGAGAGTTACACAGAGAGAGGAGAGAGAGAGAGAGGTCGGTCTTCCATCTGATGGTTGACTCCCCAGATGGACGCAACGGCCGGAGCTGTGCCAATTTGAAACCAGGATCTTCTTCCTGGTCTCCCACATGGATGCATCCTCCACTGCTTTCCCAGGCCACAGCAGAGAGCTGGATTGGGAGTGGAGCAGCCGGGACTAGAACCAGAGCCCATATGGGATGCTGGCACTTCAGGCCAGGGCGTTAACCCACTGCTCCATAGCGCCGGTCCCTGCCTGTCAAAGAAATAAAATAAATCTTTAAAAATGGAGGGATTTTAATAAAGGCTGTGAGTGTGCCTGATGCTGGATGCCCATAGCTTTATGGTGACGGTGACATCAGTAGGGGTGGAGAGAGATGGGAGGCTCATTTCGCAGGAGGCCTTGACTTGAAGTTAGCTCTGTCTCCTTCCCAACTGCACATCTTGCACCATCTGAGAGGACTTCTGCCGCCAGGGCGGGACCTCAGGTTTGGGGTTCGGGATAGGGTATGGCATCCCACAGGGATGTGCGAGCTCAGAGGCCCCGACTCGGGGAGGAGCGGGGGACCCCGGCTTGTGTGTCTGTGTAGGCTTCACCCCACAGACACTCGTGGGCCACGCTCTGAGGCCCTGCTCCAGACACAGGAAGTGGGAGTTGCTGTGCCAGTGCGTGCTGAGCTGTGAAAGTGTGACTTTGTCTTTTAGAATTTGTAATTATGTGAAGTGTTAACCAGTGGGTCTAACGTGAGGCTTACACGTAGAGCACTCGAGGTACAGGACTCAGTGGCAGGGAATCCTGCCTGTGGTGTTGGTCGTCCCAACCGCTGCTTCTGGCACTGCTTCTTCATCTCACGTTGACCCTGTCCCTGTTGGACCCCCGTCCCCACCTGGCCTGCCGTCTGTCTCTGGCTGTGGCCCCGGGGACCTCACGGAACTGGAGTCACCTGGCAGCTGTCCTGGGCCCGGCCTGTCCTGAGCGTGGTGTCCAGGTGCATCCGTGCTGCCATGGAGCCTGTCCTGTGTGCGTTTACTGCGCCTGCGCCCTGCGGTGAGTGCAGCTTGTGGGAGCCGTGGGGCCCGAGGACTGCACACGGCTGCCAGCTTCCGTGCCGGCGCGGTGCCGTCTTAGTGATCGTGGCGCTTAGTGGGTGTGGCGTGCCGTCTGGGTCTCACTGCGGCTTTGATGTCGAGTGCCCCCCCCCCCCAGCTTGCAGCAGGCACCCCCGTGTGTCCTGGGTGTTAACCCCGTGTTAGTCCTACAGCTGTCAGCACTCAGGCCCGTTCCCTGCTGTCTTTTCCACTGTGCTAGTGCTTGGATACACAGGAGGTTTAACGCTGGTCAAGCCCAGTTGATCTGTGTTTTTCTCTTTGGTGACCGAGCTTTTGGGCACCGTATCTGAGGAGTCACCGCCACGTCCGTGTCATGGGCTCTCCCCTAAGTTGTATCCTCTTTAGATCATTTTGATCCGTTTTGAGTTAGTTTTTATCTACGGTGTGAGGTTAGGGTCCAGTTTCACTCATTGGCTCATGGATTTACATTTCTCCCAGTACTCTTTGTTGAGTTTTGTACCTGTCGTGTGAAAATGGGGCTTTTGAAACTCAACAGTTCATGTGTGCTGAGCGTGCTGCACCTGTCAGGTGGCGGCTCCATGCTGCCGCTGGTGGAGCAGCCTGGGCTGCTCGTCCTGCTGTCACGGCACGGCGGGGTCCCGGGCTTAGCACCGCTGGTCATCTGCTCCGTGTCTCAGCCGAGGGCATGTTTGAGGCCCAGCTGTTGAGCGTAATGCTTTCATGCAAAATATGAAGGTCCGTGTGCCTGGGAGAAGCGCAGTCCAGGCCAGGGAGCATGCGAGGACCTGTGCGTCCCATGGGTGGCGGGGTGGGCAGGGGCCGAGGGAGGCACCACGATGGACTGCGTGTGTCGGGGGCCGGGGCAGGAGCAGCTCTGGTTACGTTCTGTGTTCGAGACTATCGCGTCGCTCCAGCCAGCCTAAGCAGCCGGTGTCCCAGCCCATGGCTCTGTCCCCCAGCGCGCCTCCCGTGGACCGGAGCCACACGCAGACCTGAGACCCAGTGCGAGTTCACTGGGTGCCGCGCCTGCCCAGCACAGCATGGGGACGGCCACACGCCCCGGAGGAAAGCGCCTGCTTGGGCCGCCTGTGCCCTCCCCGCAGGTGCTGGCACCAGGTGAGCCGCACGCCCGCTGCTTCCCCTGAAACGGGCCCTCAGGTGTCTGTGCCCATGCTGCCTCCACCTGCTGCATGGTCTCTGGGGCTGTGGCCCCCTCTGGGCCCTTGTCTCTCCAGGAGGGATCCTTCTGCCCGGGACTGGGCCACAGTGGTCAGCCCCGTGCAGCCGGGTGCTGTGCCAGGCACTGCAGCCTGTGGGTCTTTCCTGGCACCCTGCCTGCTGGGCGGGGGAGGCTCCGCGCACCAACGGCAGCCTGTGGCCGCACACGGTGTTGCTTTCCGGGGGTGCCGGGGCCCGTGTGAGTTGTACTTCAGCCTGGTCCTCACAGCCACTGGGGTCAGCACTGCCAGCACAGTCCACAGGGGGCCCCCGCAACACCCCGCAGTCCTGACCCAGCCCCTGTGCCCCGTGGCCTCACCCTCGGCCACAGCGTGCTGTCAGCTCCCCTCCCTGGAGGTGAGTCCGCACTGGGGCCCAGGGTCTGTGCACCCTGGGGGTCAGCAGTCCGGACTCTGGCGTCGAGAAGGTGTGTGTGGCTGCCAGTCCACACCGGTGTCTATACGGGCTCCCGTGTGGCGGTCACAGGGTCGCGGGTAGGAACAGGGAGAGGTGGGATCAGTCACTGAGAGCGTAGGTTTTTAGAAGGTTCTCTTCAGGGTCTCAAAGTCAGACGGTTGACGTCCACGGCTGCCTCCAGTGCTGCTCATTCCTAGGTCACCCAGGAAAATAGAGGGTTCCCTCTCGCGTGTTTCTTAGCCCATGGAGCTGAGCCAGCCTGAGTTCTGCCTCGCTCTGGGCCAGAAAGCCGGCGGCAGCCCCAGCTGGGCATGGAGCTGCCGGGCCTTCCCTGTGGGGCCGGGCATGGAGCTGCCGGGCCTTCCCTGTGGGGCCGGGCCGGGCATGGAGCTGCCGGGCCTTCCCTGTGGGGCCGGGCCGGGCATGGAGCTGTCTGGCCTTCCCTGGGGCCAGGCAGGCAGGCCTGGCGCGTGACTGGGTCGGGGCGGCCAAGCGAGAGGGACACCCTCTGCTGCGATTTTTCTTTTTTAAAGCATTTTCTATTTCATTTCATTTTTATTTGAGGGACAGATGCGAGGAGAGCTTCCATCCGCTGATTCACTCCCCAAATACCCATAAAACGGCTGCAGCGGGCCGCATCCGGGAGCCCAAAGCCCGAGCTGGGCCTCCCTCACGGGGCCAAGGCCCCACACTGCCTCCCGGGCGGAGCAGAGCGGGCGCGCCAGCCACACGCCCACCCTGCTTTGTTTCCTGAGTGAGCGAGCAGTTGCCGAGAGGGGGCTGAGGACGGGCCGTGCAGCTGGCCGAGAGCCGTTTGGAGCGAGGCCACTTTGACGCAAGTCGCGGTGAGAAACGGCGCGCGCCGGCTGCCTGCGTGCGCCGTGCCCGGAACGCCGTGCCCCTGCGGGTGAGTCAGTGTCCTCCCTGCTCGCCCTGTGCCAGGGCGGGGTGTTTTCCAGACCTCAGCGCCGAGCCTTGGTTAGAGCACACCTCTCCCCTCGGGAGCGGAGGCTGCTCCTCCACTGACGAGGTTTCCAGCCCCCGCGCACCAGGTTCCGGGGGCTCGTGTGTCCCTGGGCCCTGCTCCGTACCCTGGTTCAGCTTTGACTGGAGGGCGCGGGGGTGGCGCCCGAGCGATACCGTGGAGCTGCGATCCTTCCCGGGACAGCAGCCTGTGTGTGTGCGCGCTGTGTGTGCGCGCGTGTGTGCTGTGTGTACATGTGTGTGCTGTGTGTACATGTGTGTGCTGCATTTGTGTGTGTTTCAGGGGCTAGTATCTGCTGAGGGACATGCATGTCTGTGCTATGTTTAGGGGTGTGCATTTGTGGGGTGTGTGTTTCAGGGGTGTCAGGTTGTGCGTGTCTGGTGTGTGTGGGGTGTGTTGGGCGATGTTCATGTCTGCAGCGTTTGGGTGTATTTTATGGAGCAGGTGTATGTGAGGGGTGTCTGTGTTGGGGGCTGTGCATGTCTGTGCTGTCTTTGGGGTGTGTGCATTTGTGGGGTGTGTGTCAGGTTGTACATGGTGGTTGTACATGTCTATTGTGTGTTGTGTGTGAGGTGTGTTGGGGGCTGTGCATGTCTGTGCCGTCTTTGGGGTGTGTGCATTTGTGGGGTGTGTTGGGGGTGTCTACTGGGGGCTGGGCATGTCTGATGTTTGGGGTATGTGTGTTTGTGGGGATGGGTGTGTGGGGTGCCCGTGGAGCTGAAGCGCGAGCAGTGTGGGGCTCGCCCTGGGCCTTGCTCACTGTGGGCCCTGACCCATGCCCAGCCTGGTTCTGGCCCCTGTTCTGCCTGGGCCCAACTCACCCCCCAGGGCTCCTGGCTGCCCGGGAGCTGAGGAGCACGGGGTCTTCTGTGCTCGAGCCCCTGAGGCTGTCCCTCAGCACAGAGCAGCCCTGCGTGGGTCTCCCCACAGCCCCAGGCCGCCCACTTCTGTGCCACGTGGGTGCTGCTCAAGGCCTTGTGCCGTCCGTGGCAGGCAGTGGGTGGGTGGATTTGGCATGTGTGTCTGTGTGCGTGTTGAGGACGGTCACGCCTCCCTTCACACGCTAAGCACAGCCTCGCCTTGACTCTGGTCTCCCAGCTTGTCCCGTCCCGTCCCTGTGACGTCCTGGTGGCCACGTGGCCACGCAGCAGGCCTGCACCTGCACTTCCTTGCAGCCGTGGGAACAACCCTGCGGAGGAGCAGCCCCGGGAGGTGGCTCCCCCAGACTCGGCCCTGCAGGCTCAGGCGGTGTGGGGACATGACCGTTCTCACGTCCCCCCCACCGTGAGGCAGTGGTCTCCGCCTCAGGCCAGCACGAGGAGTGGCCCCTCCTGTGGCCTGGGTGGAGACCTGCATGGTACAGCCACGTTTGCTGCATGGACCCAGGAGCAGGTGTCGTGGCTCAGCAGGTTCCATCCCGTAACGGAGTCCTGGGTCACTTCCTGTCCAGCTTCCTGCCGGTGTCCGGGGAGGCTTACGTCCCTGCCACCCGTGTGGGAGGCCCAGGTGGAGGCCTCAGCCTGGCCCAGCCCTGGGGGTTACGGACGTCTGGGGAGTGAACAAGCAGATGGAAGATCTTTCTCTCGCTCTCCCTCTTTACGTAACTCTGCAGTTCAAGTAAATAAATAAATCTTGGAAAAAGAATTCCATGCTAAGGCTCAAGTGTATGGGCTGGACTGATTTCAGGTAAGCGTGGCTGCTCGCTGTCTGCCCCCCGCATGACACAGCTGAGCGGCCGCCCCCATCACATGTGACACAGCTGGACACCCCCGCACGCGTGACACAGCTGGACACCCCCATCACATGTGACACAGCTGGACACCCCCGCACGCGTGACACAGCTGGACAACCCCTCATGCAGGACACAGCTGGACACCCCATCACATGTGACACAGCTGGACACCCCCGCACGCGTGACACAGCCGGACAACCCCTCATGCAGGACACAGCTGGACACCCCCATACGCGGGACACAGCTGGACGGCATCCGTGTCTGGCCAGAGGCTGCCTGCCCTGGTGCGTGCTGGCGCCGAGTGACGTGTGAGCTGTTCCCAGCTGTAGAGCAGCGGGCCTGAGCCCAGACGTGGGACCGGCTGCTCCCCAGGGCTGGCTCAGTGTCTGTCGGGGTTGCCTTCCTGGCTGCGTCACCAGCCAGCAGCCGGCTGACTGGGACTTGGGCAGAACCCGCTGGCCCTTGCTGCCCCGTCTGTCTGTCCCTGGCCTGTCTCAGCGCCCGAAGCCCCTTTGAAGATCTCGTTTCACTTCCTGCTCCTGGAAGTTGTCAGAACAGCTCCATCGTGAGGTGACACAGCTAGGAGCGCCCAGTGACCCAGGAAGTGGCCGCCAGGGTCCAGGACCAGGGCCAGACTTTGGGAGACGCCCAGACGCCTGCTGACCGACTTCCCCTCCCACGCATCTGTCCCGGTTCCTGGGTGCTGTGTGTGCCCCGCCGGTGTCAGCAGGAGGGACTTGGGGCAAGGAACAAAACTGCGCGTGCTCCCCGGGCCCCGACACTGGCCCCCTGCCTCCCCGGGCCCGATGCTGCCCCACTGTGCTCCCTGGGCCCCGACGCTAGCCCTATGCTCCCTGGGGCCCGACACTGTCCCTGCGCTCCTCGGGCCCCAACGCTGTCCTCCCGCGCTCCCTGGGCCCCGACACTGGCCCCGGGCCTCCCTGGGCCCGATGCTGCCCCCCTACACTCCCCGGGCCCCGACACTGGCCCCGTGCTCCCTGGGCCCCAGCACTGCCCTCGTGCCTCCCCGGGCCCGATGCTGCCCCACTGTGCTCCCTGGGCCCCGACACTGCCCCCCCCCATGCTCCCCAGGCCCGATGCTGCCCCACTGTGCTCCCCGGGCCCCAACACTGCCCCCCCCACTGCGCTCCCTGGGCCCCGACGCTGGCCCTGCGCTCCCTGGGCCCCGACACTGCCCCTGCACTCCTCGGGCCCCAACGCTGTCCTCCCGCGCTCCCTGGGCCCGATGCTGCCCCACTGTGCTCCCTGGGCCCCGACACTAGCCGGCGCTCCCTGGGCCCCAGTGCTATTGTCTCAGGAAGCCTTGACTGTGGTCTGGGCAGGTGAGAGCTTCCTGTTTGTCCTGTCATTAGTCACACGGATTTCTGGGCCAAGCTGCCTGCTCCCATGTTAATCCTGGCCCCAGGGGCCCGGGGCAGGCTGTAGCTGGCGGGACTGTACAGCCCGCGCTCCGGGCACTTCCTTGTTCCCAACTCCTTCCAGAACATTCTGGTCTGGGCTGCACTTTGCCACTCAGGAGAGACGCCCTTCACCCCAGAGGAGGCTCCAGAACTGTGTGGGGAGGGTGTAGCCTCTCCCTGGGGGAGAGCATCCGTGCTCCACCTGGAGCAGTGAGGCAGCTGGTCATGGCTTTCTGGGGAGCCCAGGACCTTGTCTGTCCCCTGTTCTGTGGGATTCACTGAGTGACAGTGGCACAGGGCCTCCCAGCCTCCCAGGCATGGCCCCAGGCCCTCCAGCTAGGGCTCAGCTCCTGAGAGGCCAGGGCACTGGCTGTGCCATTGTGCCCGTCCCGGAGGAGGCGAGCGCGCCCCCAGTGTGACCTGGGCTTCCACAGACCCCTCCGCCCCCCAGGCGGGATGGTCGCCTGGCTCTTGGAGCAGGGTGTTGTGGGTCGCGGCAGGCTGTACCCCGCGGGAGGCAGGATCCAAAGCGACCCTCGCCTTTGACCTTGGGAGGCATGCTGTGATTTTGCTCAGGTCTTCGTGTTTTCCGTTGAGCTCCTGTTAAAATCCACCTGCATGTCCCAGGCACACCTGAGCACTCGGGGTGCGGACCTGAGACCCTAGCGGGGGACCCAGGAGGCAGGGTCTCGGCGCCCTCTCCCCAGCCCCTCAGGCCCGCGCCTGGCAGCATGGACCTGTCTCAGATATCTCTGCTGCCCCCCTCCCCCCGTCTTCCAGAAGGACGGGTGGCAGCCTCGCACCCTGGGAGTGTCGGCCCCTGTGTGCAGGTCCGGGCCTGGACCCCGCTGCTGCCTCTCAGCCCCCAGGCTGTCTGCACTGCGCTGCAGCCGTACTCGTGGGGCCTGCACCCCTCTTTACTCCCCAGGCTGGGGTCCCTGCACCCCACCAGGCCAGCACTGCTGAGCAGGGCGCGGGCGGCTGGCAGCCTTGGGGTGGATGACTCCTCAGGGGGGCCCGGGGGCAGAACCGCGGCTGCCCATGGAGGTGGTCAGCTCCAGGGTGCGCCCCTCTGGGGCTCACATCCCCCTTCTCGCTGGTGCCTGCCTCTCCTCTTCCTCGGAACCTCTGTAAAAACCCCAGGTGCTCCAAGGCAGGTGCCACCTGTGCAAACCACACTTAACACGGGGAGGGAGGGGCGGGAGAGCCAGCACCAACCAGTGAGCGAGTGCTCCTGGGACGACCTCGCGGGGCTCCCCTAGCGGCCTGCCAAGTGGACCCCGGCGAATCCATGTTGGGGCCGGAGCCTGGAGGTTCAGGGATTTGGAAACCAGAGATACCGAAGCAGTTTCCTGAGGCGGCGTGTGCACGCGCCGCGCCTGGCGTTACCTGCGTGGTCTCCCCGTGGCCTCCCGGGCACGTGTAGGCGAGGAGACCCAGGGTGAGGTGTGTCGGGCAGGTGGGAGCAGACGCTCCCGCTCCCGCTCCCGGAGCAGAGGGTTTCCTGTGTGGGGAAGGAGCAGAGGAGAGTCGGCTTTGGCGGGAGGGGCTTCCGGCAGGAGGGCAGGCCCGGGCCGCTGCTGGGCCTTGCTAGCATCTGCATCCAGAGGCACCGCGTGCATGGGCGCCGACTGTGTGAGCTCCCGGGGAGACGGCCTCCCTCGCCCCGCCTGGCCTCTGCCTCTGCCTCTGCTTCCCTGCCTGTCGGAGCGGCCCGGGTGGAGGAGCCGCCCGGGGCTGGCTGGTTTTTGGCTGCTGTGGCTCCCCTGGTGTGGATGACTCACCACGCTGGGACTAGGTTTGTGTGTTCCCGGCTCCTCCAGCCAGAAGAGGGGAGGAGGGGGAGGGTCCAGGAGCCTGCCTGTGCTCCTTGCCCTGACGCGGTCAGTGTGGCCCCAGGGCGCACACAGGTCCACCGTTGCCTGCTGGCCGGGTGGGAAGGGCTGGCCGCCCTGGCCCTGTGTGGGAGACGCACGGCACGCCCGCCCTGAGGTCACTGGCTCTGGCAGAAGCCTGTGGCGAGGGAAGAGGCCGGGGGACTTCGGCCACCCCTGCGGGCTGTCCCTGAGCCTGCCCCTTCCTGGAGATTGGCCTGCGGCCCTGGCACAGAGACCCGCTCTTCCTAGAAAGCGGCCCGGTTGTTCCTGGGAACCTGGA
>CM027407.1:1930315-1961493 GCA_015711505.1 Sylvilagus bachmani | reverse complement strand
GACACACTTCTCAGGGGACGTGGGCACTCCCCCCTGACACACTTCTCAGGGGACGTGGGCACTCCTCCCTGACACACTTCTCAGGGGACGTGGGCACTCCCAACTGACACACTTCTCAGGGGACGTGGGCACTCCTCCCTGACACACCTCTCAGGGGACGTGGGCACTCCCAACTGACACACCTCTCAGGGGACGTGGGCACTCCCCCCGACACACCTCTCAGGGGACGTGGGCACTCCCCCCGACACCTCTCAGGGGATGTGGGCACTCCCCCCGACACACTTCTCAGGGGACGTGGGCACTCCCACCTGACACACCTCTCAGGGGACGTGGGCACTCCCCCCGACACCTCTCAGGGGACGTGGGCACTCCCCCCGACACACCTCTCAGGGGACGTGGGCACTCCCCCCGACACACTTCTCAGGGGACGTGGGCACTCCTCCCTGACACCTCTCAGGGGACGTGGGCACTCCCCCTGACACACTTCTCAGGGGACGTGGGCACTCCTCCCTGACACTTCTCAGGGGACGTGGGCACTCCCCCCTGACACACTTCTCAGGGGACGTGGGCACCCCCGCCCTGACACACTTCTCAAGTTTTCCGATTCAGATCCAACATGGCCACAGGGCCTGCGAGGCCTCCTGAGTAGGAGCTGTGTCCCTGGCAGTCTGGAGGGAGATGAGAGAGCATGGGGGAGAGCTGAGCCCTCTGCTGGGCTCCGGACTTGCTCCCAGGATCCTCTGCTGCTGGGCAGTGTGTGTGTGTGTGTGTGTGTGTGTGTGCATGAATGTATATGCTTGTGTGCACAGGGAAGGTGTGTGCACATGAATGGGACCTGTGCAGTGTGCAAAGTGCTGGCATGTGTGTGTGCCTGCATGTGTGTGCTGTGTGCGTGTGCTGGCACATGTGTGTGTGTGTGTGTGTGCGTGTGTGTGCCTGCATGTGGTTGGAACTCCACAGGGAGGCAGAGCTGCGGTTGCCGGTTTCTGGAACTGGGCTGTGTGCTGCACACTGCTGATGGGGGGCGCGGTGCTGTCTCCTGCGCAGGGGCAGTGCGTGAGCCAGAGCCTGCTGCCCCCTGAGCAGTGTCTCCGAGGCTCCAGCCACCACTGCTGCTTCTGCAGAGCCCTCCCCGCCCACCCTGCCCTCTCCCAGCCTCCTGCTCGCCGGCCCAGCAGGCCCGCCTTCCTCCCGGGCCGGTCAGATCACCCCGTATCAGTGCCCTTCGGGACTGCGCCCGAGGACGGCCAGCCAGGGAACAGGGTGGTGTCGGGCCGCCTCCCCTGGCCTCACTCCCGGTCCCCAGATACCAGCACTGCTCCTGCAGCCCCCACTCCCAGCGTCGTGCTCCTGTCACCTGTCCAGTGCTCTCACCTGGCCCTCCCGGCGGCCTCCCCCGGATCGTGTCTGAGCCCCAGGTGTTAGTGAGGGCTCGGGGTGGATTAAGGCCCTTGATGAGAGCCCTCACACCGTAGGGGAACAGGCTGGTGGCCCAGCAGGTCGGGAGGTGGCCTTGGCTTCAGGCCCCCTTCCCCAGCCGTCCCAGGCACAGGTGGCAGGATGGATAGGCACAGGAGCCTTTGCCCACGGAGGGCATCGAACCCAAGCTTTTACACAGGACCAAGAGACACAGACCCCAGGGATGACCCAGGCAGAGACCGAGCACTCAACAGAAGTGACGAGGGAAGGGGCCTTGGGCGGGGTAGGGGGTGGGAGGTTCCGGAGAGCTGACAGCCAGCAAGGCCCAGGTGACTCTGGTCCAGCATCTGAGTCCCTGCCGGGCCAGGCCCGCACTTCCACCTGGGAGTGTCGGGAAGGGGCTCTGTGGCTGACCTCCATGGTCGCAGCTGAGGCCAAGCCCTGGGTCCTCCCGCAGCCGCCCCCACCCTCACCCTCCACACAGGCCCACGTGCAAGTCTTGGCTGGGTGGGAAGGGCTGGGCCCCCTGTGCCCAGCCCTCCTGGCCTCCAGCCACTGCTGTGGGCCACTGGTTCTGAGGCCGAAGCCCACACGCCTGAGTTGAGGGTGTGCTCATGTGTGGGTGGCCAGCGGCCTCGAGAGCAGGAGGAGCTGGGTGGGCAGGGTGAGTGGGCAGCGGTGCTCAGCCAGCGGTGCGAAGGGTCGGAGGGACGCCCCTGGGTCTCCCAGGCTGCTCGAGGCCAGGGCCAGTGCCTGCACTTCCTCGTGCGCACGTCGGGGCTGGGGTGGTCACTCATAGGGCTGCTGCCGCATGAGGCCTGGCGGGCTGTGCCCAACTGCCCCCACCTAGGCGAGGCCTGGTGGCCAGGACAGGCTGCCCTGTGGTGGGTGGGGGGCCCGGGATGCTCTCTCCTGTGGGGGGGGGGCAGGGTAGAAGCAGCTGTTACCAGTGCTGGGGGAGGGCCCACCTGGGCGTGAGGTCCCCCCCGGCAGCCAGCAGGGACTCCAGGCAGCAGCTTCTGCAGGGCTGGCCTGTTCTCTCTGGAAGGTTCCGGGGCCATGGGCAGGAAGCCAGGGGAGCTGGCTGTCGGGGTCTCGGCAGAGGTCAGGGTCCAGGCGGGGAGGGGTCACGTCCCCCTGTTGTGGGGCTGTCCCTGAGGCCCCGTCGCTCTGGGGACAAGGACACGGGGAAGGTCTGAGTGTGCACAGCCTCTCCAGGAAGGTGCTGGCCCGGGAACCCCGTCCTCGGTGCTGGACACAGGCCTGGGCAGCCGCTGGGGCCGTGACCCGGGGCAGCAGAGATGGCCGGAGGGCAGTGCGGGCCCGCCTGCCCTGCCGCCTCCGCAGTCCCCGGGGAGCCGCTGCCGGGAGGAGCTTCCGTCAACACTCCGGCCAGAGCCTTCCTGGAACTGCCCAGGGAGGGGGCTCTGGCCGGGGCTGTGGGTGGCGCCTTGTCTGTCCCCAGGAGAGACATTTGGTCTTCCACAGACTCCCAGAGCAGGATACTTTGCTGATCTGAGTTCCAGAGTAAAGATCAAATTCAGGCCCTGCCCCGCGGGGGTGGGGGTGGACGTGGGCGTGGGAGCTGCTTCCTGCTGGGGCTCTGACCAGTCTGATCAATACACCCGTTGTCTCAGGAGTTGCCGGCTGGGGGTCCGCCCTCCCACTCCTGGCCACGCTGCCCCGTGGCTGAGAGAGGGTGGGGCTGGTGCCTGCTTGGAGCCCACAGGGCATCGAGGCCACGGGAGAAGGCGCTCCTGGCTAGGACAGGGCGTGCCTGGGTGCTGGCAGGGGCGGCTTCCAGGGGGTCCCCGGATCCGTCCTCCACGTGGCTGCAGCCCCTGTTCCCCGTCGCCGCTGTTGTGTGGGCACTGTCAGGGGAGCTGGCCGGGGGCATCGGGCGGGCGGCTGAGCTTCAGGACCAGAGGGGAGGCTGGGAGAAGCCTCGGGACAGAGGTCAGGTTGTAGGAGCGCAGGGCCGGCCCCTCTCCGGCGCGCAGCCTGGACTCTGGTTCTCAGGAGGAGCCCCAGTGGCCTCCACACGCACCCTGTGTTGTGCTGGTGCGGAGGGCGGGGGTGGGAGGGGAGCGTCAGATGGGGATGGCATCGCGAGGGAGCGAGTCCCTGGGGCAGCACCGCAGGGTAGGAGCTGCGAGGGTGTGGGTGCGTCAGTGAGGGAGCAGCGGAGCGCCCAGCCGCAGAGGCCCTGGGGCAGCAGGGGCGGGGGGCTCGGCTGCAGTGGGGGTCCGGCCCTCGCTTGGTGCGGACCTCCATCCAGCACAGGCCTGCTCCCCGGCGACCGGGAGCGGGCAGCCTGGGTGATGGCCTCCCCTCACCCTGGCTCTCCACTGTGCCGGTCACTCCGCCAGGACCTGATTGGCAGGCGGTGACTGTGGCCAGTGCGGGTGAGGGGGCCTCGTCACTGCTCTGTCCCCCCGGGAAGCTGTTCCCGCACCTCCCCACAGCGGCCCCAGGGATGGGGAGGGCCAGGCCCGGGCTGTCTGCTGTCCATGGGCTCAGAGGTCCCCGGCCCGGAGTTATAAAAGGACAAGAGTGGCCGGCACCAGTGCGCACACTGAGAGCTCCCCGAGCTCTCTGAGCCGCGCCAAGAAGGCCCCCGGCCGCCCTCCTGGGAACAAGAGGCCCCCAGCCGTGGCCTTTCCAGGCTGTCCCCGCCAGCACCCCGCACCGGCCGCTCGCGCTGCCTGACGTCATGATGGACGTCACCGCTCTCCGTCCAGGAAGCTCTCCCGGGCCGGGCGGTCGGCCCCTCCTGCCATCCGGCCCACAGCACCTCCGACCTGGGGCGGGCCAGGGCCTGCTCCGAGAGTGGCCAGCGGAGGTGGACAGAGGCAGGGTGGGCACATGGGCCGGGGGGCTGGGGGTGCCCTGTGTCCCTCACACACCTCTTTCTCCATCCAGGGCACCCCAGCACCCTCCCCCAGTCTGGGTGATTTTGTCAGGCAGCAGTGGGAGGACCGTTGTGAGGGGCGTCCCCTGCCAGGACCGGCCAGGGCAGTGGGGCAGTGGGGCTGGGCAGAGGAGGGGAGGGGACGCTGCTCACCCCGCGGCGCCCCCCGATGAGGGCGGAGACGCAGATGTGGGTGCTCGCCTCTGATTTCACGTCTCCCAGCCGCGAGAGCTGCGTCGTGCACCGGCCGTGGGCGTGAGCGGGGCTTCTAACGTCCAGAATAAGCGTGTCCTCTACGTGCCACGGCAACGCCAGCCACAGTCAGGGCCAGCACACAGGAGGTTTGTGGGGAAGCGCGGCCCCGGCTGGAAGTCGCCGGGCGCTGCCGAGGGAAAGGAGAGGTGAGGCAGGGAGAGACGTCGCTCAGCCCTGTCCGAGTCCCCCGATTCACCTGCCGCTCATACGACCCGGCCGCCCCCAACAGGCCCACCCGGACGGCCACCTTCCAGGCTGGGAGAGGTCTCCCATCTGCTGGTTCACTCCCCAAACGGCCGCAACGGCCGGAGCTGCGCCAATCCAAAGCCAGGAGCCAGGAGCTTCTGCTGGGTCTCCCACACGGGTGCAGGGGCCCAAGGACTTGGGCCATCTTCCACTGCTTTCCCAGGCCGTAGCAGAGAGCTGGATCGGAAGTGAGCAGCTGGGACTCCAACAGGTGCCCATATGGGATGCTGGCACTGCAGGCGGCGGCTTTACCCGCTATACCACAGCGCCGGCCCCGCAGTCCAGTTTTAAAAATGGGCCAGGAGTCTGAGAAGCTGCCCCACTAGAGGACACACGATGGCACAGAAGTCGTCGGGGAGACGCAGGTGAGAACCACAGGGAGCTCCCTGCCGTGGGCTGCTGGGGCAGCCGGAACGCACAGACGGCTCGTTCCGAGCGCTGACAAGGCTACTGACGGGCCATCCCCCCAATGCGCACAGCAGAGAGCGGTGTGGAAGTTTCCGTAAAAGACGTGCACCTGCCACGGTGCCCAGCCATTTGAGCCTCAGAATGAAAGTGTGGATCCGCCCACACAGGGCTGTGCAGGGAGCGGGTGGTGGAGAGACGCACGTGAGACGCCCGTCCACGCCAAAGGAGACCCGAGCAGCGGCCCTGCTGGGCACTCAGCGTTGGGACGGCCTGGAGCTGCAGGCTCATCCCCAGTGGCCAGAGCAGAGTGTGGGCGTCTGGTCTCCCTGGAGGCGGTGGGGTGCAGGACAGTCAGGAGGCCCCGAGGAGCCTCGCGTCTCGGGCAGGCGCCCACTTTTGGTCTCTGGTGACAGTTCCGCCGTGTGTCCCTGTGGGAGATGTGTCGAGCTCAAAATGCAGCGACGAGGAGAGCCCCAGCAGGGGAGACCGCATACCCTGTGTCCCCAGTGTGTGTGCGGTGTACACGTGCACACACAGCTATGTCTTGTGCGTCTGCATTGTCCAGGGTGTCCCCCTGTTGGGCACCGGGCCCAGCACAGAGCTGCATGTGCGTGGGGTGGGGGGGCTCCGTGTGCCGCCCACAGGGCGTCTCTGTGGTGCTTTGCTCTCTCTGGCCCAGCCTCAGGCCCAGCTCTCCAACCTGCCTGGGCACGTGACCGGAAAACAGCTCAGAGTCCCCGTCTGGCCCCCCGCCTCCTCCCGTGCTCGTGTGGAAGGCCGGGGGGGTCTGGCCCCGCAAGGGCAGCGACACAGCACCAGGCAGCGCTGGGGGGGCAGGGAGGTAGGAGGGGCCAAGGCAGCCGGAGCCCCCGTCTGGGCAGCGGCCCCTCGGCACCTAGGGGCGGGGTCAGCTCGCTGCTGCCTTCGCACCCCCCCCAACGGCACTCAGCACAGACAGAGCGTGGCCCTGTGGCTGAGGACAGAGGTGACCTCTGGTTGTGTCTGCGCTTGGCCTGCGGGGGGGCATCTGGGTGCATGGGGAGGGGGTGCCCGAGCCTGGGGCCCCTCCCTTGCTGTGCGGAGTTAGGGGGAGTCTGCTCCCTTGTGCCCTGGCAATGATTCTGTCCGGACCCCCTGCTCCCTGCACAGAGATTCATAGAGCTGAGCCCGGGTTAGGATGCGGGCCCTGATGTCTGTGCCGGGGAGGCTGGGATGCAGAGACAGATACGCGTGCACACGTGTGCGCACACATGCGGGAAGATGCAGGCCCACTGAGGCCCTGCCCCCGCCCAGGCCCAGGAAGTACCCTGAGAGCTGGCAGAGTGATCCCTGTCGGCTGCTTCCGTCCTGACCCCAGCCCAGGGCTCAGTGCCTCGGCCTGCGGGGAGGTGGGCGTCCCCTGGGCTGAGCGCCTCGGCCTGTGGGCCTGTGGGAGGTGGGTGTCCCCTGGGCCGAGCACCTGGGCCTGTGACCTGCGGGGAGGTGGGGCGTCCCCTGGGCTGAGCACCTCGGCCTGTGACCTGCGGGAGGTAAGTGTCCCCTGGGCTGAGCACCTGGGACAGCGGGGAGGTGGGCGTCCCCTGGGCTGAGCACCTGGGCCTGTGTGGAGGTGGGCGTCCCCTGGGCTGAGCACCTGGGACAGCGGGGAGGTGGGCGTCCCCTGGGCTGAGCACCTGGGCCTGTGTGGAGGTGGGCGTCCCCTGGGCTGAGCACCTGGGCCTGCGGGAGGTGGGCATGTCTTCTGGGCACGGGCCCTCCACTGGGACTGACCTGACTTCCATGGCTGGCCTCCAGCATCCGGGGGCCGTGAGAAGGATCTGCCAGCCACTGGCACGGGGCACCCCGCTCCAGCTGGGCAGTCACCTTCCAGGCCTTTCCACACCCACCCGTGTGTGCACACGTGTGCATGTGTGTGCACGCATGTGCCGCCACGTGCTGTCACTTGCTTTCCCCAAACTGCCAGCCTGGGGGTTCCCAGAAGCTCCTGGCCGTGCCCTCTGTGAGGGTCAGCTGGGGTGCCCATAGGGGACGGCAGAGGCCGCCCCCACCGCCCCCACCACCCTCACCTCCGCCCACAGCTGGGGCTGTTTGCCAAAGCCTCTGCTCCCTCCCACAGGAAACGCATCGATCAGAAAATCAATCTAGCTCCTGTGAGAACCAGCTGGGCTCAGCTTGCACTGGGCAGCCAGTGCGGGGGGCTGCCCTCCCAAGAAGGGGGCTTCTCCCCTCCCCTGCACAGCTGCAGGGCGGGGGTCGCTGGTGCGTGTGGCACATGGCCCTCCCCCGCCTCACCCTCCCGCTGCTCAGCCAGACTGTTTCGGGAGGCCCCTTCGTGCCCCAGCCCACGGCCCGGCAGAGGCCTGCAGCCCAGCCCCAGGGCAGCAGATGGACAGGCCAGGGCAGGGCTGCCCATGCGGGACAGCTGGCTGGTGTCTTGCTTCACAGCTAGTGCGTCCCTGAGCAGAGGGAGCCGGCCCTCACGCGCAGCTGGGGTGTCAGAGCAGGGATGCCTGCGGCTCGCTGTGAAGGTCCCAGCCCGGCCCGGCCCGGCCGGCAGAGCTCCGCGGACAGGGGAGCCCACCCCTCGGGCCAAGGCTTGCCTGCTCTGTGAAGGGATCTTGGCTCCAGGCGCCACTTCCCCACCAGCCGGGCCCTGGGGTGGCGAGTGAGGGGGTGACACTGCTCTGAAGGCTCTACTGGCCTGAGCAGGGGTCACACTGGCCGCTCCTCCTGTCCCCAGCGAGGAGTCAGCTGGGCCCGGACGGCACCTGCCAAGCCCTTCTCCGACACCCACCTCAGCTGAGCGTGGCCCTGGAAGGGAAAGAGGCCGGACACAGCAGAGTGGCCAGCCTTGTCCCCCCTTGTCCCCCCTCGTGGCGAGGAGGCCTGGGTGCCGAGGGCCAGGGTGTGGACAGAAGCCTGGGTGCGGCCCCCGTAGTGAATTCCTGGGGCTGCACGGGCGGCTGGGCAGGGCAGGGGGCGCCAGGGTTGGAGAGGCCGCAGCTGTCCTGTGGCCCTCCCTGGGCCGCCCTGGCACAGGCTCCTGCCACACCCCTACCCTGCCCATTCCACAGCGGCCCGCGGGGGACTCGGCCTCCCCGGCTCTGGTCTCAGTCTTCCTTGAGCAGGGGCTCTGTGCTGCGCCCCAGTCCTCAGCACCGGGCTGTGTTGCACCCCAGAGCCCCCGCGCCCCATCTCTGCCTCCTCCCTGCCGGGAGAAGCGCACCGGGAGCCCGGGCACACCTTGGATAGAGCGCCAGCGGCTGCCTTCTGGGCTCAGCGCCGGCATGAGGCCCCGGAGGCCACGTGGGAAATCCAAACGAGGTCCCTGGCACCGAGGTTCCACGTCGCTGGGCGACGCTGTCCCAATCTGACCTCCAAGAAAGCAGGTGGTGGCCAATCACCAGCAGAAGTGCCCCGCCCCCAGCTCGCTGAGAGCCCCGCCCCCTCCACACCCCCCCGGCCCGGGAGGCCGCTGTGGGTCCTGAAGGGTCCCCTGACCCCAAAGTCGGAAATTGAGCCCGTGGGGACGTGTAGGCTCACTGCTGTGGTCAGCCCTCCGCCGTGTGTGCACGTGCACACGTGTGCTTGAGCGTGCCGAGATCCCCGCTACGAGTGGGAGGCACGGGGGGTCCAGCACCTCCAGGGCTGAGCCCGGTCACCCCCAAGCTGACCTCCCGAGAGCAGAGTCCAGCCTGAGAGTCCTCCCTGCCCTGAGTCCCAGAAGCTGTTGTGCTGGGCGCCTCTGACTGCCCTGGGCCTTGGGGCATCCAGCAGCCGAGGGTGCCAGTGGAGAGGCCGGGACTGGGGTCCACCCTGGGGCACTGTTTCACAGTGGTCACAGGAATGGTGGGCGTTGCTGGATTGGTGGACCTGGAGCTACGAGGTCTGTGCCCGCTGGGCCGAGACCCCTCCCCTACCCCACTGCGGGCGGGCACTTCCCAAAAGCCCTCAAGCCAGGAGCCAGGAGCTGGTCAGGCTCTCCGTGTGGATGGCAGGAACCCAAGTCCTTGAGCCATCTCTGCCACCTCCCAGGGTGCCTGCGCAGAAAGCTGGGTTGGAAGTGGAGTCTGGACTCGAACCCGGGCCCCTGACAAGGGATGTGGGCGCCCAGCACCCCCAGTGCGCGTCCTTATCCCAAGCCAGCCGAGCAGGTGGAAGCCCTCACGCCCCACCCCTCCTGGATCCCCGGGGGCGTGCCCTCCATCCCCACCCCACTTTCTAAGAAGGTCGCACCTGTCAGGGCGACTAAGGGCTTAGAGTGGACAGCTGGCAGCACTGCCCACGCCGGGCATCTGCAAATAGCTGGGCAGCCAGGCCTCCCGGTGGCCTCAGCCCGGCACAGCACAAACCCCGCCAGCCCCCAGGAGGCCACTGGGGCCGTGCGTCACAGCCATGACCACAGGCCCTCCAGTGGGGGAGAATGCTGGGAGTCGACTTCCCACAATCCTGTGCTCTGCTCTGTGAGAGACAGACAGGGGTGGGGGGAGGGGGGAGACGCCCCAGCCCCGCCCCTCTGCAGAAGAGGCAGCATTCCCACCAGGCCGGCCTGTGGCCACCCGGACTCCCGGGGCTGCTCTGGGGCTGAGGGGGAAGTGCCAGCTGCCCCTCACGCCGTCCCAGTCTGGCCCCTGGGGTCCTGGGGCCGTGGGCCGGACCTGGTGGGCAGGCTCCCCACAGGCAGCAGCAGCGGTGGCCTCTTCATGCTGCACAGAGGGCCGGGGGCCTTTCTGGAATCTTCCACAGCCCTGGAGTCCGGGCCAGGCCGGGTGGAGTTCATGGAGGTGGGAGGGGGCACGGAGGTGCACACCCCACCCCGTGGTGCTGGCGGTGTATGAGTGCCACACGGCGATGTCCATGGTGTGAACACACACGCGCACACACACACACACAGCGGCTTCCTCCTACACGGCTGCCCACTCCCAAGGTGCACAGGGACCTTCCCTGGGAGACGCCAGGCCCACCCACATGCCCCCCCGTGGGCACCCCCGCTGCCTCCAGGGGTGCGGCTGGCCCCACCGTGTCCCCGGGGTGGAGGTGGGTGGCCTGGGTCACAGCCAGCTCCCACGGGCGCGGGAGCCCCAGAAAACTGCTGGGGACTTCCAGAGGGAGCAGCTCGGGCCCCTCCCTCCTGGGCTGCAGGCGGGAGCCACGCCGCCTTCCAGGAAGGGGTACGTCCTGTTCCCTGTGCCCTGGCTGAAAACAACCGGATGGACGCCAGCAACGGTGCCAGGGCCACTGCCCGGCCAGCTGGTGCCACTGGAGGGACATCCGCAGGCGCTGCCTGGGGCGCCGGGGTCTCCGGCGTCTCTCGGAGCCAGAGGTGCACCCGGCAGCTTAGGGCGCAGGGCGGGGGTGGGGCCGGTGAGTGGGGGTGCTGGAGGTGGAATAGGCCCCTGCTCCAGTGGGTCCCCTCGACCCCAGGCAGCCTGGGCGCCGGCTGTCCCGCCCTCAGGAGCACCTGCATGTGGGCTGCACCTGCCCTGCCCCTACGCTGTGGCCCCCAGAAGGGCCTCCCACCTCCCTCAGCCCTGCGGGACTGCCCACCCCCGGGGCTGGGCCTCTCCCCAGGAGCCCCAGGGCTTCTGTTCCCTCCTTTGCCCACTGCTGGGCCTCCCTCGGCCACTGGGAGCCTGCCCCTCACCCCCGGGCTCCGGGAGGCCCCGCCCTGGCTCGGCAGAGCAGCCAGAGCGGCCCTTGTTCAGTGAGCCACGTCGCGCACGGTGTCAGGGTCCCAGTCACTTCCCGTGGGCCCCGTCTGCATTCTGACGACAGTTCCGCCGATCCATACGGATCCACACGTGGCCGCACACTGCAGCCCGAGCCTGAGTCAGATCTCCTTGGTCTCCCTGACGGCCACTCTCTGCCAGGATCCCCCCAGAACGCCACGTGGCCTCAAGTCCTCCCGCCCCCATACCCCAGGACCCTCCTGTCTGGGACCGTCTCTCAGACCCCTGTTTCGGGGGGCCTGGGCAGTCTGCAGGAGGCTGCCCGCCCCGTGTGGCAGGAGCGCACGTGCCCGCCCCGTGTGGCTGTCCACCTGTGACGGGCAGCACCACTGCACTCCGCTGGCCCGGGTGAGCGGCCGAGGGTGGCCTGGGCACATGGGAGCCCTGGGTGGAGCTCCTGGGTTGGGCCTGGCCCAGCTGGGCCGTTGCAGCCGTCTGCGGACTGAACCGGCAGACGGAAGATCTCTGTTTCCCTCTCTTTCTGCAACAAAGCAGAGCTTGCATAAAATCTCCTGGAGGGTGCAGGACGCTGGACGGTGCCCGGGTCGCAGGACGCCGGACGGTGCCCGGGGCGCAGTCCACAGGGGTGCTGGGCGGCAGCATGGGCCTGCAGGTGAGGGGCCGCCTGAGGCCGCCTGCACCCCAGGGGCCTGGCGCACGCCCCGCCTCCGCCTCTGTCACCTATCTGCCGAGTGCCTCCTGTTGGGGGCACAGAGAAAGGAGCCCCGTGTGCGGCCGGGTGAGAGCCGTGTTCTGGCTCCTGGGGACCCTGCGGGCCAGAGGCGGCGGCCAGGCTGGCACCGCAGGGCTGCTGCTGGCACACCCTGCACCGCGTTTTGTTTCTGTTTCTTTAGGGCATCTTTATTGCCCCAGGGTTTAGCTGCTTCGGGTGCATAATTCAGTGGCTTGAAGGAAGCTGACTAAGCCGGGCGGCCACCATCGCCACCACTCCCAGAACATTGCCCTCACCTGAGCGCGGTCCGGTTAATCCCCGTGCCCTGCCTGGCCCTGGCAACCGTGGCTGTGTTCCGAATGTTTCGTACAAACAGAAGCACACGGGGTTGGGCCTCTGGGAGCGGCATCGTGTCAGGCTCGTCCACGCCGGGCTGCCTGCCGGGCCACGTGCAGCCGCGTGGGTGGCCCCCATGCGCCCACTCGCTGGCCGTGGTTGCAAGGTGGCGGAGCTGAGTATGAAGTGAGTGCAGGTGTGAGGTGGGTGTGTGCTTCCTGTGTCTGGGGCGGACCCCCGAGCGATGCCCAGGACGCACAGCCACGAGGAGCAGAAACACAGGGTGGGATTCCCGCCCAGAGCCCCCTCACCTCCCCCCATGGCTCCCCGGGGCTTTCCCAGGTCTCTGCACACCGGGAACTTTGTAACAAAGCACCAGCCTAGTTTAGGGACCCCCTGGCCTTTGGAGCCGGGACGTGGGTGCAGGTGGGTATCCCAGGAAGCCTGGGAGAGGGCCTGGCAGGGTGGGCAATGCATCCGTTCCCAGGGGACGGCTGGGCTCGGAGCCCCCTGGAGGGGGGTGTTGGCTCCACGTGGGTATGCCCTCTCTGTTCACACTTGCTTTGTGGGGGGCTCTGAGCTCTCCCCTCTTTCACACGGTCCACCGTGCCCCTGCCCCGTGTTGCGGAGGCTGCAGGCTGCGCAGGAGGGAGGGTGAGTGGACGTGGGACTGGCCGGCGAGCTGAGGGCGTGGGGCACCCACGGGAGTTCGTGGCCCAGCTGCTGGAGCTTTGCTGTGTGTTTGACGTTTGACCAGGAAGCTGCATGGCGAAGGTGTGGCCGGCGGGGCGCCCTCCCTGCCTTGTCCTGAGAGCCCCCGCCAGGCGCCCTCCCTGGGGTGTCGCTGTAGCGCATGGGGTCCCTCAGTGCAGCTTCTTCCCAGACAGATGAGGGCAGGGGATGGAGCCCCAGGGTCCCTCCCGGGTCCCTGCTCGACTCAGGCCCCACAGAGGTGATGACTGGCGCCCAGGGCACCGTGTCTGCGGGGGGCCAGGGCTTGTGAGCGAGGCCCCCGAAGGAAGGGACTGGGAGCCTGAGCCCTGTGCTTGGCGAGGCAGCCGCCCAGCCCGGCTGCCCAGCAGCGTGAGCTCTGCAGCTCCAGCCCTGCCCTGCGTCTGTGGTCAGGGCGCACCCTCCGCCCCCTTTGCCTTGAGCTGGGCTCTGCGCGTCCATGCCCGGGCCTCACGCTCTGCTGGGGCTTGGAGGCCTGGGGTAGGCAGGGGGTGGGTCAGTGTGGAGCCACGGGCTGTGTGAGGTGGGGCCGAGCAGCCTGGGAGCAGGTGGGGAGAGCGAGGTGCTGGGGTTGGTGTTGGGGGCGCTGGTGCCGCCTGCCCTGGGGCCGCCCTGTGTGCTGCTGGCCGGGGCAGGCTGGGGGTCTGAGGACACGCCATCTCGCTCAATCCTGAGAGATTCTCTGCCCGGGTCCCTCTGCTCCTAGAAATGTATGCTGGAGGGAGGCGGGGAGGAGGGGAGGAGGGGAGGCGGGGAGGCAGGGAGGAGGGGGGGGCGGGGAGGAGGGGAGGAGGGGAGGCCCTGCGGGAGGGGAGCCGGCCCCACCGAGTGAGCTTGGGCAGCCCCATCACAAGGGTATCCCAGACACTGAAGTGGGTGGGCTGTTGTCTGCCGGGAGCCTGAGCCCCTCCCTGTCCCCAC
Source organism: Sylvilagus bachmani (assembly GCA_015711505.1). Classification (NCBI taxonomy): domain Eukaryota; kingdom Metazoa; phylum Chordata; class Mammalia; order Lagomorpha; family Leporidae; genus Sylvilagus; species Sylvilagus bachmani. The sequence continues at coordinate 1,947,863 of CM027407.1, read as the reverse complement.
ACGGCACAGAGGGGACGCCCGGTGGCAGGTGCCCAGGTCTGGATACCTGTGCCTCCGCAGATGCATACGCTGAAGCCCGAGGTGGTGGTGGCGTGGGGCCCAAGGATGGTCCAGCAGCCTGCGGACGTGGGAGGTGGGAACCCAGCACCTCTGCATCGGCCTCAGAATCACGCCAGCTGCCCAGAGCTGGGCGCTCACTGGTGAATACCTAGCATGGCCCCCCGTGTCTATGCCTGGCCACCTGCATGGGGCCTCTTCTGAGCCTGCGCACTCCCTGTCTAGAGTGCTGGCAGGAACTCTGTCCCCCAGGCGATGGCTGCCCCCACCAACAGTGCAGTCAAGGTCTGGAGCCCCTGTGAGGCTGGGCAGGGGCCAGAGGTCAGGGAGCCCAGTGTGACAGGGACAGAGGTCAGGGTCCCTGTGTGACAGGGACAGGGGTCAGGGAGCCCTGTGTGACAGGGACAGGGCCAGAGGTCAGGGAGCCCCTGTGTGACAAGGACAGAGGTCAGGGAGCCCAGTGTGACAGGGCCAGAGGTCAGGGAGCCCAGTGTGACAGGGACAGGGCCAGAGGTCAGGGAGCCCCTGTGTGACAGGGACAGAGGTCAGGGTCCCTGTGTGACAGGGACAGGGACAGGGACAGAGGTCAGGGTCCCTGTGTGACAGGGCCAGAGGTCAGGGAGCCCTGTGTGACAGGGACAGGGCCAGAGGTCAGGGAGCCCCTGTGTGACAAGGACAGAGGTCAGGGTCCCTGTGTGACAGGGACAGGGGTCAGGGAGCCCTGTGTGACAAGGACAGAGGTCAGGGAGCCCAGTGTGACAGGGCCAGAGGTCAGGGAGTCCTGTGTGACAGGGACAGGGCCAGAGGTCAGAGAGCCCTGTGTGACAGGGACAGAGGTCAGGGAACCCTGTGTGACAGGGACAGAGGTCAGGGCCCCTGTGTGACAGGGACAGAGGTCAGGGCCCCTGTGTGAGTTGGGCAGGGGGCAGCAGGTGGGAGCTGACTTCCCGGAGCTGTGGCAGGCGGGCAGGGGGTTGGCCGCTCCTTGCAGGGGAATGCAGTGCCGCCCTCGGCAGGCCCTGGCTCGTCCTGTCCTGTCCATCAGGGAAGAGCACCAGGCTGGGGGCGGCTACAGCTGCACAGGTTAGGTTGCCCCCCTCCCCGGCCCAGGGCGGTCCCACGGCTCATTCCCCCTGGCTGCATCATCAGTCCCCTCCCTCCCTGCACCCACAGGCGTCAGCGTCCAGAGCTTGTAGGACAGCTTGGCCCGCTCCCTGCCCCAGCTGGTAGCAGGAGATGGAGGAGGAGCCCATGGGGCTCTGTGCTGTCCCAGGTCCCAGGCCCTGGCCAAGCGTGAGGGACATTACTGGGTGTCCCCCGGATGGGAGGCCCCTGCACCCGCCACCCTCTGCATTGGCCTCTCCCTCCACAGTCACGGAACAGTGCCGATCCCCGGTGCCTCGCAGGTGCTGTGCTCCTGAAAGCCCCGCCTCCCCCTCCCCTCCCCCAGTGCCCTCTGTCCCCACTGGCTGGGCCTTGGTCGGGTGTGGATCCCATGGCAGAGTGGGCAGGGTGTCCGTCCTAATCCCGTGGGGTCAGCGGGAGCACACGGGCTGGAGGCTGATGGCGGAGCTCCAGCAGACCCGAGTGGCTTCCCCTGAGGCTGTGGCCCGGGTCCCCTGGGGGTCGCCCCTCTGTGCGCTACTGTGCCCTCACGACCTCTGCGTTTTCTTTTTAATTCTACATAAGTAATGCAAGTTTCGTGGATTGTGCACGGATCCAGGAGCGAGTGTCACCCCCCACGCTGCCGCCCTTCCTCCTGCTCCCTGTCCCCTCCCGCTCTCAGCGCTCACAAAGATCTATTTCAGTCCATCTAATGATCATAAAGTTAACCCTACCCTAAGAAGAAGAGTTCAACAGACGGCATGAAGAAAGACAACACTGTTCCTCAACCGAGGGGACAAGGGCCCTGAGCAATCATCGACCCTGGAAATGTGCGTTTCACTCTGACCACCGCATTTCAGGTGCTCTGCTCGCGACCTCGTCAGGGAAGCTTACGGCACCTGTCGTCTGGACTGGCTTATTTCACCCAGTGTCATGGTTTCCAGTTGCGTCGTCTTGCTGCAAGAGGCAGGATTCCTTTTTTCCCCACAGCTGAGTGGTGCTCCGTGGTGCACATATCCCACGTTTCTTCATCCAGTCATCGGTTGTCGGCCATCTGGTTTGGCTCCGTATCTTAGCTATTGCGAATTGTGCTGCAGTGAACACGGGGGCCCAGGTAACTCTTTCGTAGGCGGGTCGTACGGTGCCCCAGATTCCGACTTCCGAGGTATCTCCGTGCTGTCTTCCGCAGTGGCTGCACCCGTTCACATTCCCACCAACACTGGAAGGGCAGCTGCCCCCACGTCCTCACCATCTGTTGTTGGTTGATTTCTGCAGACAGCCGCTCTGCTGGGTGAGGTGACGCCTCACTGTGGTCTTGATGTGCATTAGTGATCCTGAGCATTTTTCCAACTGTCTCTTGGCCATTTGGATTTCTTCTCTCGAAAAATGCCTGTTCAAGTCCTTTGCCCATTTCTTAACTGGATTGCTTGTTTTTAAAAATTTTTTAAAGATTAATTTATTTGAAAGGTAGAGTCAGACATGGAGAGATATCTTCCATTTGCTGGTTCAGTGTTCAAATGGTTGCAACGGCTAGGGCGGGGCAGGGCCAAAGCCGGGAGCCTGGCGCTTCGTCCAGCTCTGCCCTGCGGGTGCAGGGCCCAAGCACTGGGGCCATCCTCCACTGCCTTCCCATCATCAGGGAGCTGGATCGGAAGTGGAGCAGCTGGGACTTGACCTGGTGCTCCGACACGGGACATCAGCATTGCAAACGGCAGCTTCACTCACTGCTCCCTGGCACCGCCCCGTCCCCCCTCGTCACAGGCTGAGCGCCCACCTTGACGCCTCCTTGTAGCCTGACCATCTTCTTAAACACGGCCTCCCCTCGCACTCTGAGGTCTCAGCATATGAGCTGGGGGCACGCACGCTGCCCTGAGCTCCTTGTCACCTTGATCCCGAGTGGCCTTGTTTTTTGAAATTTGTTTTTAAGGAATACAAATTTCCTAAGTACAACTTTAGGAATATAGTTATTCTCCCCACCTACCAGCCCTCCCACCACACTCCCACCCCTCCTCCTCTCTCTCCCATTCGCAGTTAAGATTCGTTTTCAATTAACTTTGCACACAGAAGACCGACTGTATATGGAGCAAAGATTTCAACAATTTGCACACACACACATGCACACACACGCACTTTGAGAACTAGTTTTACCGTTAACTCTCATAACTCAGTGAGGACAGAGGAGCTGCATGGGGAGTAAGTGCACAGTGACTCCCGTTGTTGATCTAACAATTAGCACTCTCATGGGATGATGTCAGTTTCCACCCCAGGCTCTGTCCAGAGCTGCCAAGGCTGTGGGAACTTCTTGAGTCCCCAGCTCCGTCAGGATTCAGACAGGGCCAGAAGCCAAGTGGGAGTTCTCTCCTCCCTGCGGAGAAAAGTGCCTCCTCCTTTGATAGGCGTGGCCTGGTTTCATCTCCCCGGATTCCTTCCGGGTCCACTCTCGGTGCCAGGCGATGTCCCTGTCTGGTGTGGCCCCGGTGCCCCTCCCTCTGGGAGCCCCTCTGAGGAGCGTGACCCCCAGGGTTGGTTTCCAGAACCCGAGAATGTCTTTCTGCCGCACACAACACCTGTGTGCCCTGCCTGGCCACGTCCCGGCAGCCACGGGGACCCTCTGGGAGGGGGACCGGCATTGCAGGCAGCGTTGGGGGACATCCTTGCAGGTGGGGGTCAGCTCTGGGGGCAGCGAGAGGTGGGACAGTGGCCCGTCCACTGCCCAGGCCCACAGGGGTCTCATGGATGACCCCCGTGACCCAGCTGTGCCCGAGGTGGGAGCTGGACGCTGCCTGGGACCTCAGAATCCCCCAGCCGAGGTAACCGTCCTGCAGGGCCTGAGCGGGCCGCCTCCCCTTCCCCGGGGCGCTCAGGGCCTCGCAGGCTGGGCTGGTGCGGGCGTCTGCGTGATGGACAGCCCTTCTCGGGGTCACTTCTTCACACCCCGAGGGCGCCCCGGAGCCTGGCCCCCCCAGGTGTTAGCTCAGGGCAGGTGAGGGCCCTCCAGCGTGCCTCCCTTCCTGGCCCCGACCCCCCCCCCCCCCCGCCTCCTGGAAGGAGCGGTCACAGAGCAGGCACTGGAGGCGTGGGGCCCGCAGGGGGGCTGCGGTTTTGTCCCTCTGCTCTGGGGGGGGGCTGAGGGGAGGAGCACTCTGGGTTCCACGCCCCGCACAGGCGAGGCTGGGGGCTGGGGGCCCGTGGACTTTTGCTGGGTGTGGGAGCCCACCAGGCTCTGTGGCTCCGGCCCTGCTTCCACTCTGGGGGCCCAGACATCCCAGGCCTGCGCTCTGGACTGTTGTCCCTGCCACGAGGTAGGCAGCTGGCCTGGCAGACGTCCCGCGAGTTGGAGGGACATGGGAGATGTGCTGGGGTACGGGAGCCACGTGGGGACTCGTGGATGCCCTGGGTGTGGGCCACGCCGGGCTGGCTGTGGGACGCTTGTCCCGAGGGTGCCTTGCGGGGTCCAGATTGGCCATGCCCACTCTGACCTGCTCCCTGGCTCCCGGCGGTCACTTTGGGGGAGACCTAGGCCCCCAGGCCCCGCCCTCCTCCTGATCTGCCGTCCGGCCTTGTGGGGGCGGCGTCTTCCAGGGGAGGACGGAAGGCCCCGGCCTGGCCTCGGGCTGCTCCTCGCGCTGCAGACCTGGGCGTGAGTGTTTATTTGGGGAGGGGTGGTCTGACACTCAGGGACGTTTTGTGCCCCTGGTAGACACAGGGGCTTCCGGAGCCCGGAGACACGGCCTGCAGGAGGGGTTGGGGTGGCAGCCGCCAGGCGCGCTGGAGTGCCCGGAGCCGTCCTCCCTGGGGTCCTCCCCGCCGAGGCGTGACGCACCGCTGCTTCCTGCGGGCCCTGGGGGCCGGGCCGGGAGCTGTGTTCTCGCCCCCTGGGGTACGCCGCTTCCTGCCCGTGGTTCCTGCTGTGCTGAGGTCAGCCCTGGCGTGGTTGTTTGGCGAGAGGACCGCCGGAGACTGCCAGGACGCGGCCGGAGCTCCAGGAAGGGCCAAGCCGGACTTCCTGGCGCAGGGGAACAAACAGGGCCTGTGGCTCCCGAACGCAGCTGGGCCCCCCGGGGTGAGGGGAGCCTGGCCGGGCCGAGGGTTGGCCCCGCGCAGCTTGTGGGGCTCCGGACGCCTCCGCCCGCACGGGCCCTGCCACAGTGCCGTCTGACGCGGGGCCGGCCTGTGAGCCCCAGGCGCCCGCAGCACCCTGAGCAGTGCTGGTGTCCCGGGCACACATGGCTGCCCTCAACCCCGCCTCTCTCTCTGGGCCCCAGGGCATTGCTGCCAGGGTGGGGAGGAGAGCTGGGGCTGTGGCACCCGGAGGCCCCTTCTCACACCTGCCGGGGCGGGCGGTTACGTAAGCCGGGAGCGCCCGCGAGTGAGTAACTGAGGAAAGCCCCGGCCTCCGGCAGGAAAGGGATTCCGGGAGAAAGTGCCCAGGCCGGGGGTCGGGCAGGGCAGGGCTGGGCGGGGGGTGGGGGCCTCAGCCTGGCTCGGCCTGCCTCGAACCTGACCTGCACGTGGGAACGGGCCAGAGCCCCGTGTGCCGGCGAGAGCCCTATGCGCTGGCCCTGCAGCCCAGAGCTGGGTCAGAAGAGGAGCAGCCAGGACTCGAACCTGCACCCGCATGGGATGCCAGCACCACAGACTGTGGCTCTACCCGTGGTGCCGCAGCGCCCGAGCCCACTTCCCCCTTTAAACGTAGACTTAGGCACCGCCAGGACTCCCGGCGGGCCGCACACCCGGTCCCACCCAGCCTCTCCAGGACTCCCGGCGGGCCGCACACCTGGTCACACCCAGCCTCTCCAGCTGGCAGGCAGGAGACAGGCCGGAGGGGGCGACGTGCTCGTGGTCAGGCAGGGACCCAAGGTGAGCTGGGCCCCAGAGCGCAGGCTCTGTCCCACCCCCGGCTGCCTGTCGCACAAGGCCCAGAGCCCGGAACGCTACGTTTTCCCCCGCAGCAGGTCTATGCCCGCGGTGGGGGACCTGCAAACTGGGTAGAGACCCTCAGGGGGGCCCACGGAGGCCACGCCCTCACCACCCCCATGAACATGCCCGCTGGCCAGGGAGGGTTCCGGGGCACCCTGGTCCTGCAGCTGGGGCAGTCGCCCAAATCCCACTGCCCATGAGCACACACCATAGCTCTGGGCACAGCCCCGACAGCACACGCATGTACCACACAGCCCTCACAGACCACACCCATGTGCCACGTACCGCTCACAGACCACACACATGTGCCACATAGCCCCCTACAACACGTGTATCACATAGCCCCCATAGCACACACATGTACCACAGTCCCCTCACAGACCACACACATGTGCCACATAGCCCCCTACAACACGTGTATCACATAGCCCCCATAGCACACACATGTACCACAGTCCCCTCACAGACCACACACATGTGCCATATGCCTGCTATACCACATGCATGTACCACACACCCTCCCACATACTGCACATACATGTCACACACAGACACCATTATAGCACACACAGTAACCATTCACCACATACAAGAGTACTTCAAAAAGTTTGTGGAAAATATAATTAAAAGATGAGTTTATATCGGGATGTGTGCATGTCGTGTCTGGGCAGCACATGCTGTGTGGTGCCGGGTGTGTGCGTGGCATGTAGTGGGTGGAGTGTGCTTGGCATGTGGCGTGTATGTAGTGTGGTATATGTGTGTGTGTAGTATGTGTGGTGTGCGGCATGTGTGTGGGAGTATGTATGTGTAGTACGTTTGGCATGTGGTATGTGTGGTGTGGCATGTATATGTGATGTGTGGTCTGCATGTGTGAACATGTGTGTAGTCACTGGTGTGTGTGATATGTGTATAGTATGTGTGGTGTGGCATGTGTATGTGATGTGTGGTTTGCATGTGTGAACATGTGTGTAGTCACTGGTGTGTGTGATATGTGTATAGTATTGTGGTGTGGCATGTGTATGTGATGTGTATGTAGTGAGGCATGTGTGTGTAGTCACTGCAGCATGTGTGTGTGTAGTCAGTGGCGTATGGTATGTATGTAGCATGTGGCGTGTGGCAGGTGGGGTGTGTGTAGTATGTGTGGCATGTATGTGAAGTGTGTGATATGTGGCATGTGGTGTGTGTAGTCAGTGGCATATGGTAGTATGTATGTAGTGTGTGGCGTGTGGCATGTGGTGTGTGTGATATGTGGTGTTATGTGTGTAGTCTGTGGTGTGGTGTGTATGTAGTGTGTGGCGTGTGGCATGTGTGTGTGTAGTCAGTGTGGCGTCTGGTGTGTGTGTAGTATCTGGTGTGTGGTGTGTTAGTGAGGCGTGCGTGTGTGTGCGGTGTGTGCAGCATGTGTGCAGCATGTGGCGGGCGGGAGCTCCACTCCTCAGCTGGGGTGCAGCCCTGGGCGCTCGCTGGGTTCACCCCCCGACTCCTGTCCCAGCTTCAGGCCCAGAAATCCGCGCTCAGGGAGCCAGGAGGGCGGCACTGGGACCCTGCGGGCGCTTACAGAGGAAGGGTGAGATGCCTCCCAGGGCTGACCTGAGCCGCGCCTGCTGGGCTGGAGGTGGAATGTTCTGGGCCCTGCAGTGTTGGCGGGGGCTGGGGGCGGGCCTGGGACAGAGGGCGGTGCCCTGTGCTGTCGGGGTCCCCTCCACGCGCCTCGTCCCTGCAGCTGGGGGGCTGGGGGCGGGCCTGGGACAGAGGGCGGTGCCCTGTGCTGTTGGGGTCCCCTCCACGTGCCTCGTCCCTGCAGCTGGAGGCGCCCACTGTGTGCTGGTTCAGCGCCATGTGGGAGCCAGGAGTTCTTTCTGGGTTTTCTCAACCTGCTCCCCTGTGCCTTGGCCTGGGGTGAACAGAACTAAACAAGATCCAGACCCCAGAGCTTCCTGGGAAGTGACACGCCGGCCCAGTGCGGGCCACGCAGCAGCCCCGGGGCCCCGGAGGCGTGGCTCCCTCGTGCTCACTGGAGTGCCCAGGGCTCTGTCACTGTTTCAGAGGCTGACCTGGGGGCTTCAACCAGGAAGTCCCGGGGTGGGGGGTTGTCATGATTTGTGCTTCATTTTTTTGGTTTGTTCATCCTCGTGGCTTCTGCAGCCATGGGCACAGTTTGTACACATCTGAATGGGTGCAGAAGAGGACCCAGGCCTCCTGGGGGGAGGTCGCAGGCCTGCTGGGGGCTCCGTTAGGGACGCGCCTGTACCCCACTGTGCCTGTACCCCACTGCGGCTTCTCCTGGGCTTGCCGGGCACAGTGCTGAGGCTCTGGTCCCCGCTGTCCTGTCCTAGGTGATCCTTAGAAGACACTGGCAAGGCAGCTGGGGACAGGCGAGCCCCCGGAGAGGAGCGTGGGGTGCTGATGGCAGGCAGGGGCCGGTGGGTGGCCTGGGCGTCCACCTGCCGCCTGCGTGTGGCTGTGCCTGGGCTCGGGCGTCTCCGGGCTGACACAGGGCTCTCGGTTCTGCTGAGCCGTGTGAGGCCCCCAGGCTTTGCTGATGTCCCTTCTGTCACAGCGTCTGCTCTCACTCCAGGGTTAGTGTCCGTGCGCGATGATGCACAGGGGCCAGCACACACGGTCTCCAACGCATCCTACACGCAGGCACCGGCCAGTGCCGTGGCGTAGCTGTGACGCCACCGCCTGCAGTGCAGCCCCTGTGGGTGCTGGCTCGAGTCCCGGCTGCTCCACTTCTGATCCGGCTCTCTGCTGTGCCCTGGGAAGGCAGTGGAGGATGGCCCAAGTGCTTCGGTCCTGCACCCGCGTGGGAGACCCAGAGGAAGCTCCTGGCTCCTGGCCTCGGATCGGCTCAGCTCTGGCCGTTGCAGCCATCTGGGGAGTGAACCAGCAGATGGAAGACCTCTCTCTCTCCCTCCTCTCTCTCTCTCCCTCCTCTCTCTCTCTCTCTCTCTCTCTCTCTCTCTAACTCTGTCTTTCAAATGAATAAATAAATAAATAAAATTTTAAAACACCCGAGAACAAGCCCTGGCCCACTTCGGTGGGCAGCTGTACAGTCAGGACTCCGCCCACACGGCGGCAAATCGCTCAGCCCGGGGGAGCGGCTGCACCCCTCTCCTTGGCGGGTTCACCCCCTTCCCCCACCTCTGTGCCTGCCCTCCTTCCTTGGTGGCCCTGCGGTCATTTGTCCACGCTGCTGACGGCGTCTGCAGTGCATCCAACATGTTCCTCCATCCTCAGGTTCCCTGGAGGTGTTCTCCGTCCCCGGTGTGCTGACGGGGGCGGTGATGAGGAGGGTGAGGGGGTGAAGGTGATGGCAGTGATGAAGGTGATGGGAGGGTGATGGTGATGAGCATGATGGTGATGAAGGTGAGGGTGAGGATGAGGATGATGGTGATGGTGGTGATGTGAGGGTGAAGGTGGAGGTGATGGTGATGGAGGTGATGAGGATGGTGGAGGTGGAGGGGATGTGAGGGTGAGGGTGGAGGTGGTGGTGATGGAGGTGATGATGAGGATGGTGGAGGTGGAGGGGATGTGAGGGTGAAGGTGGAGGTGGTGGTGATGGAGGTGATGATGAGGATGGTGGAGGTGGAGGGGATGTGAGGGTGAGGGTGGAGGTGGTGGTGATGGAGGTGATGATGAGGATGGTGGAGGTGGAGGGGATGTGAGGGTGAGAGTGGAGGTGATGGTGATGGAGGTGATGAGGATGGTGGAGATGGAGGGGATGTGAGGGTGAGGGTGGAGGTGGTACCCCGCAGGCAGGGAGTCCCTGCCCCGAGGGCGTGTCCCTGTGGAGCAGCCTCTACTTCCCCGGGCGCAGGCTGGCTCTGTGACCGCTCCCACGGGGACCCCTGGCTCATTCAGAATTCTGTCAGGGTTCAGGTTTACTTATTTGAAAGGCAGAGAGACACAATGAGATCTGTCCCATCTCCGAATGCCTGTAACAGCCAAGAGTAGGCCACGCTGAAGCCCAGAGCCGGGTCCCAGTCCACTCTCCGTGTAGTGACGATGACCCAGGGACTCGGGCTGTCACCTGCCGCCTCCCAGGGCGCTCACTAGCAGGAGCTGGGTCGGAAGTGGATGAGCTGGGACATGAACCCCAAGCCCTCCTGTCCAGGGTGTGGGCGTGCCAAGCAGCTGCTTGACTGCTAAGCCACGCCCCCAAGAGAGGGAGGGGTTGGAGCTGGGACACTGGAATGATGCTGGGGCAGCCGGCAGCTGTGGGGTTGACGGGCAGCCTCCTGTGGCCCCGAGGCCTTGGGGTGGGGAGGGTCCCCAAGCGAGGACAGGGCCCTCCCTGGGATCTCGCCCACAGGACTGACCTCTGCAGGTCTTGGGTTGGGAAGGGGAGACTCTGGTTCTTGGGGTGGACAAAAGGCCAGACACCCCCTGCCACAGGGCCCCCCAGGGGATTGGGCGCCGAGGGCCTGGAACCCTCCATTTCTTCTTTTTTAAAGATTTATTTTATTTATTTGAAAGAGTTACAGAGAGAGGTAGAGAGGTAGAGACAGAAAGAGAAGTCTTCCATCTGCTGGTTCACTCCCCAGATGGCCGCAATGGCCAGAGCTGCACCAATCCGAAGCCAGGAGCTAGAAGCTAGGAGCCAGGAGCTTCCTCCGGGTCTCCCACGTGGGTGCAGGGGCCCAAGCACTTGGACCATCTTCCACTGCTTTCCTAGGCCATAGTAGAGAGCTGGATCAGAAGTGGAGCAGCCGGGTCTTGAACCGCTGCCCATATAGGACGCTGGTGCTTCAGGCCAGGGCGTTAACACACTGCGCCACAGTGCTGGCCTCCTGGAAGCTTCCATTTCTGAAAGGAGCCGGCCACCCACCACCTGGGGGCAGAGCACGCAGCAGGGCAGGGGGCATTTCCACAGGGCCCCCTAAGGCCCCTCTCCCACACCCTGACCGCGGGAGCGAGCTGGGGAGAGGATGTGTCACTTCGCTGCACGCGGGGCCTGGGCTCAGGTCAGTGCCCTCAGGAGGAAGACGTCACCGTCACCCGCCTGCTGTGCACACCGCGGGCTGCCATGACCACAGTCCTCGCCCCTCAGGGTCCCCACCGCGCACACAGCTGCGGTGGGCAGGTGGCACCCACAGCCTCTGTCAGCCAGCCAGGCCCCGCAGCGAACTTGCCAAGGGCTCAAACCTCCGCCCTGGCGGGAGGCCTGAGTCAGTGCTGAGCTCGTCAATCCTGCTGCTGGTACCTCGGTGCCAAGCGGTGATTTGTCAAAGCAAACGAGGCACGCAGGCCCCTGCTGGCGGCTGGCGGCTGGCGGCTGGCGGGCTCCCCGGCAGGTGGGAGTCAGAGCCCGGAGCGCCCGCGGGCAGCTGCTCCGTGTGTCGCCGGCTGGAGGGCCGGGCAGGCTGCTCCCCGCCTGCCCGGGGCTGCCGGAGGCTGTGGGGCTCCTGCAGGAACACGAGGAGCCGCCGGTGACACGCGAGCCCTGGGCCTAAGTGGTCTCGCGGTTTCCACCAGAGCTCACGGTGTCGGCAGCGCCCTGACCTGAACGCCCCTGAGTAGGGGGGGCTCCGTCTCAGTGCAGCCGCGGGGTTCCGCGTGTTAGCAAACCTGACTGCGGATCCTTGGAAGACGCCGCTTCTTCGGGTAACCTTTCGTTTAAAACAGAAAACCGACAGGGAGCCTTTCGCTTTACAGAATGAGGAGAAAGTGCGGACGCCCCGTGTCTCGTTCCGCCCATCCGCGTGGGCCGGGGAGAATTACTGTGCGTGATAAATCATAATCATTCCATATGATGAGGCTATGCATGGGTTTCAGAAGTTTTGCACCAAAATAACCCTACTTTCCTTTAAACAGGGACTTATTTATTTGAAAGGCGGAGTTACAGAGAAGGAGAAACAGGTCTTCCACCTGCTGGTTCACTCCCCGGAAGGCCACAGTGGCCGGGGTTGTGCCAGGCTGAAAGCAGGCGCCCCATCTGGGTCTCCAGTGGTCGTGGCGCTGGCCCAAGCACTTGGGCCGTCTTCTGCTTTCTCAGGCGCATTAGCAGGGAGCTGGCCGGGAAGTGGGGCCGCCAGGACTCGAACCGGCGCCTACGCAGGATGTTGGTGTTGCAGGCAGAGGCTTCACCTGCGGAGCCACAGTGCCGGCCCCTCCCTGGCCCCTTCCTTCCCGGGGTGATTCTGTGTGGCCTTGACCGCTGGGCTGCCCAACCCGGCAGCGGAGTAGTGGACAGAGGCTGAGGCAGGGCTCTGGGGCCCCAGTGTCCAGGGTGCTGCCTGTGGCTCTCCTGAAGCGGTCAGGGTTTGGGGGTTCCCAGCTGGAGATCTGGCCGCTCCCTTAGTGTGGCGTCTGATGCGGGCTGCCCACGGCGGACCTCACACAGAGAGCGTCCCGGGAACAGACACTGACTGGCCCTGGCTCCTGCAACACTCTCTCTCTCTCTCTCTCTCTCATTGATTTGAAAGGCAGAGAGACAGAGAGGGGAGAGATCTTCCATCTGCAAATTCACTCCCCAGATGGCTGCAACAGCTGGGGCTGGGGTGGGCCAGGCCGAAGCCAGGGCCCAGGGACTCCATCTAGGGTGCAGGGCCCACGCACTGGGCTTTCCCCGGCACCTACGCAGGAGCGGGACTGGAGAAGGAGCCGGCGAGACTCGCACACAGGCGGTGGCTGAGTGCTCCACGTCACGGTCCTGGCTCCCGCACGCAGCCCTCTCTGGGCAGCTGCCCTCCCAGGGCAGCCCCACACCCTGCAGGCCTGGCCAGGCCCACCTCCCAGACCCCCTTAACCCACCGATGGCCGCAGGAGCTGGAGCCCAGGTCAGTGCCCGGCAGGCCGGGGCGTATCTCAGCTCCCGGGGGTGGAGTTCCCACCTCAGGCAGATCCAGGGGCTGCTGCCCTGCCCTGTGGCCACTCCTGGAGGGCGCCAGGCGCCTCTGCCTCCAGCCAGGGCTGTGGAGACTCCCAGGGCACAGGTGCCGGGCAGGGCCCTGCGGGTGGGGGAGGTGGTGGAGACCCACACAGACCCCCCGCAGCCCTGGTTTAAAGAAAGGGGCTCCAATGAGCCCCCGACTCTGCCGGTGTCACTGCCAGGAGCCGGGAGCCCCACTCCCAGGACCGTGGGCTGGACGCCAGCCAGGGAGGGCAAGCAGAAGGCTTTGGGGAGGGGGCTGTTCTCTGGGAGGTGCCGAGCGGAGGCTGGGGGTGGAGGGAGGGAGAAGGCAGCCCGGGTTGGATCCCGTGGGATGAAAGGGACCCAGCAGCCGCCCAGCCTGGTGGGTCCTGGACGTGGGGCTGCTAGTGGGGCTGGGAGCCCGGGCGTGGGGCCGCCTCTCCAGGGAGGGGCCTCCCTCCTTTCCTGCTGTGGCCCGGCCCTCCTCCTGCCTCTCTGCTAGGCTCCTCGGGCGCCCGCCCGCCTCCTCCCAGCCCGTACACAGATGGCTGCGCACAGGCAGTTCTGCCACCCCGGGGCTGTCCGTAGCACAGAATCCTCACGCGAGCAGCTGCACCACTGTGCAGTGAGCCGGCGACAGGCAGGCACTGCACCCCTGCTGGTGGAGGGGCCCCGGCAGCCCCAGTGTGCCCCTGGCAAGCCCAGGGCAGACGAGACCAGGCTCCTGGAGGTCCCTTCTGGGCAGAAGGGGAGGAGCCCTCATGCCTGGCTTGTGTCCCTCCCCCATCTGTGCCTGAGGACCCCCGGAGCTGCCACGGCTGGGCCCGAGGGGACACGCATGGGCCAGGGCCTCCAGCAGGCCCAGCAGCTGCCCCACGCCGTGAGGATGGGCAGAGGCCAGGGAGGCCTCCACAGACCCGAGTGGCTTCCCGGTGGCAGCGACTGAGCAGCCACGAGCGCGACTCCCGGCTCACGAACCCCGGCTCCCGTGCCCGGCCCAGCGCCCGGGCGTCTGTCTCCCGGGCCCCCCGGTCTCTGGCCGCGGTTCTGAGGGGGCAGCAGGGGTCCCAGCCTGAGGGCTGCTGGACTGGGCCCTGCCTACTGCTTTCCATGCACCGTGGCTCTGTCCATCTGTGCGTCCATTCATCCAGCTCAGGGAGGCCCACTAACCTGGCTCCAGTCTCCAGCCTGTAGGCAGTTCAGCCACGGCTCCCCCACCCCCAAGAGCTGCAAGAATCCCAGGTCCCACGGGGCGGCGCTGCGGCACAACAGGTTAACACCCAGGCCTGAAGCCACGGCATTCCATGTGGTCACGGGTTCTTGTCCCGGCTGCTCCTCTTCTGATCCAGCTCTCTGCTGTGGCTTGGGAAAGCAGTAGAAGATGGCCCAAGTGCTTGGGCCCCTGCACCCTCGTGGGAGACCCGGGAGAAGCTCCTGGGTCCTGGCTTTGGATCAGCGCAGTTCCGGCTGTTGAGGCCATCTGGGGAGTGAACCAGCAGATGGAAGACCTCTCTCTCTGTCTCTACCTCTCTCTGTAACTCTGTCTTTCAAATAAATAAAACGAATCTTTAAAAAAAAAAAAAAAAGAATCCCAGGTCCAGGACATGAGCCCCCAGAGGCCCCCCGGAGCCAGGAACACCAAGATGGCCGGTGACCAAGAGCTCCTGGAGCGAGACCGCGCAGCGACCCCAGCCTCCGGAGCAGCCGGCTCTGCCCACCCCTGACCCTGGACGTGCGGCCCTGGGGCTGACCGACACTCAGCTTGTGGTCCTGGCTCCAGAACCCACAGGAGACAAACCCAGGGCCTCTCCTTTGTGGAGAAATCCTTCCCAGCCGAGCTGTATGATTGCTCCCCAGGGCTCTGCGTGCAGAAGGCTGGGCCCGGGCACCACGCCCACGCTTTGCTCCCGCGGAAAGGGGCAGGCTCAGCCAAGAGCTTCGCAAGCAGCAGGCACCCGTGCAGCCAGCATGGTCTCGCTCAGAGGATGGGGCAGTGGTGCCGGGGGCGGCCTCAGCCCCCAGCCTGCCCCAGGGCTCCAGGTGGTCGGGGGAGGGCCAGTGCCTGGGGGTCAAAGGTCATAGTGTGCCCCCGTAACTGCATACACAACTCTCGGGACAGGGGATGGAGGGAGCCCCTCCTCCCTCTAGTGAATGGGTGCTGGCCTCCCCTTGCCCTGGGGGTTCTCGGCCACTCCCCTCAGCCTGGCCCTAACAGACACTGCCTGCTCTCCGCCTGGGGGGTGGGGTGGGGAGAGGGGCGCAGGCCCTTCCGCCCAGCTCTGCCTGTCGCATTCGCAGTCCCCCAGGCCGAGTGGGACCCTCACTCCCCTCCCTGGCCCTGGGACCCACACACCCCTGAAGCTGGCCCATCCCTACTGCACCTTGCACGCCAAGTGCCCAGCCCCTCTGTACTCCGGGGTGCTTGTGAGCCACCTGGGCCCCCTGAGGGTGGACAGCAACCCACGCCCAGACTCCCGCCCACAGAGGGAAGGTGCCAGGAACGCAGGTGCGCAGGGTGGGGGGGAGGGGAGGGGGGAGAGGAGCGTCGCGTCCCCAGTGAGTGTGGGGGCCACAGAGACCAAGGCCAGATGTGGGGAAGCAGCCTGGCTTCCTTACAGCCGGGTCTGGCCAGGCGCTGGGCTCACCGTGACCCACCGCAGCCCCCAGCCACGCCCACAGCACGCGCATGCTGCACACTGGGGCCAGGGCCGGGGATGGGGGACAGCATGACCCCACCGCAGCCCTGGCCTGCCACCCAGCCCCCAGCCAGGCCCATGGCTCTCACAGCCTGCACACTGGGGCCCTGCTCCCCACATGGCATCTGGTCTGGAAGCCAGGCTGGGCCTTGATCCGGGCCTTGGGCAGCCTGGGGGTGAGGGTGGGGGTGTTTTAAACTCTTCGTCAGGACTGGGCGGGGGTCCAACTCCCGCAAAGGAACGATTTTTTACTTCCATGAGCCTCTAGGCTCCCGGAGTGTCCTGGTCTCACCCAGGGCCCTGCTGGCTGGGGAGCCCTCAGATAGCGTCTCACCCCCAGATTGCCCCCCAGTCACACAGACAGTGGCACACGCTGGGTGGGGCTCCGTCATTTACGGAGGGACTGACCCTGGTACGGGCAGGGGCGCAGCTCTTGGCTGCCTCCCCCTCCTGCCGGACCCCAGCCCCAGGCCCACTCAGGGCCGTCCCTGCCCGACCGGGAGGTGAGGGCCTGGGCTTTCCGATGAGCCTCTTTCCTGGGTCAGAAAAGCCTCTAGGGGGGCAGGGTGGTTTCTCCGTGGGGGAGGGGTGGCTGAGGACAGCACCGGGGGTGCCCCAGGGCCAGTGCTGCCTCCCGGGCTCTGAGGATGGCACCAGGGGGGCCCCAGGGCCAGCGCTGCCTCCCGGGCTCTGAGGACGGCACCGGGGGTGCCCCAGGACCAGCGCTGCCTCCCGGGCTCTGAGGACGGCACCGGGGGTGCCCCAGGGCCAGCGCTGCCTCCCGGGCTCTGAGGACGGCACCGGGCGCTGCCTCCCGGGCTCTGAGGACGGCACCGGGGGTGCCCCAGGGCCAGCACTGCCTCCTGGGCTCTGAGGACGGCACCGGGGGTGCCCCAGGGCCAGCATTGCCTCTCGGGCTCTGAGGACGGCACCAGGGGTGCCCCAGGACCAGCACTGCCTCCCGGGCTCTGAGGACGGCTCCAGGGTGCCTCCCAGGCTCTGAGGACAGCGAGCCTGCAAAGGGCTGAGAAGGAGGCAGTGCAGGCCCTGAAGGAGAAAGGCGCCCCACCCCCCAGCAGGAAATGACCCAGCCCCACCTCCCCCCAGCATGGCTCGTGGCTGTGGTCCCCAGGCCCCCGGAGGCTACCTCCCGTGCTCAGTGACCAGGCTGTGGGCTGTGGCTCTGTCAACACACAGCAAAGCCAGTCCGGCTGGCTGGGGCCGGCTCCGGGGGTGGGAGGGGGCCTCGTGGGTGAGCACACGGCCGCCCCACTGCCTGTCTGGATCCACCTAGCAGCAGCTCGGGGCAGCGGGGAAGCAGAAGTGCAGGGCCCGTGCCGGGGTCCGTGGGCAGGAGTCCTTCCCGTCACCCCCCGAGTGACCCGGTGTGCCTGGCTACCTGGCTCAGCAGCAGCCGCATCCCCCGTCCCCACCACCTCTCCCTGCTCTCGGCCTGCACAGCCCCTGTACATCCCGTCCTCGGTCACCAGCGAGGCCATGCCAGGCGGAGGGTCCCCTGGGTTCTCGGAGGGCATTCTGCGGCCTCCTCCTCTGCCTCCTGAGGCCTCTGGCGACCAGGCGGTGGACGACCACCCCAGTCCCCTGTCCCATACTGGTGCCGAGGATGGAGCTCTGGCCAGAGCTCTGACCCCCGCCACCGCTGGGACACAGGGGAGAGCTCTGACTCCCCCCCGGGACATAGGGGAGAGCTTTGCCCCCCCCGGGACACAGGGGAGAGCTCCAGGCCCCCCCCCCAGGACACAGAGGAGAGCTCTGACCCCCCGGGACACAGGGGAGAGCTCTGACCCCCCCCCCCGGGACACAGGGGAGAGCTCTAACCCCCCCAGGGACACAGAGGAGAGCTCTGACGCCCCCCCGGGACACAGGGGAGAGCTCTGACCCCCCCCCGGAACAT
>CM027407.1:1889273-1929815 GCA_015711505.1 Sylvilagus bachmani | reverse complement strand
TGGGTGCTGTCTCTTTCCTAGCACTGGGTGCATTGGGTGCTGTCTCTTTCCTAGCCCTGGGCAAACGCCACTCGAGGAAAGATGGAACCTGTGACCGGAGAGAGAGAGACTCCCGTGGGGCCCTGGAGGACGCCGGGCCTCCTCTGCAGGTGGGTGGCAGGTGTTGCTGCCTGACGTGCAGGTTCCGGGGTGGGGTCCTGGCTGCGGGGTCCGGGTCACACTAGGGAAGCGCAAGGCCTGGTGTGAAATCCTGTTAATCACCTGCCGCTGAAGTCGCTTCCACAGACCGAACTTCCTGGAGACCGAGAAGCCCGGTCGAAGGGAATCAAGCCTCAATGCGCCCCGGTGCTCAGCAGCGGCAGAGCCGTCCGGTCCGCCACCGCGTACTGACCGGCAGCCGGGGCTCGACACACAGTGGCCCCCTCGCCCGCGCCTGCGCGGACCGTCCTGCGGGAGCGCGGCGCATCCCCAGGCTCACGCGCGGCTTCTCTGGTCTCAGTTTGACTACAGGGCTGTCGCGGATCGGCTGCTGGAAATGACCAACAAGAAAAACACCCCTCCCTTCAACCGGAAGCACCTCTGCAGGCTCATCAGGAAGTGGGTGCCAGGCGAGGGGCGGGACCGGAAGTGGGTGCGGCGAGGGGCGGGGACTGAGAGGCTCAGTGAGGCAGGCCCCGCCCCCAGGCCCCAAGTCCCTTTCGCCCTGTGCAGCCATGCTTGTCTCCACCATTTCCGGTGCTGGGAAGGTTCGAACCTATTGACGGCTAAACCTGTGGGTCGAGCAGTTGCCACGTCCGGCTGCCGTGTGGGATCCTCTCGTGGGCTCTCAAGACGGGCATGGCTGGTTACCCATCCGTGTCTCACGCCGGAAGTGTTCTGTGACCCAGCAGTGAGTGTGGGGGCCGCCGCCCCTGCATTTTGTGATTCATGGACGGTTCATCCCGTGCCGGCCTCTTGACGTGTACTAGGCTATTTCGTGATAAAATAAAAGCCCTGGAGCAGGCATCTGCTTGGCAGCCCCGGGGCCCTGGGTCCATGTCGCAGTGCCTGGACTTGGCGCCTGACTCCAGCTTCCTGCTCCTGCACACGCCGGGAGCAGCAGTGCCGGCGCAGGTGGTGGCCCCGCCAGCCAGGGGCGAGGCCTGGACTGAATTCCTGCCCCTCCAGCCACTGTTGCGGACATTCAGGGAGTGAGTCAGCTAATGAGAGCTTTGCTCTGCCCTCTGGCTCCCTGCCTGGCAGAGACAGTGTTTGCTTCTAAGAAAAGAAACCCCAAAGGGCGAGCGCGGTGGCCTGGCAGGTAAAACCATCACCTGCAGTGCCGGCATCCCACATGGGCGCCGGTTCTAGTCCCGGCTGCTCCACTTCCATCCAGCTCTCTGCTGTGGCCTGGGAGAGCAGTGGAAGATGCCCAAGTGCTTGGGCCCTGCACCTGCGTGGGGGACCTGGGAGAAGCTCCTGGCTCCTGGCTTCAGATCAGCTCAGCTCCAGCCATTGTGGTCATCTGAGGAGTGAACCAGCAGAGGGAAAACCTCTCTCTCTCTCTCTCTCTCTCTCTCTCTCTCTCTCTCTCTCTCTCTTTTTCTCTCTCTCTCTCTCTCTCTCTCTCTCTGCCTCTCCTCTCTCTTTCAAGTAAATAAATCTTTAAAAAAAAAAAAAAAAGACCCGAGGGTGGTAGCTCCTGTGACTCCGCTCTGCTGGGTGGTGTCCTAGGGTGCTGGGGCCGTCGTCCACACACCTCCCGCACCCACACAGCCCCTGGACGCCGCCTCTTTGTCCGGGTGCCGCAGAGGGTTGAAGGGAAGCGCGGAGGCCTAAGCCAGCTCTGCCTTCAGAGACAGGGAAGAGGAAAACCAAGCGACCTGGCGTCCAGCCCCCGTCCCCACCTTCCTCAGGGAGCGCCCCCAGCTCCAGGAAGGACAGCCCCCAGGCGCTGCTGGTGTGTGGGGTTTGCTTTTCTTTTAAGATTTATTTCTGTATTTACTTGAAAGCCAGAGTGACAGAGAAAGAGGAGACAGAGGTCGATCTCCGCACGCTGGCTCGCCCCAGGAGCGCCATCTGGGTCTCCCCCAGAACTGCCGCAGCTGGAAGGCGCAGGTCGGCGAGGGGCTCGACCCGCTGCCCCGCGATGCCCACCCCGCGGTGTTTGAGTTCAGTACAAAGCGAGACTTTTTATTCTTTTCTCGTTTAGTTGTTTTATTAAGAGGTAGGCAGGAAGAGCTTCCGCTGGCCAGCCTACTCCCCAGACTTCTGCAGTGGCCGGCGCTGGGCCAGGCCAGGAGGCAGGAACTCGGCACAGGTCCCCACCCGGGCGGCAGGAGCCCGTGACTTGAGCCATCACCCATCCCCAGGCCTGTGCGGGCAGGAGCCGAGCCGTGAAGTGGGACATGGCTGTCCCAGCGCTGGCTAAGTGCCTGCTCTCTGTCACTTTCCGTTTCAGGTTCCGGGACCTGTCTGAAGGTGAGTCGAGGCCGTGCCGTGCGCTCTGACATGGATGTGACGCCGGCTGGGGGCGCCGTGTGCAGTGTCGGAGGGGGTGGGGAAGCGTGTGCCCTGTAGTGCGGCCCGGCCGCTCCCCTCACTGGGCTCGCCCACAAAGGCGAGGCAGAGGGGCTGCCCTCGCGTGTGGGTGCTGTGGGTTTGGGTCGTTGCATTCACCGTGTGGGAAGACTCTAGGTCACCCTGAGGAAGCAGCCGCTGACCCCAAGGCCCTTCCACAGCTCTCAGGGTCGCTTGTCCCTGGGGAAAAGGCCGTGGCCCAAGTTGCACTTGAGCGAATCCATGAGCTCGCTCTTCTGGGCTGGGGGCCACGTGGAATCAGGAAGAGCCCCCCCCAGGGCTGAGCAGCAGGACGGGTGCCCCTGCCCTCCCTTGGAATGGTACTGGCGAGGCAGAAGTCAGGCGTAAAACCCAGCCTTGGTGCCGGCGGGGTCGGAGGCCGAGCGGGGTCACTTCGTGTCCAGTGGAAATGTGTCTGCTGATGGACATGACCGGATCCTCAGTCAAGGACAGCATAGGAGAAAAGGAGATAAACTTCCGGAGAAGGCGCAAGGCGGGCTGCGGGGCTGGGGGCGGCGGGAGCGGGCGTGGCTCTGCCCTGGGCGCCCGTGGGCGTCACCGCACAGCACGGGGGGGGGGGGGGCTGCAAGGCAGAGGTTTCCCCAGCGTTGGCAGAGGCGGGGCGCAGGCCTGGTGGCACACGCCACCCTCTGAGGCAGGCTTCTACCGCGTGGTCCTCAAGTGACAGGTCTGGGGAGGTTTCTCTTTGCTTTGAAGAGGACAGCGGGGGCTCCTGGGCACAGCTAAGAATGGAGGAACTGGGGCCGCTGGTGGAGCCAGGAAGGCACCAAGAGCTCCCAGGAGTCCACCTTCCCCATGGGGAACTCCAGGGAGCCTGGCCTTGGTCCGCAGCCAGTCTGGAGCACGCTGGCCTCGGGGTGCTTCTTGACGAGCGTGTGTGTCTAGGGACTGGAGTCGTGGCTGTGGAAGAGGACGGTGGAGGCGGCGTTCCCGAGAGCGGACGCAAGAGGAAGAACCCCCTCCCCCCTCAAGTGTCCAGTCCTGAGGCCGCAGCTGTGTCCCTGCTGCAGAACGGGGCAGAGGCCGCGGCGAGCAGCCCTGGGGAGGAGAGTGGCTCGGAGCATCTCCCCGTCAGCCTCTCCCCCGGGAAGAGGAAGCGGCTGAAGAAGAGCCTGCAGGCTCAGCGAGAGGCCCGGGCGTCGGGGTCCCTGCTGCGGGACTCGGCCCAGAGTGGCCCGGGCGCCGCCAGAGGCTCCCCGGCAGGCAGAGCCCCGGCCCTGAAGAGGAAGCGGAAACTCGGGGCTCTCCTGGTCAAGGGCAGCAGCCTGCTCACGCTGGCCTGGCCTGTAGCAAGCCCAGCGGAGGTGGGGGCTGTCCAGGCTGCCCTCCCCCGGCGCGAGAAGTCGCAGAACAAGAAGTCTGGGCCCGGCAGCGTCGATGCGCACACCCTGGCCCGGCAGAAGAGCGCCATCTTGAAGAAGCGGAGGAAAGTGAGCATGTCAGACCTGCTGGGGCCCGAAGGCAGGCCGACCCCGGCTCTGGTAAGGTGGGGGGGCCCGAGCTGCAGCGGGGGAGGCGGGGGCTGGCCAGTCAGACACGGGGTTTGTCGCAGCCTCTGCCTGCCAGGAGGTGACGGGCGGCAGGTCTCGTGGCCAAGCACTTTCGCACTCGGGAAGGGGTCGGCACTGAGCTGGGAAAAGCCCTGCGTGCAGGCCGACAGTGCCCCCCTCGTGCTGGTGCAGGAGGGAGCCCCGCCTCTAGTGCTGGGGTCTGCAGGGCCAGGCAGGGCCAGGCACTGGCCGTGTCCTCCACACCATGGCCTGCAGGTGGCAGCGAGCTCAGGGCCGCTGAGCCAGACCAGCTCCTCGGGACCCTTGTCCAGCGCCAGTGCTCACACACGGCTCCTCCACAGTGGCCGTGACCGTGGGCCTGGCGCTGAGTGGGGGGTGGGGACAGTGTGGTCCTTAGGACCTGGGGCGGGGAAGGCAGAGGAAAACGGGTGTGTACTGAGACCTTACCCTTCCATCTCCCTGCACGGGGCCTCCCGGGTGCCCTGTGTCGTGGGCCCTGGATGGTGGAGCAGGCACTTCTCGCAGCAGGAGCCTCCTGTCCCTAGTGGGGGCACCGGGCCCTGGGGCTGCCCTTCCCCGGGCGCAGCCACACCAGGAACCTGCTGAAACCACCCGCACGGCACTGGCTGCGCGTGGCCTCTTAGCGCCTCGGATCCAGAACCACTGCGGGTGCCCCGCACCTGCCTGTGAGGCCGCCACTGACCAGCGGGGACTGGGATGGGCAGGTGGGCCTCGGAAAACAGAAAAGTTGAGCACACAAGGCCTGCGTCAGGGAGGAGGAGGGTGGGTCCCCGGACAAGGGTCGCCGGACGATTGACCAGTGGGTGCATCGTGAGTGAGGCTCTGACACGGGAGCCTGGGGCCACTCTGCGGCTGCCCGGGGCGCTGTCCCGGTTTCACTTCCTTGCACGGCCTGGCAGGAGGCCCAGCGATGCCATCCCTTCCTGCGCCTGTCGCCCCGCGCCTCCAGGGAAGCCGTGGGCCCCTCAGCCCCATGAAGAAGCTGCTGAGGACCGAGAGCGACTTTGTGAAGTTCGACACGTCCCTCTCGCCAAAGCCCCTGTTCTTCAGGAAAGCGAAGAGCAGCCCCATGACCTGCACGCCGCGTCCTGCCGTCCAGGTACGGGCCCCGGGGCCGTCGGAGCCCTGCCCTCGGGCCCGGGTTGCTTCTGGAGCGGTCAGCCGCCCGGTGCCGCGGGGAGCCACCATGTAGCCACTCACCCCGTCCTGCCTCAGCCCCAGGGCTCGCACTGGCAGGACCTGCTCGCTGCGCGCGTCTGCCGTCACGGCACAGGTGGAGAACTGGGAGCGCGGCTGCACCAGAGGCCCAGGGTTCTCGGGGGCCGGGCTGCTGTGGCGCCCAGGGCACCCACTGCTAGGCACATCGCTCTCCAGGTAGCCCAGTCTTGCACGTGAACAGCAGGCAGTTTCGCACCTGTTGCCCCCTGAAGTTCAGGTCCACTAGGGGTGTGGTCTAGGCAGCACCGTGCAGCCTGCAGGTTGAAGTGGGGACCCCGGTCATGGTCGGTGCCGAGCGTCTCCTGTCGGCCGGGCTGTCGTTGACGTCCCGGCTGGGGTTTGCTTCCTTCAGAACATGCTGGGTGGCCTGCGCAGCCCGACAGACCTGAGCACTGGGATGTGTAGGCGAGGCTGCGCCATGTGCCGGGGCTCCCTGCTGGGCAGGGTCTCCCAGCAGCCTAGTCAGTGTCGCCCCTCGTGCCGTCTCTTCCCCAGCTGAACAGGACGCCGTCCAGCGCCAAGAAGGTCACCTTCGGGCTAAGCAGAAACACAACCGCAGGCGAGTCGGGGAGGCTGGGAGCCCGGTGGGCACGGGGTCAGGAGCTGTTCCGGGGGCCCGTGGGGGTTGGGGGCTTCCCAAGAGCCACTTTCCCAGGCAGCTCCCCAGCTGTCAGAACCCAGCAGTGCCCAGCCCGGCTGCCTCTCTGCTAAAGCTCGGGCCCCCTGTGCGTGGTGTGCAGAGAGGCCTGCCGGGCACTCTCCACCTCGTGCAGAACTGGGGACAGGCTCTGCCTGCGGCCCTGGCCGGCAAGCTGGGGGGGCTGGGGGCTGCGGCCTAGGGTCATCCCCTCACCTCGGGCCTTCCGTCCCCTTGCAGAGTTCAAGAAGACGGACAAGAGCATCTTAGTCAGTCCCACGGGCCCCTCTCGCGTGGCCTTCAACCCTGAGCAGAGACCCCTCCATGGAGTGCTGAAGACCCCCACGAGCTCGCCGGCCGGCACCCCCCCGGTGGCCAAGAAGCCGCTGGCTGCCCCCCCAAAGAAGAGGCCGACGGCCATGGATTTCTGAGGCGCGGGGGCCCCTCTTGGAAGACTGCTTTTGTACAAAGTATTCTATAAATTATAACTTTCTAATTGCCCGGCCTTTTCTATTAAAATTCCCGTGTGCGCAGGGTTCTGAATGTCGGCTGCTGCCCCGCCAGGCCGGGGAGCCCCCAGGACTCTGGGCAGCTCCAGCTGGCGTGGATGAGGATGGCCGGCGTCTCCCCACCAGGCAGCCGGGGCACCACAGCCCCTGCCGAGCCCCGTGTTCTCACGTGGAGCACGCTCCTCACCCAGGCCAGTGCTTCTGGTCCTGCAGATGTGTGCAAGCCGAGGGCCCAGGTGGCTGTGTCCCCACAAGCAGCGTCCCTGTCTCGGAGTGACCCCTGAGGGGCAGCGTCAGCGTCGACTCAGGCTCTCGAAAGCCAGGACGTGGACGCTGAAGCATCTGCCTGTGTCTGTGCACAGCTGCCCTGGCGAGAGACACGGTTTTCGTGTGGTCTTCAGGGTGTCCAACAGAGCTGGGGCAGGGACACAGGGGTGAGGGGGTCCTCAGGGTGTGTATACAGGGCTGGGGTGGGGACACAGGGGTGAGGGGGTCCTCAGTGTCCAACAGAGCTGGGGTGGGGACACAGGGGTGAGGGGGTCCTCAGGGTGTGTATACAGGGCTGGGGTGGGGGGCACCCAGGGGCGAGGGAAGGTCCTCGGGGTGTGTGTACAGGCTGGGGTGAGGGGAGGTCCTCGGGGTGTGTGTACAGGCTGGGGCGGGGGGCACCCGGGGTGAGGGGAGGTTGGGGCACTGGGTTCTAGACTCAGCTGCTCCTCTTCCAGGCCAGCTCTCTGCTGTGGCCCGGGAGTGCAGTGGAGGATGGCCCAAGTGCTTGGGCCCTGCACCCCATGGGAGACCAGGAGAAGCACCTGGCTCCTGGCTTCAGATCAGCGCAGCGCCGGCCGTCGCGGCCATTAGGGGGTGAACCAACGGAGGGAAGACCTTTCTCTCTCTCTCTCTCTCACTGTCTACAACTCTACCTAATAAAAAAAAAAAAAAAAAGAGTCGCAGAGAAGGAGAGAGACAGAGAGGTCTTCCATCCATCGGTTCACAGCAGCCAGAGCCGGGCCAGCCTGAGCAGGAGCCTGGAGCTCCACCGGAGCATCCGGGCCGGTCCCACTGCTTTCCCAGGTCATTCACAGGGAGTCGGAGCAGCTGGCAGTGGAACCGGTGCTCACGGCTTAACCGGCTGGACCACGACGCAGGCCATGCTGCCCCGGTGGTTGGGCGGGGCTCAGAGCACACCGCTGACTGCAGCCCCCGGGGTGGGAGAGGGAGAAGTGGGGGGTGGGCTTCTAGGGAGGCTCCCTGTCGGCCACACTGCATAGGAGGTCCTGTGCCGCCTCCTCACAGCGTCTCAGACATGCAGGGAGCCAGGCCCACGAGTCCCGCTCCTTGCCCAGGCCCCTGCTGGTTGCCATGGCAACTCCAACCTCACCAGCTTCTCCTGAAAACTGATGGGGGGGGGTGTTGTCTTCAGCCTCAGGACCCGAATCCAGGGCCACAGGTGCTGCCTTCCCCCAGGCCTGCGTCCCTGCACGCCCCAAGGAGGCCTGGTCCCGGGGACGGTGGGGCCACGGCTAACCCCGACGAGGCCCTGCTGCTTCATCTCGCAGCCGGGACTCGGAGCCCAGTGGGGACACGGCCCTGCGGGGGCGGCAGGACCTGACCAGCCCAGGATCACATTTCCACCAGTGACGCACAGGCCAAGCCAAGTTTTGTTTAAAAACAACACCGAAGGCACAAAAGCATTTGGACTTGGCCTAGTTTTCTGAGCCTACAGACCCTGGAACCAGGACACCGCGTTCCGGGGGAGAGCGTGTGTGGGAGCCAGCACTGGACAAGCTGTGCCCCACGCCCTGCTGTGTGCCCGGCCAGGGCCGGCGCCAGGACGTAGCCGGGACAGGCCAGGCTCCAGGGAGCAGAGGCACGAGGACATGGAGGTAGGCAAAGCTGCAGCACCAGGTGAGCCCCAGGTGCCGGCCCGGCCCGGCCGCAGCTCAATTTCCTGGTAGATGCATTTCAGCACAGGAGGGGAGCCAGTGGTCCTCGCCACGCCTGGCTCCCGCTCCCTGGGAGGCGGCAGGTGCTGGTGCCGGCTGGGCCGCTGCCCCCTGGGAGGCTTGCAGATCAATGATGTTGCAGGCGTATGGGGAGTGAGCCATGAATGCAAGCACTCTCTCTTCTCTGCCTCCCAAATAATTTAAAAAAAAAAAAAAAAAAAAGCTGGTGAAACCAATTCTATTAATACGTTTAGGGGTCGGCACTGCTGTGTCCGGGAAAGCAGTGGAGGATGGCCCAAGTCCTTGGGCCCCTGCACCGCATGGGAGACCGGGAAGAAGCTCCTGGCTCCCGCCTGGTCCAGCCCTGCACGTGGGGGCCACTAGGGGAGGGAACCAGCAGCTGGACGACCTCTCTCTCTTTCTCTGTCTCCCTCCCTAACTCTGACCTTCAAATAAGAAAATAACTCTTTAAAAGATGACAGTAATGATGCGCTTAATTTATCCCACAAACCGCCCGAGGCTTTGCCACCTTTGTTCTGTAGCTGCCACCCCACCACCCAGCTCCGGGGGGGCCAGGCCCAGAGATGGGCAGGAGCCTTCGGGGTGGGGCCGGGGCCAAAGGAGCCCCCCCCGGGGGGGGGGGGCAGAGGCTCACGGGAAGAGAGTAGGGAGCTCAGGGTCCCAGCTTCGTCCTGGGGGACCTGAGGAGTGGTCCAGGGGAGGCAGCGGTGGGTCATTGGCTGCCTGGCTTGAGGCTGCGCCCCCCCCGCAACTCAGCAGGGACCCCGGGTGCGTGGACGACCCCCTGCTGCCCCAAGCTGGGCCTTGACCCCAGAACTGGGGAGCGGGCGGCAGGCGGGCTTCCGACCTCACAGCCCACGTGGGAACAGGCCCGGCGGTGGGGAGGGCGGCCCGGGTGGCCGGAGGGGTTGCGGGGCTGAGACCGGGCCCAGGCCTCCTCGCAGCCCGACAGGCAGAGGGGATGCGGGGCCGTCACACCCAGCCCGCCGCCCTGCACACGGAGCCCGCGCCCTGCACACGGAGCCCATGGCCCAGCGCTCCCGCAGAGGGAGCCTCTGCCTTCAGAGCCTCTGGCCGCCGCCCTCTGAACCGCACAGCCGCCCACTGCCCCGGGACACGCGCTCCAGGGCTGCCGGACCCATGGCTGCGGCCCGTTGCCCACGGTGGCCATGTCCGGAGGGGCCTTTGGGAGGGGTCTTCGTGGGCGGTTTCCCAGCCGCCGGCACCAAGAGAGCCCACTCGGCACCCGGCGAGGGCCCGCGTCCTGCTTTGTCCACGGGGGCCTCTGCACAGCGCGGGGAGGAGGGGTCACTCTGGAGCCGGGACACTGTGCCCCCTCCCACCCTCGCCACGGGGGTGAGCACTAGACAGGGGCCGCAAACCTGGGACGCAGCGGTGATGTGAGCCGGGTCGGCCGTGAGTGCGGCCAGGGGCCCAGGCTGCACGCACAGCGGCCAGGCCGGGCGCAGGTGCTGACCGTAAGGGTCCAGGCACCTGTTCCGTCTTCCGCCGCTTTCCCAGGTGCATTCGCGGGGGGGCTGGATGGGAAGTGGAGCAGCCGGGACTGGAAGCATCGCTCCAGTGGCATCGCAGGAGGTGGCTTAGCTCACGGGGCCAGGGCGCCGGCCCCAAGCGGTCCAAGTTTCCTGTGATTCATCCCTCACATTTCTTAGAGTCAGCACAGGGCTGGTGCCTTGTCAGCTCAGCCCACTGTTAGCGCCACCCTGTGGCACAGTCTCAGAGCCCGGGCACTCGTGCCAGTTGTCTGTGGACTGTTCCCGCCACACAACAGCTTCCATTGTCCTGCAAATCCCAATGCCTGCCCTACCCACCTCTCCCCCGCCTGAACCCTGGGCAGCCTCGCATGTTGTTATGGGCTCTGTGGTTTGACTTTTCCAGAATGTCACGTGGCTGGAATCACACAGTACCAAAGCTTTTCAGACTGGCTCTTTTATTTTTATTTTTTATTTATTTAAGAGCAAGTTACAGGCCGGCGCCGTGGCTCACTTGGCTAATCCTCACCTGCGGCGCCGGCACCCTGGGTTCTAGTCCCAGTCGGGGCGCCGGGCACTAGTCCCGGTTACCCCTCTTCCAGGCCAGCTCTCTGCTGTGGCCCGGGAGTGCAGTGGAGGATGGCCCAAGTGCGTGGGCCCTGCACCCCATGGGAGACCAGGAAGAAGCACCTGGCATTACCAGGTGCATTACCAGGAAGCCTGATGGGAACTGGAGCTACTGGGACTCAAACCACACCGGATGTTGGCATCATGGGTGGTGGCTTAACCCACTGTGCCATAACACCGGCCCAAGAGCAGATTTCATTGTGTAAGAAGCCACCGAACCGTCTCCCCACGTGGCTGTGCCACACTCCTTCCCACCGGTGATGGGTGTGGAGCACCTGCTGCCGTCGGCGTGGGTCTCAGCCGCTCGGGCAGGTGCGTCGTGCTGCTTGGCCGCTGTGTTAGGTGGTGCTTCCCGGGTCACGGGCTGTTCAGCACCTTTCCTGGGACTGTGTGCTCTCCGGGCGTGCTTCACGAGCTGTCCACATCATTTGTCCTATTTTTCTGAACTCGGTTGTTTGTTTTGATTGGCGAGCTCTTAAAATTCTTTGTATATTTTGGACACAAGGCCTTTACTGATGTTTTGATATGGATTCAAGAAGACAGTTCCTTTATATGTTTCATGAGGTTTAAAGACACATTTGTTTTTTTAAAAGTCTTTCTCCATCAAGATGGTGTTTTTATTATTATTATTTATTTATTTCTTTGAAAGTCAGAGTTACACAGAGAGAGGACAGATAGAGACAGAGAGAGATCTTCCATCCAATGGTTCACTCTCCAGCTGGCCGCAATGGCCAGAGCTGCACCAACCCGAAGCCAGGAGCCAGGAGATTCCTCCGGGTCTCCTACGCGGGTGCAGGGGCCCAAGGACTTGGGCCATCGTCCACTGCTTTCCCAGACCACAGCAGAGAGCTGGATAGGAAGTGGAGCAGCCGGGACTCGAACTGGCACCCGTATGGGATGCCAGCGCTTCAGGCCAGGGCATTAATCTGCTGTGCCACATCGCCGGCCCCCAAAGACACATTTGACACTGGGGCACAACATGGCGACGCTCCGGTGGACAAGGGGGACAACCGGCAGGGCTGGCGGGCAGGGCGGCAGGGGCTGCCCTGGAGCAGCAGGGAACTGGACACGACCAGGCAAGTCAGAGCTTGATGCCACTCGGTGGCAACTCCCCAGGCTCAGGGGAGCAGAGAAGGGACCCATGGAACCGAAATCCAGAAACCGTGGATCATAAAGGCGTAGCACATGTGAGGGGGCGGCAGAGGACAGGAGATGGAACGCTGCACTGACACGGCTTAAAAACCAAGCCACAGGGGCCGGCGCTCTGGTGCAGTGGGTTAAGTCACCACCTGCAGTGCCAACATCCCCCGTGGGCACCAGTTCCAGTCCCGGCTGCTCCACTTCCGATCCCGCTCTCTGCTGTGGCCTGGGAAAGCAGTGGAAGATGGCCCCAGTGCTTGGGCCCTGCACCCACGTGGGAGACCCCGAGGAAGCTCCCGGCTCCTGGCTTCCGTGGAATTAAAGCCGAAGTGTGACTCATTCGAAGCACCTCCTTTGGAAGGGCCGCCATTGCATTTGAGGATGTTTCTGGAAGCATTCCTTCAGAAGCTGCCGAGGAGTCTCTTGGCCGTGTTGTAGCAGCTGTTATCCCTCAATGCACCGGACATATTTTCCTCGAAATACCTTCACTGGTCGACTAGGACTCGAAGGGTCGCCCGTATAGGACCCTGGCACTGCAGGCGGCTTTACCCCGTATGCCACAGCGCCAGCCCCAAGTTTGCCTTTTTAAAAAGAGAAAATCTTGGCCGGCGCCGTGGCTCAACAGGCTAATCCTCCGCCTTGCGGCGCCGGCACACCGGGTTCTAGTCCCGGTCGGGGCGCCGGATTCTGTCCCGGTTGCCCTTCTTCCAGGCCAGCTCTCTGCTGTGGCCCGGGAGCGCAGTGGAGGATGGCCCAGGTGCTTGGGCCCTGCACTCCATGGGAGACCAGGAAAAAGCACCTGGCTCCTGGCTCCTGCCATCGGATGAGCGCCGTGTGCCAGCCGCAGCACGCTGTCTGCAGCAGCCATTGGAGGGTGAACCAACCGCAAAAGGAAGACCTTTCTCTCTGTCTCTCTCTCTCACTGTCCACTCTGCCTGTCAAAAAAAAAAAAAAAAAAGAAAATCTTGAGAGAAATCTGAAGAAGAAAATACTTCTCATACCCTGCTTCTCTTCCGAGACCATTGTCCAACAAGAATGAAGGCTGGGGCTGGGACAGAGCGCCCATGGGGCTCCAGGAAACCAGGGCCGAGTCAAAGTGGTCGCTCCAAAGGCCCCACGTCACCACGGCCACCTGGAAGGCCCCACGTCACCACGGCCGCTTGGAGGTCCCACATCACCACGCTGAAACGGCTGTCCCCACCTTCTGGGAAGTCAGGGCTCTCGGTAACAATCCAATCTGGCCCCAGCACACGGAAGACGGAACCTGGGAGTAACCAGCTGGTTCTTTCCGGTGCTCGTCCCCTTCCTCCCTTAGCAGGAAGCAGCCTGGAGACAGGCGACCTGCTCTTTGTCGCACGGTTTGTTTATCCAGCTTCTCTGTACAACCAGCCTCCTCTGCTGGGCCCCAGCGCAGTGTTGCCCAACTGTAGAACAGAAACCACGCCCACGAACGTCTTAACTAAATTGCTGCCATTTTGCCCCTTGACGCCATTTGCACCAGGAAGAGTGGAGTGAAACATTTCAGGGTGCAGGAAGAGGAAACCACCAGGCTAGAATCCTGTGCAGTGAAATCACCCTCCCACCCTGAGAGGGGTCTTCCATCCGCTGTTCCCTCCCCAGATGGCCGCAATGGCCAGAGCTGCGCCGATCCGAAGCCAGGAGCCAGGAGCTTCTTCCAGGTCTCCAACATGGGTGCAGGGCCCCAAGGACTTGGGCCACCCTCCACTGCTTTCCCAGGCCACAGCAGAGAGCTGGATCGGAAGTGGAGCAGCCAGGACTCAAACCGACACTGCAGTTGATGACTTTTTCCCTTGTGCCCCAGCGCCGGCCCCAGGCCCATCCTTTCATTTTATGTGGTCTCTTACTGAAGAAGGAATTTTTGAATTGCAACAATTGCTTTTATGCATCAAAATAACTTGTTCAAAGAAATCAGAACAATCAGAAATAACACAAGGATGCGTTTCCGAGTGTCCAGTGAAATCCCTACGAGGCTGTGGCCCGGAGGAGGACAGGGCGGCCGACAGACGCTGAGCCTCTGCCCTGGGGGAAGAGCTGTGGTCTAACCTCGTCTGCTCTCCAGGAAATCCTATCTTTCTGGAAGGGCAGACTCAGGCGTGCACCTTGGGAGGGCGGACTCCGCTCCCTTCTGAGATAACACCTGCCCCCTGCACTCAGGTTCCAGAGAATCTTCCTGCAAGCTGACCTCTGTCTCCTCCGGTAACCATTCACCCACACGCCCTCCAAGGTGTCTGCTCCCCACCCCACTGCCCCAAAATGAGGGGGCCATGTGGGTGTCCTGGGGACGCCGAGCGGCCCCGCCCCTGCAGTGCCCCTCAGCGGGTCTTCACCGCCCAGGCCCCTCCTCCCATTAGGTCTGTGTCCTCGCCTCCCAGGGCACTTGCAGGGGGACGTCACCAGCGCCGGCTGGCTCCCCTCTGTTCTTTCTGCTGATGGAGTCGTAATGAATTACAGTTCAGAGACACAAGTAGGGCTCGTGGGGGAGGGCCAGGCCGGCCGGGTGACACGTGGCCCCCTTCCTCCTGGCGTGGGGCTTTGACCCCTGAAGCGTGAGGGGCGCTGACTTCGACGTGGCCAGGGCGCTCGTGATTGGCATTGGTGGTTGACGCTGGGGGCTGCGGAGCTGCAGTTAGACTCCCAGCCAGCGGGGCCTTGGTTCCACCTGTAGGGAAAGTGGCCCTGAGGCAGGGTTACAGACAAGCTGGGCTCCGGCAAATTCCAGGAAAGTCCCACCCTTTGGGAGGAAAAGCAACTGTAAGAACACCCAGTGCAGGCAAAGGGAGGAGGAGGGGCAGTGAGGCTCCTAAGATAAGGGTGTGGGTGTGGGAGAACATTAGCCAGCTACTGACCCTCCCCACTCAGAGCCAGAGGTGGGGTGATCCAGCTACCGAGCCTGCGCTCCTGGACAGAGGTGCGGGATCCACGCAGACACGGCCCCTGGGCGAGAGGCCAGTAGTCACAGACAAGGGCAGAGAGAGAAAAAAACAGCGCAGACAGCACCGCGAGACCCTCAGCCCCGGCTCGGGCCCCTCCCCAGCGCCCTGCGTCGGGGCTTTCGCTGCTTCCCCACACGCACTCGCTCTCGCTCCTTTTCATTTCTGTGCTGAAGTGTGCAGACCAGGTGTTACCGGCACGGTGGGAAGGGCGGTTGCCGGAACGACTCCCATGGGTTCTTTTCCTCAGCTTAGTATAGAAATAAAAAGCCGAAGCCCGCACCGCGGCTCACTAGGCTAATCCTCCGCCTTGCGGCGCCAGCACACCGGGTTCTAGTCCCAGTCTGTCCCGGTTGCCCCTCTTCCAGGCCAGCCCTCTGCTGTGGCCCGGGAGTGCAGTGGAGGATGGCCCAAGTGCTTGGGCCCTGCACCCCATGGGAGACCAGGAGAAGCACCTGGCTCCTGGCTTCAGATCAGCGCAGTGCACCAGCTGCAGCACGCCGGCCACGGCGGCCATTGGAGGGTGAACCAACGGCAAAGGAAGACCTTTCTCTCTCTCTCTCTCTCTCACTGTCCACTCTGCCTGTCAAAAAATAAATAAAAATAAAATAAGAAATAAGAAATAAAAAGCCGGGAAGCAATTAGCAAAGAGGCAGAAACTTTTGAATGATTGGCAGGCGGCAGGGAAGGCGCCTGGGGGAGGAGAGCGGGAGAGCCCGGGCGGGACGCCGCTCCGAGGCAGTGTCCGGGTCTAAGGCGTCACCGGCCGCCCACTGGGTCATTCTGTGGGGGCGCCCATTGGGCGGGGTCTCACATCCGTGTGCTGATTGGCTCGGCGCTCATGGAGGGGGGGTCTCCTGGAGAAGGCCAGTCTCCCCAGGGGCTCAGCCCCCTCCGCCAGCTCTGGGTGGAAGACCGCAGCAACTTGAAGGCACTGAAACCGCAAGGTCACACAGACAGCAGGGGTCTCCTGGAGCCGGCCCGACTCTCCCCAGGGGCTCAGCCCCTTCCCCTGCCGGCTCTGAGTGAAAGCTGCACCCACCCTGGAGGTGAGATTTAAGGCCGTGGGGTCACACGCCCAGCACGGAAGCTGCCGCCGTGCGGAGACGCCGCCAGGCTGAGCCAGGCTTTCCAGCCACTGTGCCGCCCCGTGGTGACGGACATTCCACCTCCGGCTGAGTGGTCCACGGACCCCAGCCCCGCTGGCTGGCCTCACCAGAGGAAGCAGCACACCCCGTGAGGAGGGCCAGCAGCTCGTGTCCCACTCTGTGCCTGACCGCCCGGCACGTGGACATCGGGAGATGAGCTGACTGTCCGGTGGCAGACGGTGGCAGGAGTCCCTTCAGGTCCCTGTGCCATGGACAGTCACTGAGAATACTGGAGGACGTGAGCAAGAACATGCCACGGCACGCACACACGTGTTCCCCAACATCCCCGCTGCAGCCCAGTCGCCAGTGTGTGATCCCACGGGGGTGGGGCTGTCAGGGGTGACGGTGATCATGACCTCAGAGGCCATCTCACGGTTCTTGTCTCATGTCAAAGAATTTCCACGAGGACAGGGAGAGGGACATGAACATAGCGAGATCCACTGAAGTGAGAAACCTGCCGCAGCAGTCGGAGGTCAAGCCCGAGGGAGGAGCTGCTGGGGAAGCCTGCGGGTGCCAGCTCTTTTATGCACAAAAGTGGCTACTCAGATTTAGCCAATCAGAGGAGGAGCAGAATAACAGTTAACCAATCAGAGGGCTGCAATTCGTCATCCTGTCTGCCCATTCTCCTGATAAGACCTAGAGGCAGCCTGAGCAGGAAGCAGGCACTTGGTCCTCTCTTAAAGGGACTATGCCCCTTTTCTCATCCCGACAGGGACCTGAGCTGACCGCCCACACTTCCACCAGGTGGACAGCGGGAGGCACCGTCCAGGACGCACACAGCCGTCCTCATCACATGCTGGCTCCGTCTGCCGTGGCCGCAGAGTCCCCAGACTCCAGAACTTTCTGTTGATTGTAAATTACCAGTCGGCGGTATTTCCTTACAGCGGCAGGAGCGAACTGGGATGGTTCACAGACGGAACGTCAGGACTTAGCAGGCGGGCGGAGCACTGCAAGTGAGAACAGGAGGTGAACCACACTTGGTGCTCACTTTTTTTTAAGGTTTACTTATTTTAAAGTCAGGGTTGCAGAGAGAGGAAGAGACAGAGAGAAGTCTTCCATTCGCTAGTTCACTCCCCAGATGGCCACAACAGCCAGGGCTGGGCCAGGCCAAAGCCAGGAGCCAGGAGCTCCATCCGGATCTCCCACGCGGGCGCAGGGGTCCGAGCTCTCCAGCCACCGTCAGTGCTTTCCCAGACACGTTCGCAGGAGCTGGGTCAGAAGCGCAGCGGCCGTGCAGGGCTGAAGAGGCAGCGTCCCCCTCTGCGCCACACCAGCCCCGAGCTGTTCACCTTTATAGACAAAAGAGGAGGAACGGAATGGGGTGACAGCAACTGGTTGTTATAGTTGCCATCCACAAAACCACCAGAGGCAGATTCTCCAGAAAACCACCGTGTACTTGGGAAGAACACAGCTGCGCAATGGGTGTGGGAGTGCCGGGCGGCCCGAGGCATCACCGGGTTGGACCCGAAGTGGCTTCCGGCCTGTGCCCAGTCTGCGTCCCCGCACCATAGGGCCATGATGTCTGTCGGGTGGAACGTGGTTCCATCACGGGGTCTGAAGGGGCTGCTTAGAGAAGTGACTGCATTGCACTGGGGTATTGGGGTGCAGCCCCCGTGACGAATCACGGTGACTTTACAAGGAGAGACACAGTGGGTGCCCCGTCTCGCCCTGCCACCCTTCCTCTGCACTCCTGTCGCCGGCCAAAGAGGCCGCCCCATCCCAGGCTGTAAACCTCCAAATCCAGGAACCAAAATAAACCTCCTTCCTTCCTCACCAGTTCTTCAGTGACGAAAAGCTGCCTCCCCGGCTGGGGCAAGGGCAGTCTACAAACGCAGACGTGAGGGGCTACGGCGGGCGTCCTGACGCAACACACAGTGGCCTCTGGGACTGACACCCCAGGTGATGCTGGCCGAGTCACTCTTGGTGGCTGTGGTGGCCTCTGAGTCCCGGGCTCTGGCAGAATTGTTAGTTAGCAGTGCTGGGTGGGGTAGGTTCTTCACGCGAGAGAGAATTCAGGCGTGAGACAGAGAACAGGAGTGAGCAGGGGAGCAGGTGTAACGGGGCGGGGCACTCGTCAGAACGATGGACACCTCTCCAGACAGAATCCGACACCGCGCCCAGCCACACAGACCGGGGAGAGGGAATGCACCTGGCAGGCCAGGCGGGCGGCCCAGGAGGGCTGAGCGCAGTCTATTCAAACTGGGGCTGAAAGGGCCTGGTGTCCAGCTCTCCTCCCCCTCCCCCCTTCCCTGTTCCCCTCCCCCTCCCTCCCTTTCCTCTCCCTCTCTCCCCTCCCCCTCCCCCCTCCTCCAGGACACAGGTCCCTGAGTGTGAGTCAGGCGACCTCCCCTCAGGGCTCCCCACTCAGTGCGCTCAGACTGGGGAGCCCCCTGGCTGGGGCAGAGCCCCCCGGGCCCCGCCTTGGAGGAAGGCCATGGAAGCCCAGGCCAGGCAGAGAAGATTCTCCTGGGGGAGGCTGGGACCCCCTGTAGTTACGGGGCTCCTGCACCGTGCAGAGTCCTGGCTGGGCCAGGGTGAGCTCCTGCGGGGTTTCCTCAGGACCCCTCTCACACAGGCTGATTTCTACCCCCGCCCCGCTCCTCAGAGACCCTTCCTCCAGGACCTGCGGCTTCGCGCACAGGCGGCTCCGCTGTGGCTGTTGACAGCTCACACGCCTTGCACACCGCACCGGGCCATCAGCACACGGCGCCAAGGGCAGGAGTGGGGTCTGACAGAGGTTGGCCCCCTGGGGTTGCGCCTGGGGCTCAGAGCGCGTGGCCCTCCATCCTCAAGGTCCTGCTCTGACCTGACTTCAAATTCTTCCTCAAGCTGTGTACACAGCACATTCAAATCCCAGCTGTGCCAAAGGGCAGCCGTCTAACATTCGTGTCTCCAAGCAGCTTTTGGTCACTGCACCTAAAGCGGGAGAGGAGCCTGGCGGGAGGGTTCCCGGCTCAGGAGCAGGCGGCCTCCCGGTCTGCGTGTGGCGGAAGCTGGCATGGCACAGTGGTGTGCTGGCAGAGGGCCACCGGACCACACTGGGCTGCGGCACCAACACTCTCAGGACGAGCCCCTGGGCCAGAGACCTCCCACGAGGTTCCTGCCCAACCCACCAGCAGCTCACAGGAGGCTTCAGGGTTCAGCAGGAATGTGGAAGCCAAGCCTTGAATCCGATACAATGTGGCACAGACAGGAGCTGGGGCTGCACGCGTCCCTTTCTGCTTCCTGTTTGTAACCTTCCCGGCTCTCCTGCATCCGGAGAAAGTTACAGAAACAGAGAGCAGCCTTGGGTGGCCAGGCCCCAGGAAACCCCACAGGTGCAGCAGAGGCAGCCTGCCCGGCCAGGCCCTCAGGCTCCTGCTCCCAGCAGATCCGAGCACTCCCGTGGAGCTGTTACCGGAGAAATTTGCAGGCGTGAGACAGAGAATAGTGGGAGGTAAAATAGCAAGGTTTATTAGGGAAGGGACATCCGTAAGGTAAGGCACCTCTCCAGACAGAGCCTGAGAGACTGGGGGGGGGGCAGTGGGGAGAGAGTACACCTGACCAGGTCAGGCGGGCGGCCCAGCAGAGAGGCAGAGGGCAGAGCGCACAGTCTGGTTGGGGGGGGGAGGGGTTAAGGAGATGGGTCTTGCTTCCCCACCTCTGCTCCTCTTGGAACAAAGGGCTTTTTGGATGTAAATAGAAAAACTCCTATCAGACAGGAGGAAGCCTAGCTGGCACCATCTTGAGTTTGGAGGAAGGGTGAGCAAGATCCCCTCGAGATTGGGGATCTAGAGCAGGGTGTTTGAAGTGCAGATACTGGGCTGCATCTGGGAGAAGGGGCGGGGCCCCCACCAGGCAGGTTATCAGGTAGAAGGGGGCAGGGCGGGATGCGAAGGCCGGGCTGTCCCTGAAATGTTGTCAGGATGACTCTGAGATGCAGGTGCATATGCTGGACATAGATGTCTTCTCTTTAGGCCTTTGTCACACACACATGAGCTCATAACTGACTTCCTACCTAACAGAGGATGAGCCACAGGAAGGGACAGAGGTCTTCCCTCAACCTCTGCTTGTTCCTGGGGGAGGGGTGTGAGCAGTGCCCCTCAGGAGCCCAGGGCCCAGCTTTGGGAGCCCTGGGCGGGGGGGGGGGGCTCTGCACCTGCAGCTGGCATCACCGGAGACACGCCCCAGAGCGCTTTTCCACTTCCTGACTTCACTGAAGAGGTGGAGGAACACAGAGATGTTCCAACTGCTGGTTCACTCCCCCAAATTCCCGCGATGGCTGAAGTCGGGCGCCAGGAACCCACTCCTGGTCTCCCCCGTGACTGGCAGGAGCCCAACCACCTGCTCCCTCACTGCTGCCCCCCAGGGCGTGCACTGGCGGAAGCTGGAGTCCGGAGCCGGGCTGGGCACTGCAGCCGGGGAGGCAGGCGTCTTAGCATCTTTGCTGCTGGGACAGCCACGCAGCCCACCCCGTGCTTCGAGCCTTCAGAAAAGCAGGAACAAAGCCAAAGGGACCCAAATCTACAACCCAGGTCTCAGTCTAGCTCGTGTTCTTGCTCTTGTTTTTTGAGATTTATTTATTTGAAAGTCAGAGATACAGAGATCTTCCATCCGCTGGTTCACTCCCCAAATGGCTGCAGGAGCCAGGAGATCCTGGGTCTCCCACGTGAGTGGCAAAGGCTCAACCACCTGGGCCATCTTCCGCTGGTTTTCCCAGGCCATTAGCAGGGACAGGCACCGGGATGCCGGCATTGCAGGCGGCGGCTTTACCCGCTGTGCCACAGCGACTCGCTGATGCTCTGAAGAAAGATATTCTAGGAGTGCGATCCTGAGCGATGCAGACACCTGTTACGGGGGGGGGGGGTTCAGACCCCATTGCTCATCCTACAAGAATAGCAGCTCAGAGCCCCTCAGTCCCGAGAGATCGTGGAACCTCCACCCCAGCTCCAGCCACACTAGGACTGGCTGGGCCCTGGGCTGGGGATGCACGAGGTGGACGCCAAGCCCACACCGGCGTCCTTGGGCTCTGCCAGGGTCGGGCTCAGGCCCCTCACCGTTCTGAGGCAGATGCTGAGCCCACGAGCTGGAATCGAACCTGGGCTGTGTGTTCTGCAGCACAAGGTGTGTGATCTGTGCAGGCTGTGTGCCTGGTGCCTGACAGCAGGGCCTCCCTGGCTGGGGAAGAGTACCCTGCTCCCACCCTGAGGCTGGCCAGTCCTTACAGTCAGCCAAGGAGCGGCCCCAGGGCACTTCTCCCAGGCAGCTAGCCAGTCTGGAGCCCACACCCACAGCCCTTGCCCTCTGGCTCTTGCATTCCAGGGCCACACTGCCCTGACTGGTCATTCCAGGGCCCAGAGCCCCTGAAGTTCTCCCAAGCCTGCTGGCCCTCCTCCGCCTGCATCCCCTGTGGAAGGCTCTGGAAGCCCCCCCCGCCCCTTCCCCTGTTCCTTCCAGGTCAGAGTGCCTGGGTTCTGAGCCCTGGCTCTGCTCTGGCGTCCAGCTGCTGGCCCTAGGCGCTGACGGTGTTCGGTGCTGGCATCGGGAGGCGGGGCCTTTGGCATTTAGAGGAGGAGGAGAGAGCAGGATTAGTGTCTTCGCAGAAGAGGAAGAGACCAGAGCTCTCTCGCCCTCTGCCCCCACACAGCAGCCGTCACGTGAGGACAAGGCCAGAGGTGGCGGCTCTGCACAGGGAGAGGCGTGCCGGAACGGGAAGGAGGACTTTCAGGGCTTAAGCTGCCGGCCTTACAGGCCTTGTCAAACCACCCTGAGGCCACGCGTGTCCGCACAGAAAGGGGCTTCTAGCACCCCGAGTGTGCGTCAGGGACGCCGGGGACTGGGACGGCGTCGCCCCAGCTCCCCTGGGTGCAGCGTCCTGATCCGGACACTTCCCACACTGCCAGCTGTAAGCAGGTCACGTGACACGGCTGCCCGGTCCTTTCTCAGGGTCCCGCTTCCGACGAGGACGTACTGGATCGCGGCCACGCAAACGCTCTGGGGAGACTAGCTCAGACCCCCCTTCTGTCTTCCTGGGAGGCGACTCCGGCCCCCACCCGCTGCCTTGCCCGGCCTGGGTCTCTCAGGCCACCCAGTCCCTAGGAGCCCCTCCCTGTGCCAGAGCCGGCTGCGGCTGGGAGTGGTTTTGTTTTGTTTTGTTTTGTTTTGTTTTGTTTTGTTTTGTTTAGACAATGAGAGAGAAAGAGAGAAAAGCCTTTCTTCCATTGGTTCACCCCCCAAATGGCCACTACGGCCGGAGCTACGCTGATCCGAAGGCAGGAGCCAGGTGCTTCCTCTTGGTCTCTCATGGGGTGCAGGGCCCAAGCACTCGGGCCATCCTCCACTGCTCTCCCAAGCCTCAGCAGAGAGCTGGACTGGAAGAGGGGCAGCCGGGACAGAATCCAGCACGCCCCAACCGGGACTAGAACCCCGGGGTGCCGGCGCCGCAGGCGGAGGATCAGCGTAGTGAGCCGCGGCGCCGGCCCCTGGGAGTGTTACTAGACCGGTCCTTTCTGCACTGTCCCTACTCTCCGAATCCCAGAGGAAATGCTTTGTTCCTGGCAAGTGCTCGTTGAAGCCCCTGTGGGTGGGCCGGCACCGTGGCATAGTGGGCTAGGCCTCCGCCTGGGGTGCTAGCATCCCACATGGGTGCTGCTTCTAGTCTCGGCTGCTCCACTTCTGATCCAGCTCTCTGCTATGGCCTGGGGAAGCAGCAGAAGATGGCCCAAGTCCTTGGGCTCCTGCACCTGCATGGGAGCTGAAAGAAGCTCCTGGCTCCTGGCTTCGGATCGGCGCAGCTCCGGCTGTTGAGGCCATCTGGGGAGTGAAGACCTCTCTCTCTGTCTCTGCCTCTCAGATAAGCAAATAAAATATTTAAACAAACAGACACCTGTGGGACAGGTAGCTTCTCACACTCAGGCAGCCTCGAAAAGGGGCGCTGAAAGCCGGCAGAGCGGGCGGGCGCCGGGCCGGTGAGCAGGGCCAGGGCGATTCTTCCGTGACCAGGCCGAGGGCCATGAGCTCTGGGCCACTGCCCACCAGCTGGGAGCTCTAACCCGGATCTCCCCAAAGCCCAAGAAATGAGAGCCAAAGGTGTGATGGGAAGGTGCCAAGCACGTGGTCTGCCAGGGAGGAGGGGCAGGAGCCACGGGTGACCGGTCAGCAGGAGAACCGCTGTGGTCAGCTGCCCGGGGGAGGGGGGGGGGACCTCTCAGGAGCTGGGAAGGGTAGAGGACGGCGCCCCTGCAGCAGGGCTCCTGGGCTCTTACCCAGCAATGTGGGTCACCCCTCTGTCCCCCCAGCTTCTCCCCCTCAGCGTCCCGAATGTTAGGTGTGCAAAGTGCCGCACATGGCTCAGTAGGGCGGGTTACTGTCCATCAAGGATTAACTGTCGCTAATTACAAGGTGCTTCCTCTTGGAATTCTGGCCCCCAGGCTATGCCGGCCTCTGTCCCCCAGGAACCCCCCCCCCCAGGTGGCCGCTCCGGGGTTGGGGCCCAGTCCCAGTCCATCAGGGTGGGGGAATGGGCCCCACCAGGCCAGGTTTTGAGCACGGAGAACCGGCGGAGGTGGCAGGGAGCACGTGGTGTGGTCCAGCCCTGGACACCGATGGCCGGGGGGGGGGCCGGGGGGGGCGGGGAGGGGGACTCCTCCGCTGGTCCTCGACGCTCGAGGCGCCTGTGCTTGCGGAGGGCAGCGTGGGTGGGTGCGCAGTGCTCCGCCCGCACGGGGCGCTGCAGGTGCAGCAGGACCGGGGAGGGCGGACCTGGGGCCACGAGCCCTTCGCGCGGCCCGTGGCTGGGTGGCCGGGCGGCCGGGCGGGCGGCAGGTCAGCTCCACGACTCTGCACCGGCACAGGTGCAGTCCAGGCGGCCGGGCCCCACGCCAGGGCCGCCCACGCCGCACCGGCTCCGCCTTCGTCGCCCGACCCCCGGCGGGGCGGGGCTTGCGCGGAGCCCCCGCCCCCGGCCCGCCCTCCGCGCGGCGCGGGACTCGCGGGCTCAGAGCCGCTCGCGAGGTCAGAGGGAGGCGGCGGCGCGTCCGGGCTAGCGCCTGCGCCGAGTGGGCCGCGCGCCGGAGCGGGGAGCCGGGAGCCGGGAGCCTGGGGCCGGGCCGCCCGCCTCGGCCCCGCCGGCATGGAGGCGGAGTGCCGGGTGCTCTCCATCCAGAGCCACGTCGTCCGCGGCTACGTGGGTAACCGGGCGGCCACGTTCCCGCTGCAGGTACGCGCTCGCCCGCCGCCGGGCTTACGTAACCGGCGCGGCCCCAGACCCGAATTCGGCGGTGCGGAGCCGGCCGGCCGGCGGTCTGCGAGCCCCGTGACCTTGGCCGCGCCGCAGCGAGTCCGGAGCCCGGCGCGGGGTTGCGCCTCCCTCTCGGGGGAGGGGGTGTCTGCAGGGTGCCGTTGGTGCGCCCCGAGGCTGGGCCCGTCCCGGGGCTGGGGTGGGGTGGGCAGGTGCGGGGAGTCCCGGTGCACGCGCTGTGGCGCACTCGGCGGAAGACGAGAAGATACGGCGCGACCTCGGGGCCGGCCAGCCGCGCTGGCGGCGGGAGGCGCGTGTTTGAGTGCTGG
The DNA here is from genome assembly GCA_015711505.1 of Sylvilagus bachmani. Classification (NCBI taxonomy): domain Eukaryota; kingdom Metazoa; phylum Chordata; class Mammalia; order Lagomorpha; family Leporidae; genus Sylvilagus; species Sylvilagus bachmani. The sequence goes on along the minus strand of CM027407.1, from coordinate 1,905,466 downwards.
CCTGCGGGGAGGAAGGTCAGGGACAGCGCGGCCGCGGTGCCCACCAGGTCAGAGGAGGGCCACGCGGGCAGAAGCCCACTGCCGGCGCTGGCTGTGAGGAAGAGGAGCCCCAGACTGTGCCCCTCGGCTCTGGAATGCCTCCCGTGTCCCCGCCGCTGTCTGTGGCCCAGCCGGATGGCTCACCCAGCTCACCCCACTGTCGCCTGCCGGCGGGGGCACCTACTGCTTCCTGGTTGTAGCCGAGTGGGCCCTTTGGGAGGGGGAGGGGGCCTGGGTGCCGTGGGTGTCGCGCTGGGCGACAGGCAGAACCAGGGTGGATGGGGGGTGGCTGGGCAGGCCTGGTCTGAGCAGGGGAGGTATGGTGAGTCCCGGGGCCCTGCCGAGCCCTCCAATCCCTGTGCTGTGTCCTACAGGGCGCTGAAGGCTCTCAGGCAAACACCGGCCTCAGTGTGTGGGCTGGCGTGGAAGGAAGGGGGGATGGAGCGGATGTCAGAGCACTGTGTCCCAGTGGGACCCGAGGGTGGCCCAAGGTGGAAAGGTGTGAAGGTTTAAGTCCAGAGAGGAGGCAGTGGCTGAACCCTGGCCCCCCGGGGAGGCCAGCAATGCCTCATCCGGTCATGCCAGCCAGCAGGGGGCAGACCCTGCCTGGGGCTGTCCAGCTGCACCCAGCACACAGCCAGGCCCTCCCCTCACCCTTAGCTTGTTGGGGAGGGGAGGTGCCTGGGTAGCTGGGTTTCGTGGTCCTCGCAGGGGGACCCCAGTTGGGAACACAGGTGCAGTCCCTAAGCAGAGGCAGCCGGGGACGGTGGGGCCCGCTGCTGGGGTGGCAGGGACCGCCCCAGCGTGCCCTTGGCGGAAGCGTGCAGGGCCCTGCAGGATGCTCTCGTGCTGTCCGCCTTCCCGCGCACCTGCTGCTCGCTCTCTTCCCTGGGTTCGCCCCGGGCCCACCACCCGTGTCTGTGTTCCTGAACTCCCTCAGGGAGGACCTGTCTGGTCTTCTGGTTACCCAGGGAGGGGCTCCTCCCAGGGGCCCCCTGGGGAGGTGCCTCTCAGGGATGCCACTGCTGTTCTTGCCTGCAGTCTCACCTGCGGGCTCCATGGGGTCCCAGGTGGCTCCTGGCGCCCAAGCTTGCACAGCGTTGGTGAGCACTGGGTGGTCCAGGGGTAGGCAGAGCCTGGGGAGGGGCTTCGGCAGCATGCCAGGGCTGGGGAGCATCCCCTGGGGTCCAGGGCTGCGCTCAGGGGGCACCAGGGGTGCACATTCTTCACTGTAATCAACAGCCTACGGCTCGGGACACCACAGCCTCACCCCATGGCCGAGTATGAAGGAAGGAGACGTAGGATAGGGGGAACGTGGGCCGTGGCGGGACGCTCTGGGAGGTGCTGCAGAACGCTTGGTGCGGCACCCAGCCGGGAGCTGGAGAGGCTGCCCTGGGGACGTGGCCGGCCGATGGCCCTGTCCTGCAGCTCTGGCTGAGGTTTCCGAGTCCTCCCCAGCCAGGCGCGCTCCCTGTTGGCGGGCAGGTGCCGCGGCCAGGCAGCTCCCGCTGGCTGCAGGTTGTGCCGCCGTGCGACTGGGTGCTTCCTGCCAGCTGCCCCCCGAGCACACTGCAGGGCCTCCCGGGTCCACTGTGAGCGGTCACCGGCCCCGAGCACACTGCAGGGCCTCCCGGGTCCGCTGTGAGCGGTCACCGGCCCCGAGCACACTGCAGGGCCTCCCGGGTCCGCTGTGAGCGGTCACCGGCCCCGAGCACACTGCAGGGCCTCCCGGGTCCGCTGTGAGCGGTCACCGGCCCCGAGCACACTGCAGGGCCTCCCGGTCCGCTGTGAGCGGTCACTGGACCTGTAGGAGAGAAGGCGCAGGGCCTTGCCCCTGTTTTGCGAGTTTACTTCTGGGCCCCGGGCCAAGGTACATTAAAGCGGCCGAGAGGAACGCGCTCATGTGGTCAGCGCCGGCAGGGGATGGGGTATGGGGCTGGCGGAGCACAGAGCAGGCTCGCCTGCCCCGTCCCCTCCTCACCTGGGATAACCGAGATAACCGGGCTGGGGGATGTGTCCTGCTGCACTGGCCTTGGGTTGTGGGCGGGGAGGAAGTGGAAGGGGCTGAAGTCCAGGGCGGCTGTTGCCTGCTGCTTCCCTGAGCCAGGCTGGGCCGGGCCAGGTCGGGCTGGGAGGGAGGATTGTTGGTTCTGCTGCTGTTTGGCTGCTCCTGCCCGTGGCTCCCTGAGTCGGCCGAGGCTGCTGTGTGGGGTGGCTTGAAGGGGTAGAAGTGGATGCTCTGCTGCTCTGGGGGCTGGACGTGAGGACATCCGGGCGTGAGCAGGGCCCTGTCCCCTCCCAGGTGGCCCCAGGCCTGCCGTGGCCGTGGCTGCATCCACGTGGTCTTCTCCCCCGTCCCCCTGCTCCTTAGAACGACACTCGTCGTGGGTCTCAGGCCAGGGGGGCTTGACTTGATCTCATCTGCAAAGACCCCTGCTTCATGCACAGTCCTGTCCCCAGGCCTCGACAGATGACCAGAGGGCAGGGGCGGGCGTCCACCGCGGCAGGAGCCTGCTGCCCAGCATGCGTCCAGTGACCTCGGGCCGTCCTTGGAGGGCAGGTGGCACAGGCTGGGCCGGGCCGGGTCTGTGCCTCCCTCCGTGCTGCGCCTGCGAGGCCGGCGGCCGCCCTGCCGGAGACTTCCGGGGGTGCAAGCAGTGGGCTCTGTGCTCGCCGCGTTGACATCCGTGTCCTTTACGTGCCGGTGCCTGGGGCAGCTGCCATCGCCAGGCACTGCCACCTGGACACATGGCGTCCGTGCCGGGTGTGCCCCCGCAGCTCTGGCGTGGTAAGAAGGGTGTCGGACGTGAAACTGACTGGGGGCTTCAGCCCACCCCCAGTTAAACACCTGGAGGCCGAGGCAGGAAGGCAGGGCTTCAGGAGCCCACCCCCAGAGCACAGAGAGGCGGACTGCCCGGCGCGGGGCCTCCAGGGAGCAGCCTCGCTCCTGCGTCTCCAGCCCCTGGTGCAGCAGAGCCAGCCTGGCTGAGGGGGGCGGTGAGGCTGTGTCTTGCTCCATGGGCGCCCGAGGCTGTGCCCGTGGCCTGGGTGCAGGCCCTGCCCCTGCCTGGAAGCCTGTGTTGTCTCCACGGAGACAGGGGGGACTTAGCAGCCCCGTGTGCTGCTCTTTTTTCCTGGCCCGGGACCCTAGCTTCCGTTCACAGGACAGACTCCGTGACCCCGGCCCTCGGAGCGGGAGGGCCGCACCTGCGTCTCTGGGGTGGGCAATGCGGCCAGGGGCTCCTGCGGTAGAATCAGCCAGTTCTGCTCAGTGATCGGGACAAAGAAATGGGGCTTCCTGGGGGCAACGGGGAGGGGGGGTCAAAGGGCGGCTGGGTGGAGCAGAGCCTCCCTGCCTGTGCCCCAGGCTCCACAGGGGCTGCTGTGCCCATCCCAGCAGCCACTGCTGGCACCCCCCCCCACAGGTGCCAGCCCTCCACCACCTGTGACCCTGCAGGCACCCAGAGGTGCAGTCCCCTGAGGTCATCAAGCTCGGGACTGTGACGGTCAAAGTCCCAGGGCTGGGAGCCAGCGCTGGGTCGGGAAGGCCCCCTGGCAGCCCCCACGCCTGAAGTGAGCGCTGGGCTGGTGAGTGACGGTGAGGGGGAGGCGTCTCCCAGCAGCCTCTTTGATTGTGCTCCCCGTGTTCCACGTGAACCTGGGTCTGGGTCACCAGCCTCCGAGAGACCCGGCACCGAGGCCAGCTGACCACGGCCAGCCCCTGGGTGTGCTGGAGATTGGGCTGAGACCCCTCCCCTAGGGCTGCGCAGCCCGGCGTCTACGGATGCTGTGCACAGGCCCTGAGCGAGGCTGGGGTGGAGGAGCTGCACAGGGAAGTCCCAGAGCTTTCCCACGCCTGCTGCCCCCGGAGGAGGGAGGAGAGGAGTCACCGTGACACGCGTGGGCTGGCGATGCAGCCACGAAGCTGAGTGTGGCACCCCTGGCATCGGCACTGCCCTGTGCATGGCCTTGGCTGCGAGAGCCCTCCCGGTGCACAGCTGTGCTAAGCGGGGCCGTCGCCAGCTGGCCCTCCTGGGGTGCAGCCATGTGTCTGCTCCTAGGCAGGGTGCGGCTGCCGGCTGTAGCCCTCCAGGGCCCAGTAGCTCGAGGGAGCCCCCTGCTTTTAGCCGTGAACCTGCATGGTCATCGGGGCTGTGCTGGTAACTCAGTCGCTGGGTCTGCTGCAGCAGCCACAGGGAGCGGTGACCGTCTGTCCGTCAAGCTCGTGGGCGGCGCCAGCCAGTAGGAGTGGCTTTGCCAGTGGCTTTGGCCAGAGCTGGCACTCTCGAGACTCAAAGGCATGGGCCCCAGACCCCAAAGGGTGCTGTGTGGAGGCTGAGACGTCAGGATTTCTGCAGGATCGTGGTCACTGTTCGTCCTGGGGATACGTGCCGAGACCCCCCCCCCCCCCCGGATGTCTGAAACCATGCATGGAACCAGGGCCCTGTGGTGTGCACCTGCCGCCAAGCTTGGCGTGCAAGTGCGGCACCCGGATGTGTTCTAGGACGGCGCTTGCTATTGAGCCAGTTAAGGCAAACTCAGGGCCTTTGGAACATGGTGGGCGGCTGCTGCCCTCTAGGCGGGGTAGGGGTGGAGCTGGTTAAGCCACCACCTGCGGTGCCGGCATCCCATGGTGAGTGCCTGTACTGCTGACCCAGCTCCTGCTGTGACCCGGGAAAGCAGCGGAAGATGGCCCAGTCCTTGGGGCCCTGCACCCATGTGGGAGACCCAGATGGAGCTCCTGGCATCAACCTGGCCCAGCCCTGGCTCTTTCGGCCATTTGGGGAGTGAGCTACCAGGTAGAGGGTCTCCCTCTGTACTCTGCCTTTGGAATCAGTCAATCAAGCAAAGAAGGAGGGAGCTGTGGCCCGGCGTGGAGTTCCCGGAGTGGCAGGAATAAGGCTGGGGGGGGAGGGGTGTTGGGCCATGGCAGAGGACGGGGCTGGAGGCTTGGGCTTTATCTGCGGGCAGCGGCGAAGCCTTGAGGGCTACAGTTGGGGGTAGGGAGTGTGTGGGGGCAGCTGAGGGAGGATGGTGGCACAGGTCTTTTGGGACGGTCGTGGGAGTCGGGCCACCGTGGCCGTTACCAGGCATGGAACCCTGGAGGGAATTCAGGACCGGCCCTTGGCTGTGGGGGGGGGGGGGGCCAGGGGCCAGGCTGTCGGCCACAAGGGCAGAGTAGGCAGGGCCAGCCGACCCGGTGACCTGTCCCCTCGCTCGTCTCTGGCCGCGCTGGTCACTGCTCTCTCACGATAAGTCCTGCTTCCCCTTCCCCCAAGGACTGTCCTCGGAGTGATGGGAGGCAGCTCCGCTGTGTCGCCTGCCGCTGGTGCACGGAGCAGGCGGAGAGGCTCATGTGTGTGGGTGGCAGCCGCGGGCAGGAGGCTGGCGAGGAGCTGGGTTGGGACGTTTGCGTTCGTTGTGCTGTGACCCACAGGACTCGGTGTTTCATGGTGGCAGCTGCGTGCCTTGTCACGGCCCTGAGCCCCTCGCTTGTCTCAGGCTCACCGGGGACCCTGGCACAGCCGCAGGGGGTGTCACCGGGACCCTGGCACAGCTGTAAGGGGGTGTCACCAGGACATGGGCACAGCCACAGGGGTGTGTCACCTGGACATGGGCACAGCTGCAGGGGGTGTCACCAGGACATGGGCACAGCCGCAGGGGGTGTCACCGGGACCCTGGCACAGCCGCAGGGGGTGTCACCAGGACATGGGCACAGCTGCAGGGGGTGTCACCAGGACATGGGCACAGCCGCAGGGGGGTATCACCAGGACATGGGCACAGCTGCGGGGGGGTTTCACTGGACCCTGGCACAGCTGCAGGGGGTGTCACCAGGACATGGGCACAGCCGCAGGGGTGTGTCACCTGGACATGGGCACAGCCGCAGGGGGTGTCACCAGGACATGGGCACAGCCGCAGGGGGTGTCACCAGGACATGGGCACAGCTGCGGGGCGGGTTTCACTGGACCCTGGCACAGCCGCAGGGGGTGTCACCGGGACCCTGGCACAGCCGCAGGGGGGTGTCACCAGGACATGGGCACAGCTGCGGGGGGGTTTCACTGGACCCTGGCACAGCTGCAGGGGGTGTCACCAGGACCCAGGCACAGCCGCAGGGGGGTGTCACCGGGACCCTGGCATGCCGCAGGGGGGTGTCACCAGGACATGGGCACAGCTGCGGGGGGGGTTTCACTGGACCCTGGCACAGCTGCAGGGGGTGTCACCAGGACCCTGGCACGCCGCAGAGGGGTGTCACCAGGGTACGGGCACAGCCCTCGCGTCTCCTGGAAGTCCAGTTTCACCCACACCTAGAGGAGGGGCCAGGCGGGGAGGGAACCCCCCGGGAGTCCTGGGAAGTGTGCCCCCCACTGGGGCCTGTGGGCCGTTACAGGTGCAGGGCCAACCGGGCACCCTCCCCAGGTGGTCCAGGGCGGGGCTCACGGGCGCCTGCTCTGTTCCCCTTGGAGTGGCTGTGGAAGGTGGAGGCCTGGGGGCTAGGACGCAGGTCTGCCCGGCTGCTCCCCGCGGTGGTCAGTGCTCAGGATGAGAACCGGCTCTTTCTGACGTGTCTGGTGGGGGTGGGGAGACCTGTTCTTGTCATGAGTTTACTTATCTTGGGGGCAGAGGGAGATGGGGGAGCACATGCCACCCTGCTGGCCCCCCCCTCAGGTGCCCGGCTTGGACGTGGCAGGGAGTCTGGGTGTCAGGGACCTGAGCACCTGAGCCGTCCCCGCTGCCTCCCGGGCGTGCATCAGCCGGAAGCTGCGGAGGAGCCGACCGGCTGCTCCGACTGGGGCGCCCGTGGGTGTCTTGTCCGCAACCTAGCCTCTACCGGGGTGAAGCCGAGCGTAGGGAGCCCGGCCCTTCCTCCCCAGTCCTCCCTGCCTCTCCCGGCGGGAGCCGCACCCCTGCAGAAAAGCAGTTTCAGGGTCACAGCCCCAGCAGCCGGAGCGCAGGCACCAGGCCCCGTCTCGGAGCCCCAGTGCTGTCCTCTCGGGCCCGGCTGAGGTTTGATGGGAAACATCCCGGGGGGCACGGATGCCGACTGACGAGCCGGAGGTGCCGGCCCAGGGCCCGGCTGCTCACGTGCGCGTGCCGGCTCCGAGGGTTAATTATCCGCACGTGCGGGTGGGGGAGCCGAGGGCTCTGGCAGGATTCTCGGGATTCGCGCGTCATTGGCTCAGATCTCTGCCTTGGGTTGATTAGAGTTTTGAGCTCTGGCTTGGGAGGAGGCGTGGGTCTGGCCCGTGCGCTTGCCAGGGCCGGGTTCAGCTTTGTTCCTAAGACTGCTCGTTTTTGTTTCCCGCTTCAGCAATCACGCTGGCATGGAAATTCTGGAAAGATCTGGCAAACACGGGCCCTAAATGCACAGCTCGCGAGCCCACAAAGCCCACGCTGCTCTACAGGAACAGGAAGTGACTGCCCCGCTGGGGGCGGGGGTTGCGCCAGGGCAGAGGGAAGGGCCTTGGGGAGTTGGTGCTGAGGGAAGGTGAGGACGAGGGAAGGTGAGGACGGAGCAGGGTCGCCGCAGGAGCTCTGGCTTTCTGGGCTCTGTGTCTGTTCCTGCCCCTCCCCCATTCTCCTGTGCACCATACTTGCCCGCCCCCCACCCCGCCCACCTGCTCCAGGAGGGTCTGCAGGTGCGACACCTACTTGCAACCTGAGTCTCCTCTGAGGGTGTGGGGTGTCAGCCGGGGGCAGGGGAGGGTCCAGGGCTCCCCCGCCCCCGTCCCCTCCTGTGGCTTCTCCCCGTGGCTCCTGTGTCGTGGGGTTTGGTGGAGGATGCCACACCTGCCTGCACCTCCAGGCAGCTGGCCCAGGAGGGCGCCGGTGCCCGTGTCTGGCTGCTCGGGACCCATTGGTGACAGTCTCTAGATCAGCAGGGATGCGCCAGTCACCGCGGGGCCACAGCCCCGCCTCCTGATGGTGGCGTCCGGCATCACTGCTGGCCGTGCCACCTTTGCTCAGGGCCACAGCCGTGGACGTGGACTTGAGGCCGTGCATCTGCGATCTGGCCGGCCGTGGGGAGGTGATGGGCACTCGGGGGCAGTGGGGTGGAGAAGCACAGGGGCCGCCTTGTGGAATGGAGAGTGGGAGAGCGAGGGAGCCCTCCCGGCTGTCACACTGGCCCTGGGGGGAGCTGGGTGCCGAGCAGAGGTGGCCATCAGGGCCAGGCTGCTTCAGGAAGGGTGGAGGCAGGCCGGGGGGCTGCACCTGTTGGACGGCACGGCAGGCCGGAGATGGCTCGGTCAGCGGGGACCTTGGCTGTGCACATGTGGCCGGTTCAAGCCCTCGCAGAGGGGTGTGGCTTCCCAGCCCACTGGAGCCAGAACCCCTGCACAGAACAACCCCCCCTCCCGCCAAGAGGTGGGCCAAGGTCACCTCAGCCCCCAGCACACATCGGCACCAACTACGGCACAGCTCCGTGTGGCAGTCAGGACCAAGTGCACGTCCAGAGGGTTTGTGGTTGGGCTCCATGAATAGGGTCCCACCCTGACCATGCTGTGTTTATGTGGGGTGGGGTCTGCCAGCAGGTGCCGGGGCCATGTAATCCCCTCCCCCTGCATTGCTTCCTGTGCCCCTGCTGGGGATGGGCCCTGGACCAGCGGCCTCTGCCCTGTGCTGGGTGATTCCTCGTGAGGCTGGAATGTAGTTACAGACACACACAGGGAGAGACAGAGGGAGGTCTTCCATCCGCTGGTTCACTCCCCAGATGGCTGTGATGGCCAGAGCCAAGCTGATCCAAAGCCAGGAGCCAGGAGCTTCTTCCCGGTCTCCCACATGGGTGCAGGGGCCCAAGGACTTGGGCATCTTCTGCTTCCCCAGGCCATAGCAGAGAGCTGGATCTGGGACACAAACCGGTGCCCATATGGAATGCTGGCGCTGCAGGCGGAGGCTTAGCCCACTATGCCACAGCGCCGGCCCCAGGAAAGAGCCCCAGAGTAGACATGCAGCCTAGCAGCCGAGCCGCCCACATCCCACCGGAATGCCTGGGCTCCGGCCCCCAAATTTGGCTTCTTGCCGATGCACACCCTGGGAGGCAGCGGTGACGACGCTTAAGTCCTTGGGTTCCTGCCCCAGCATGGGGGCCCTGGGTTGAGTGCCTGGAGGGTCATTCTGTGTCTCCATCTCTCTACCTTCCAAATAAAGATGTGTGAATAAATAAAGCTTTCAACGTGGTGGTGACTTTAAGTGGGTGGTGGATGGCTTCACATTTCTTCTGTGGACAGTCCTTACTCGCTGTGAATGGGTGGCTGAATTCTGCAGCTCCTGCTGGCTGGGGAGCCCTGCCCCCGCCTCCCTGTGGTCCTGAGAAGCCCTGGGCGCCCAGACGGCTCCAGGGGAGCCCCACACCCACACCCAGAGCAGCTGGTGGCGTTCACGTGCAACCCGGGTGTCACCTTCTCTCTCCCCAGCTGCCCTGGGAGCCGGGGACCTGGGTTTCCGCAGTGATCCTGAGCTGAGTGGGCTGGGAAGGCTCTCGGATTGCTCCTCGGTGTTTCCTAAATAAAGGACCGGGGGGCCCCTGGGCAGGCACCGCTGCTCCCCACACAGTGACTCTTGGGCCACGGTGGTGCACCTGCTGTGGGGTCGCAGGCGGGGACCTGGTGTGCATTCTCACACCTCCTCTACTCTCTCACAGGTTCTGGGGTTTGAGATCGACGCGGTGAACTCTGTGCAGTTTTCAAACCACACAGGTGAGGCTTGGCTGTTGTCATGGAGCGGAACGTGGGTGGGAGACCTGGCCCCGTGGTGCCCGGAAGCCACGCTGCTGTGTGTGGGGACAGAGGCCTGGGGTGCGGGCAGGCGCTGAGAATGTTCTGGAACTCTGGATTCTTGCGGTGTGAGGTCTTTGTAGCTGGCTTCTCGCACTCGCTCGTCTCCGTGCTGGACCGTGTCTGGTGTGTCCGTTTGCCGACTGATGGACACTTCCGGCCCTGCCGTGGGTGCTGGCCCTTTCCCGGTTCTGCCCGGTATGCTCTGAGGCATTGAAGGTTGCACCTGACTCCCCCAGCCGGGGGTTTTCACTGGGGGCCGGCACAGACGCCATCCGAAACTATAGAATCCAGAAGGGCCGCCACGTGCCCATGAGCCACGCACGCTGTGTGCAGGGGCCATGCCGAGTGGTTCTGGGTTTGGGGGCAGAGGCAGCTTCGGCACAGGTCTTTCCCTGTCCGGGCTCCTGGGGTTTAGCTCCGCAGTCCTGGGAGCAGGCAGCTGGTGTAGGCAGAGACCCCACTGAGAGGGCTGGGGACAGCCGTCCAGCAATGCCTGGAAGGGGCGGCCCACCGCCCATGGTGGCCCTCCTGACCCAGTAAAGTAGGAAGCTCCGTCATGTCTCTGTGGCCAGTTCACCGTCCAGGTATGTGTCGCATGGTGTCCTACAGAACATCCGTGTGGATTCTGCTGCCTTGAGACCACAGCTGTCCCCGGGAGCGGCTTTTGGCCGTTGTCATTGGCACTTGTCTGGGCGGGATTCCGTAATGGCTGCTGGGAAAGCCTAGGGGGTCCCTTCTCATGGAAGCCGGGGGCCACGTGCACCATCCAGCCCTCTGGCCTCCCCTGGCCTGCATGGCGCTGGCATGGGAGTCAGGGAGCTTGTGTCTGAGCCAGCCTGGCCACCGCCGGCTCTGGGACCCAGCGTGTACCCACGGTGCACACTTCAGAGGGGTCCCGTGCTCTAGGGGTGCAGCACCCCTTGCTGTAGTACTTCCGGGTCAGTGACGTGCGGGGCAGCCGCAGACAGGGAGCTGCATTGCAGGAGGGGTCCCCGGAGGCTGGTGGTCCCGGGGTGCGCACAGAGCAGGGCTCAAGAGGGGTGGGGGCCCGGGGGAACGTGGACCCCTGCCACGGCCTGAGGGCTCAGGTGACAGTGACTCCCGGGTGTGGAGGGCTGGGAGTGTGTGCAGTGCAGGCCGGGGAGCAAGAACTGGGCACGGCGTGCCGATGTGTGTGCCTGGGGTGTCCTTCCCAGTGTCCTCGGGGGTGTAGGTCCGGCATGCCGCATGCCTGTCACATTGAGGGCTCCGGGCTCCTGCACAGATAGGTCCGGGATAGGGGGAGGGTCCCTGGGAGAGGGCTGCCCACTGCGTCCTCAGCTGTCCACTCTCTGCAGGCTACGCCCACTGGAAGGGCCAGGTGCTGACATCCGACGAGCTGCACGAGCTGTACGAAGGCCTGAGGCTGAACAGCGTGAACCAGTATGACTACGTGCTCACGGGTGAGGCCGGCGGGCTGCCTGGGGGGCCTGGGTGGGGAGGGGCACTGGGTCTCACTGTGGGGTTCCTCACCAGAGAAACCGGAATCTGTGTTTCTATCGCGGTTAAAATGACGGCTTGTGATAGAAGATGCCGGCGAGGAGGGCTGTCGGGGACCCCTCGGACTCCCCGGCCGCGGGAGTGGGGTGCAGGTGGGGCCTGACCGGCTGTCCCTCCCCAAGGTTACACGAGGGACAAGTCCTTCCTGGCCATGGTGGTGGACATCGTGCAGGAGCTGAAGCGGCAGAACCCCAGGCTCGTGTATGGTGGGTGCTGGACCTCGGGTCCTGGGGGGGCTGCGCCGCCTGCCCGCTCAGCTCTGCCTCTGCTGGGCGCCGTGCGGGGCGTGGGCGGGCAGAGAGAGGAAGGGGCCAGGTGTGCAGGCCCGGGTCGGGGGCGCAGGTCTCAAGTCTGTGTCGTGCAGCCTTCCCTGTGGTCTGCTTGTCATCACACCGGGACCCGTGCCGACCGGCTGAGGCCTGTCCCTGGTGTCTGTCTCCCAGGTGTGCATGGTGGGCCCCAGCCTCGCCGGCTTTGCCTGTGCCGTGGACGGTTCCCAGGGGAGCGGGCAGGGGGCAGGAAGGGACAGCTGTCACTCAAGCTGCAGGTGATCCTAAATCAGACAGGAGCCCCCCACAGAGGTTCCCCTGGCGCCAGGAGACGGAGAAACGGAAGCAGGAGGCCATGGTCGGGGTGGAAGAGAGATCGGTTCACTTTGCTCCAGGCAGGCCTGTGCTCCGTGCGTGACTTTTCACGGCGGGCGTCCCGTGAGCCTTCTGAAGCCCGTGTGGGAGGTGCAGGCGTTGTGTTGCCCCCCGCTCCCAGGAGCGTGGCTGCAAGTTAATGAGAGAACAGTCTAAAAATACCAGGTATCGGGGACGTGGAGAAATCGTGCTCGGAGGGACCCTCTGCGCCAAGGCCGGTGCCAATCCTCAGAGCCCCAGACACATCCTGCCTGCCGCGGGGGAGCAGCCCTGGTGTCCCAGGCAGAGGAGTGGACCCAGCTAGACACATGCCCGAGAGAATTACTTGGCCTTAAAGGGAGCATCTGGCAAACCCAGAAAACCTTGCACAGAGAGAAGCCAGGCCCTGACGGACAGATTTGGGGCAGGCGGCCGAGTGCGGGTGCCGGGCTGGGGAGCGAGGGGTCAGTGTTTGGGGGAAGAAGACGGCTCTGGCGGTGGACGGGGGGGCGCAGCAGTGCCTGGGCCGTGACTTGCAGGTTAGAGAGCGAGGGAAAGCGGGGAGGTGGTGGCTCCGCTGACCGGTGCCCATGTCCCTGTGTCCCCGTGTCCCCGCAGTGTGTGACCCGGTCATGGGCGACAAGTGGAGCGGCGAAGGCTCCATGGTGAGTACTTCCTGTGCGTTGCGAGGGGGGTGGCACGGGGCGGGGCCGCTGTCCACTGACCTCAGCCGTGGGCGCCCGTGTGGGCGTATGCCGTGACGCAGGGCGGCGTTCTGGTTTTTGACATTTCCCCCGGATCATTCAAGCACGTGCACATCGCTCTTAGCTCATGTCCTGTATAAACAGGGGCAGGGGGCTGGCGCCGGCCGGCACCAGTGAGGTGGGTGAGGTGCAGTCCACAGGGAGGGCCGGCTGGTTGCATCCCGCTGTTCCACTTCCGACCCAGCCCCCTGCTGGTGGACCTGGGAAGGCAGCAGAGGATGGCCCAAGTGCTGGGGCCCCTGCACCCACACGGGAGGCCTGGAAGGAGCCCTTGGCTCCTGGCTTCCACCTGGCCCAGCCCCAGCTATTGCTGCCATTTAGGGAGTGAACCAGCAGATGGAGGATAGCTCACCCTCACTCGCTCTCTCTGCCTTTCAAATAAATCTTTAAAGAGAGAGAGAGAGAGAGAGAGAGAGGTGAGAACCATCCCACTGCCGTCACAGAAGCCTACACTTGGATTTATTTATTGACTTAATTGTTTTGCAAGGCAGAGAGAGCTCCCAGCTGCTGGTTCGCTCCCCCGTTTGCCTACAGCAGCTGGGGCTGGGCCAGGCGGAAGCCAGGAGCTGGGGAGTCCGTCTGGGTCTCCCACGGGGGCGGCAGGGTGCAAGTGCTTGAGCCGTCCAGCGTGCGCACCCACAGGAGCTGGACTCGGAGCAGAGCGGCGACTCGAACCCAGGTGCCCCAGTCTGGAGGCCGACGTCTCAGCCGCCACGCCACGCGCTCCCCTGGAGCAGGATGCGGAGGGAAGGCGTGGACGCCGTCCCGCCCGCAGGTGTCTGCCTGCCCAGTTTAGCGCCCAGGCAGTGTTTTGTGGTGCACACCCGGTCGACGGCATTGAGTTTGCCCGTCTGCTGGTGTCCACGCTGGCCCTGGCCACGTCCAGGCCGGTGCCCTCCCTGCCCCCTGGGCCAGCACCTGTGGTCCCTGGCCTGTTCCATGTGGGTCTTTCTGTCCCCATTCTCCTGTGCCTGCGTTCTGGAAGGTTCTGTGTGCCAGGCACCTCCCTCCCTGTCCTTTGTACTGCTCCATGCAGCGGGCTCCACTGACCCCAGGCAAGGCTTGCGGAGCTGAGCCCCCGGCCCCGGGTTCAGTGCAGCTTCAGGCTCTGTCCTCGATGTGACCCAGTTCGTTTTCCTTGTCGGCCGAGACGGGCGTGGGCGTGAACAGTTCACGGCTTAAGTTCAGATGGGCGGTGGGCCCGCGTCTCATGCCTCAAAGGGCCTCTCTCTGATGGCCTGGGTCACTGTCCTTGGTGCCTCCAGCTTGGGCTGGGCAGCGACCACGTGGGCCCCTCGGCTACCCGGACCACCATGCACACAGGGACATCTGTGTGGGGCCTCGGACCCCAGAGTTCACGGAGCAGACTGAGCCCGAATGGCTGGGGGATGTCCCAGGCTGCAGGCAGCCGTCCACGTCCCACGCTGCCTCGGGCAAGGGGTTCTTGTGAGAGATCCAGTAGTTGAAGGCAGCCGACCCCCCCACCCCGTGAGCCACCAGGGCCCCTCGCTGCCCTTCCCCCCACTTTGTGCTCTCGTCATCATAGGAGCACCGGGCTCTCAGCCCCGTCCCCTCCTCATCCCGTGATGCCGGGGCCAGACCCCTCTCCGTCCCTGCCCAGCGCCGTGCATGTCAGCCATCCACAGCGGCGGTACCGGTGTCCCCAGGGCCGCTGCCCCGCAGGTGTGGGCGGTCAGCACCCGCTCTGTCCTTCTGTCCTCAGTACGTGCCGGAGGACCTGCTGCCCGTGTACAGAGACCAGGTGGTGCCCGTGGCCGACATCATCACCCCCAACCAGTTTGAGGCCGAGTGAGTACCCCCAGCACTGAAGTAGGCTTGCTCGGGGTGTGGCCCGGCCTGGCCCCAGGGGGAGGGGAGCAGGTCTCCCTGAGGCTGCCCGACCCCGGCTCCGGCTCCCCATGTTCCGGAGCAGCTAGGCAGGGACGGGGCTGGTGGTGAGCCGGCGCCCCGGCTCTCTGACATTCAAGGGAGCCCCATACCAGCATCAAGTTTCCAGGCCTGTGTCTGGCTGTCAGGCCCCGCTGACCTGTGACCCTGCGCTCACGGACGGGTGGGGGCTTCTGGGGGTCCCAGGCCTCTCCCCTGAGGACTGCACCGTGGCACGCCTGGGGGAGGTGTTCCCTGCCCTCGGTGTGCCCACAGCAACAGCTCTGGGACTGTGGCCCATGGGCCCTCGCCTCTCCACAGGCCAGTGTGACCGTGCCTGGGCCCCTGAGCCCTGTGGTGTGTCTGTAGCCTCATGTCCTGGCCGGTCATGCGGCCACCCACGTGGCTCGCCCATGCCAGGCTGATTCCTGTGGGGAGTAGGGCCGTCAGTCCAGCCCCGGGGCTTTGTGGGGGCCGCCCGGCGCAGGCGTCTCAGGGCTCCGCGCCCTGTCTGTCCGTCTGTCTGTCCGTCTCCCAGGTTGCTGAGTGGCAGGAAGATCCGCAGCCAGGAGGAAGCCTTGGAGGTGAGGAGCCCTCGGAGGCGACCTGGGAGGGGTACGCAGGCGGCGCCGGTTCCGCGCTCCAGCGGCTGCGTCCTGGGGCCCGGCGTTCAGCTCCCCACACTCCTGCTGGGCGCCACGGGCTGGCTCCCTCCCAGGGGAGGGTCCCCCCGGCCTCGCTGGCCAGCAGCCCCTGGAGGCCCTGTCCTGGACACGTCGCTCCCCTCCCGGGCTGTACCACTACGTGGGCACCTGTCCCCTGTCTCCTGGTGGACACCCAGGTGCAGGCCTGGGGCCCCCACTTCTCCACAACAGCCTCCGCCTGTCATACCCGCGTGGCCCCGTCTCTGAGTGCAGCACTGGGCTAGCCCGGCAGTCGCCCCATGCGTGGGCCCCTCCTGTCCACACGGGCGCCTCGCACCTGTCTACACTTCTGCTCAGAGACTAGCAGGGGCAGGGCCTGCAGACACGTGTGTCTCCACGGGCAGGGAGGGGCGGCTCACCTGCCCTGGCCACCAGTCCCTCCAGCCGACTCCGGGGGGCTGTCCTGCTGCCCGGCCTGAGGCCCACGCTCAGAGCCGCAGGTGTGCACTGTGTGGGCGCCAAGTGTGTGCTGGTGCCACAGAGTCTCCTCTGGCCACCAGCGAGCAGCTGAAAACACGCGTGCCGGTCAGACCCGCAGGAGCGTGGGGGTGTGATGTGTGTGCATGTGCCTGTGTGTGTTCCTGTGTGGGGGGCGTTAGACCTGCAGGAGCCATGGGGGGCATGGTGTGTATGTGTGTGTATACACGTGTGGGGGCGTTAGACCTGCAGGAGCCATGGGGGACGTGGTGTGTGTATACACGTGTGTGCACGTGTGGGGGCGTTAGACCTGCAGGAGCCGAGGGGGGTGTGGTGTGTATGTGTGTGTATACACGTGTGTGCACGTGTGGGGGCGTTAGACCTGCAGGAGCTGAGGGGGGTGTGGTGTGTATGTGTGTGTATACACGTGTGTGCACGTGTGGG
>CM027407.1:1873694-1888773 GCA_015711505.1 Sylvilagus bachmani | reverse complement strand
GGTGTGGTGTGCCTGTGTGTGTATACACGTGTGTGCACGTGTGGGGGGTGTTAGACCTGCAGGAGCTGTGGGGGGTGTGGTGTGCCTGTGTGTGTATACACGTGTGTGCATGTGTGGGGGGTGTTAGACCTGCAGGAGCCATGGGGGGCATGGTGTGTATGTGTGTGTATACACGTGTGTGCATGTGTGGGGGTGTTAGACCTGGAGGAGCCATGGGGGGTGTGGTGTGTATGTGTGTGTATACACGTGTGTGCATGTGTGGGGGCGTTAGACCTGCAGGAGCTGTGGGGGGTGTGGTTTGTATGTGTGTACATGTTCCTGTGTGTGGTGAGGGTGTTAGACCTCAGGAGCCGTGGGGGGTGTGGTTCGTATGCGTGTGCCTGTGTGTGTTCCTGTGTGTGGTGGAGGTATTAGACAGGCCTGCGGAAGCCCCCGGAGGCATGAGGGGAGGGGGGTCAGGGGTGGGACAGCTACACCTCCCCAACCTATGCTTGGCCTTGGCACCCGGGGTGGGATCACGGAGTGCTGCCTGGAGGAGGCTACACAGTGAGGACAGGAGCTTCTGCCTGAGTCGTAGAAAAGCCAGCCAAGGCCAGAGTCTCCCTGCTGTGGGGTGTGGCCCGTCCCTGAGGGGAACAGGAGACCCCACCCTGGTCCCCCTGGGGTGAGTCACTCAGCCCGAGTGTGCGTGTGCAGTGCAGGGTGGCACTGGGCCCAGGGCTCTGGCCTGGGGTGGGCGTGGTTCTCAGGTTGCAGCCCCATTGTCTCCATGTCCTGACGCCCAGCCCAAGCAGAGCTCTGGGCCCCGCTCCTGGAGAACTGAGGCAGGGCTGGGCCAGGTCCTGACCCCTCCACCACCCCCGAGGCAGGGCTGGGCCGGGTCCTCCTGGTCCCCCGACTCCCAGAGCCCCGAGGCAGGGCTGGGCCGGGTCCTCCTGGTCCCCCCACTCCCGGAGCCCCGAGGCAGGGCTGGGCCGGGTCTTCCTGGTCCCCCACTCCCGGAGCCCCGAGGCAGGGCTGGTGGGGGAGCAGCTGCCGCTGACGCGCCCGTGCCGCCACAGGTGATGGACGTGCTGCACTCCATGGGCCCTGACACCGTGGTCATCACCAGCTCCGACCTGCCCTCCCCACGGGGCAGCGACTACCTGATTGCGCTTGGCAGCCAGCGGATACGTGAGTGCGCCGCGGCCCTGCCCGGCCCCGGAGGACGCCTGGGGCTCACGGGGGAAAGCGAGTCCTCGCTCTGCAAGTAGTTAACTTCTGAGCTCAGTCAGCAGGAGGCCGCCTGGCTTCCTCCGGCCCTGGTTTCTGCAGTGTTGGGGCGGGGGAGGGCGGTCCTCTGGGGACCAGCGGGTCCATGCTGAGCCCACCACCTGGTGCTCCCCAGGGCCATCCTGACCGTGGCCCTCCAGGGTTCCACTCTCACGTTCCGCCCGAGGACTGGGCAGTTGCTGGGGTGGGGGAGGGGTCGAAGGCCCCCAGCCTCGTCCATGGGGCCCTGCCTGCCGCTGTGAGGACGGACACGGCCGGGGCTGGGGTCCCAGGGGCCGGGCTTGTCTTCTGTCCTCAGGGGGGCCCGACGGCTCCTGCGTGACCCAGCGCATCCGGGTGGACATGCACAGGGTGGACGCCGTCTTCGTGGGCACCGGGGACCTCTTCGCTGCCATGCTGCTGGCCTGGACGCACAAGCACCCCGACAACCTCAAGGTCAGCCCCCTGCCTGCCGCCGCCGTGCCTCGCGCTGGGCAGGGTGGTCAGAGACGGAGGAAGAGGAGGACGGGGGCTCCAGGGCCCCGGGGTGCTCACCGCTGATTGCTGCCCGCCCCTTGGGAGGGAGGGAGGGCTGGCCAGTGCCGCGGGGCCGGGCCGTGTTTAGAAGCCACCCTGGACTCAGCCAGGCCCCGGCAGGGAGAGCCCCGAGGCTGGTGGACCAGTGCCAGGGAGAAACCGATAGGTGCACTGGGCTGCCAATTCTGGGTGACCAGGTGCTGCTTCCAGAGAGCAGCATGGCCCGGGCGCCCCCAGATGGCAGCCAGAAGCCTCGCTTTGGGGTCTGAGAGGCAGGGTCACTGGGTGAGGGCGGCACGGTCTCAGCTTGGGGGCCGTGTCTCGTGTGTGTGTGCACTCGCACGGAGACCAGGCTGCTGGGTGGAGTCGAGCATTCTAGTGTCCCCTGCTCTGGTGAACGGGTGGGCGGCCCCTCCTCCCGCGGGCCAGCCCGCTGCAGACCGAGTCCAGGCCTGGGACGTGGGGCCCCTCCTGGGTGGGGGGTTGGTCCGGCCCCCGCCGCTCGGTGGCAGCAGTGGGAGCTGCGTGGTCAGGACAGTGGACACGAGCCAGCAGCCGCCCATCTGGGTTTAGCCGGTCCAGGGCTGGGGATCTGGGCTCCTGCAGCCCCCGCGGAGCCCCCAGCCTTTAGGCAGTGAGTGATGATGGCCGAGTTCAGACAGGAGTCCTTTCCCCTATAGATTCGTTGTAACAAAACCGCCACAGGAACTCATTAGGCACCTGCTGCGTGTCAGGTGACGAGGCCAGAGGCCGCGGGTCCCTCCCACAGCGAGCGTCTGCCTAGCTTCCCTGGGAACCCCGCAGTGGGCTTGTCCTGGGGCTACCGGCCGGCCCAGGCTGGCTCGGAGCACAAGCGGGGGAGGGGCCGGGCGGCGTGGGCAGCATCTGGGCTGAGCGGCTGGGGCTCGGGGTCTCGTCCCCGCAGATGGCCTGTGAGAAGACGGTGTCAGCCATGCAGCACGTGCTACAGAGAACCATCCAGTGCGCACAAGGTACCTCCTGCAGGACTCGGTCCCGTGCCCGGTGGCCCTGGCCTTTGGGAAGGGGGCCATGGTTCAGGCCCCGCCCCTCCGCTGACCCCGCCTTTGTCCCGCAGCCCAGGCTGGGGAGGGGCGGAAGCCCAGCCCGGCCCAGCTGGAGCTGAGGATGGTGCAGAGCAAGCGGGACATCGAGGACCCCGAGATCGTCGTGCAGGCCACGGTCCTGTGAGGCCACGCGCCCGCCGTGGCGCGCAGTGTGTCAGCGTCCCCGTGCCCGAGACTTGTGTTGTTGTCCCTCGTAACCGGCCTCGATCGTGACACGTGCCAGCCCTGCTTCGTACGACTCAGCAGTCACAGCCACCGGGATGGGTTGGGAGACCCCGCTCCCCTCCGCCGAGGCTCGGGCCTCCTGGGAGAGCAGCTCCGTCCCTCTGCCTGGGGGTGTGGCGGGGGAGCGGCCCGCTGCCCCGTGTGCCCGTGTGCTCGCGCTGGGCCGCTGGCTGCCACCAGATTCCCGTGCCCCTGGGCTGGCGCCTCTGGGCGTCGAAGGCCCCGCCCATCTCGCCTGTCTGGTCGTGCCCTCTTTGTCTCTGTCGTTCTTTCTCTGCTGCTTTCCCAGGCCCCTGGGGGTCTCACGTCTCACACGGTGGTTTGACCGAAGGGAACCATTTACCGTCTGTCCAGGTGCACACAGGCACCGCGGCCACACGGACAGGGACCAGTGAGGTCAGGTGGGTCCACAGCCTCCCCGGGGGTCGGCGCCGCCTCCCGTGTGTGCCCGGGGCTCCCCCAGTGGGGGTAGCGCTGGGCCTGGGCGGCTGTGAGGGCCTGGGGAGGCAGCCATGGGTGTTCACCGTGAACACCCAGCCTGGTTAATGGTGCTGCGTGTTGGCCACTGTGTGTGTGTGGAACAGGGACAGTGGACCAAGGGGCAGTGTCCCCGCTCCTGTCCCCTCCTCTCAGCTCCGTGATCTGTGCCAGCTGCAGGCGGGGAGGTCCTTCCTGGCCAGTGACGGCACTGGTGTGGTGCGGGTGGGGCAGCCCTCAGACCCCCTCAGATAAAGGCCGTAGCCACAGCCTGGCAGGGCCCAGGGTCTGGGGGCCCTGACCCTGGCATCCCATCCCCCAACCAGAGGTCTACATCTTGGAACCCACAGCTGGGAGAGACATGGGGAGACAGCAAGAAGTGGGGTCCCTGTGGCTCCAGGAGAGCAGACTGAGGGGTAATCCTGCCCCCCACTGCGGCCCCCGCCCCCCGCCTGCACCTCTCCAGGGTGTGCAGTCCAGGGTCTTCCAGAAGCAGGGCGTCCTCCTTTGTTAGCAAAGGCCCTGGAGCAGATGCTGGGGCGCCCCTAGTCCTCCCCCAGGCGCCCCAGGCAGGGCAGCTCCTCTCTGTGGTCACCCAGTGGAGCCCAGTGTGCGGGTCCCCAGGACACAGGGCTGGCTCCTTGGCGCCTGGCTGCTGGGCCCCACCAGGCCCCCCGACCAGCAGGAGGAGGGCGGCAGTGGCCAGTGCGCTGGAGGGAGACAGCCTCCCCAGAGGGTGTGGGGTGCGTCGGGACCGGGCGGACGACACAGGGCCTTGTGGGGGAAGAGCTGCTGGGGGCGTGGCCATGGTGCCAACTTCAAAGCACAGGTATCTTTTTTTTTCTAGTATCAGGATCAAGTCTAGGACTGGGAACAGGAATGTCTTTGAGAAGCTGAGGCTGGGGTGGGGGCTGGCGCGTGCCGAGGCCTTGCCGGACGGCTGCCTCCTCTCGGGGGTGGGGTCCCTGTGCCTCGGTTCCTCCTCCCCCTGCGTTAACCCACGGTGCCGCCAGGGTTGTTCCCTGCAGCGCAGCGGCGTTTTGCCCCTTTGGCCATACAGCCCGCGTGACCAGGAGGGCTTGTGGCTGAGCCACGCGAGCGGCCGGGGTGACACCTGGGTTTCTGGGAGTGGGTGGTGCCTTGGTGGCAGGCAGGGCCCGTGCAGGAAGAGGATTCGGGGACTGGGGCCCCCCATGCCCCAGGCTCATCTCCCCGTGGAGGCGTACAGTCCCTCCACTCCACGTGGGCCCCAGCGACTGGGCATGAGTGGGCAGGGTTCCAGATGCACCTGGGATCCAGGTGACAGCTCTGTGGCTGAGTGGCGCGTGGGGGCCGCGCCTGCCTGCTGCTCCCAGGCGCATAGCCGCCCCAGGCTCTAATCCAGCCATGCACATCTTGTCCCTTGGATTGCACTGATGACTTACAGCACGCGGTCCTTTTAAAACTGCACCAGTCCCACCAGGGGGGCTGTGCTGGGGAGTCCAGGCACCAGCGATTGTGAGAGGCATGGGTGAGCGTGGCAAGTGGCGGGCTGGAGCCACCCCCAGGACCTGCACCCTCACGGGGCAGGGCAGGCACAGGCTGGCACAGGCTGCCATGGCCGCGGGGGCAGCTGGCCGGGCTCCCCGCGACGTCCCACAGTTGGCACCTGGCTTCCTCTCTGGTAGCTCTGCTCCCCCTCTCAGCAGGACCAGCTGCGTGTGTGGGGAGGGGTCCACACCGATGCTACCCAGCGGTAGCACACGGCTGCCTGGATGGCCGGGAGTCCCCTTCCTCCCGGGCCTGGGCCTGGACTTTGAGTGGGCAGTGTGGGTTCTGTGTGCGTGGGGCACGGGAACTTCTGGCTCTGAGTGCCCCCGGGGTTGGGGGGAGCCACGCACCCTGCCCAAGAGGTGCAGCTGCTGAACTTGTGTCCCGCCACCGGCCTAGGGGCTCCCCCCATCTCTGCAGTTTCCTGTGCTAACACTCCTAGCAGAAAGGCCCAAGCCTCCCTAAGCGGGGCCTTCCACCTTGATGCCGGCTGGCCTGGGCGTGGCCACAGCCCCCAGGACTCCTGCTGCAGGTGCAAAGGGTGTGGCACACCTGTGTCCTGGGGAGGCAGTGGCAGGGCCCTGGTCAGCCACCTTGTGGGGATCTTAACTGTATACATCTCTGTTAGATCGTGTGCTCGGTGCCCCGCCCGGCTCTGCAGGCCTCTCCCGCCCCAGGCCTGGGCTCAGGCCCCTCTGTGGTATATGTGTCCCTGCCGACTCCGGTTCATTCTGGGTGCAGGATGTTCTAGAATGGTCTCTGTTCTTAATGTTCTAGAATGTTCTCTGTTCTTAAGACATTAGTTATAAAATGAAGTCTTATAACGCAGATTTCTGCCTTCTGTGATGACGTGTGTGTGTGTAAAACATTCAATAAGTAACTTAGACCTGACGTAGTGAATGTCTGAAAACTATTAATGGAAAGTTCTGGAGGTGTTTTCTGTTTTTTTTAAAATTCTGGAAGAATAAACAGGTGTTTTCCAAGTTTCCCGCTGTCTGGGCTGAGCCAGGACCCTGTCCTCAGCAGGGCGTCTGCGCTCTCCCTGGCCCCAGCCTCCCCCCTACCCCCTCCGTCAGCTCACTGAGAGGACCCCGTCTCTGGTGGGAGCGTCTTCATCAGGCCCTGGGGCTCCCTCCCTGGCTGAGGGACGTCACTGTCTTGAAGACGGATGGCAGGGGCAGAATCGGGTGGGTGGGCGCACAGGAGGGCCGGCCGTGGGGCTGGGGGTGTCGATCGGGACGCCTGCAACTTCACAGCTGGCAGGTGTCACCCCGCCAGGGGCCAAGGCGCTGCCTGGAGCCCGGCTGGGGGCCTCGGCCCCTCGCTGGGGGGCCTGCTCTGTGCCCGGCTGGCTTGCCCTGCTCCAGCTGGGGGCTTCCCTGTGCCCTGCAGCTCCGTGCGTCCGTGTCTGTGCACGTCTGTCCTGTTCTGGTCCCGTGCCGTGTGCAATGAGCCACAAATAAATGTTTTCTGGTGACGCGTGGCCCCGTGGTTCCTCCCGCCGCCCCTTCCCCCGTTAGCAGGTGAGGGAGGTTTGGAGCCGTGTCATCCACACAGCCTAGCCAAGGTGACTGCCGGGAAGAGCTGCGCACAGTGGCCCAGATCCCCATCCCACAGCTTCTGTGGGCCTCAAGGGAGTGGCGGGGGGCAGAGGGTGTTGGGAGAAGGGGCGGCACCTGCAGACCCCAGCCCTCCCTTGCGCTCCTGTCCTGACCCCTTCCGTGACTGGGGCCTCATCCAGGAGCGGGGTCTTCTGGGGGGCAGGGGGCTCTGGTGGGGTCCTCCTGGGGCAGGGCGGGCCCTCTTGTGTGACTGGTGGCCTGACAGGCACCTGGAGCGAAGACCCCGAGTCAGGGTCACTGCAGCCTTGAGGGCTGGACAAGCACAGTGTTCAGTGGTGGTGTCACTAGGGCAGCCCCCCCCCAAGATGATGCCCTGAGGCTCTTGACAGGTGTAAACCAGGGGCGTGGCCTCGCTGCCCCGTTGGCCACCATGGCAGCTGCCCCCAAGACCAGCAGGGTCCCCAGTTTCCTAAGTGCAGGTGACGGTCACTGGCCAGGCCAGGGGCCCAGCCCTGGACCTGCCGTCGCTGGCAAAGGGATGTGGCTGCCGCTCGGCACTTCACGGCCGGCTGCTGGGCTAGCGGCGTCTGAGCTCCGGACTCCAGCCCAGGCTCTTGCCAGCGCCTCCTGGCTGAGCCCCTCCTGCCACCCCAGGGCACATCTCGTAGCCACTGGGCAGGTGGGCCAGAGGCCTGCTGGACTTGGGATCTCTGCTCCTGGTCCCCGAGGAGCACAAAGGACAGAGCCGTGTGGGGATGAGGAAGGCAGAGAGCAGAGGGCGTCTCTGGTGGCCCCGCCCACAGTTCCCCGGCCTGGCAGCAGCCCCCTGGGAATAGGCCGGGCTGTACCTGTTGTCAGTCTAGCTGGCCCTTGGGTCAGCCTCGTGGCCACCCCAGCCTTGTCCAGGACGGAAGCTCCGGCCAGCGCACTGCTCTCCACCCTGCACACTGGAACATGGGCCCCAGTGACCCCACTGTCCCCTGGCGCAACATAGAGAGACTGGGTCTGGGTGACACTGTCCCGGGTCACCTGCTGGAGCAAGCCCCGTCTGTCCTCAGCCTGGCACAGCCTCAGGTGTGGGAAGGAGGGCAGAGGGCCAGCGGAGCACCTGTGGTCACTACTGGACAGCCCAGGGCTGGCAGCGCAGCGGACACCCAGGAGCGGGGCTGCTCCTGGGCAGCCACGGGACGTCCCAGACGCTCCCCGCCGTTGGCTCCCCAGGTCTGCCTCGCCTCTTGTACAATTTGCATCCAATTATATATCCTCCCTCTCTAATGAGATCTAATCGCATCCACGGGCTGGGTCTGAGCGGCGGGTGGCGGACGCTGCCCCTGGGCCGCTGTGCCGATGCTCAAGTGAAGTCAGAGACTCCACCACGTTCAAGTGAACAACCAGGGGGCCTGCACCGGGGTGGGGTGGAGGGTGGACAGGCGATCCCGCGGGGCGCTGGCTCCCAGCCAGCTCCCTGCTGCTGCACCTGGGAGGGAGTGGATGACGGCTTCATTCACTCCGGGGCCAGGGGCCAGGGGCCGGGGCTGACCACCACACTGCTGGGCACCCCCAGGGCCTCTGCTCTGGCTGCTCCGTGACACATGGCTCATGCAGGGGGCGAGCCTTTGTCCCGCGGCCACTGTGCGGCCTGCTGGCCTCCCCTCGGCTACCAGCTCTTGCCCAGCCCCTCGCAGCTCCTGGAGGGCCCCAGCCCCCCTGGCCTCCAGTGGCCTCCACCTCTGACCTCCGATCTAGCTGGGGCAGGGCCTCCCCTGACGCTCCCAGCAGCCTCCACGCTCAGAGCCTCCCCAGGATGCGCAGCACAGGCTTCGCCTCCCTGTGGACCCACTGTCCCCGACCTGGCCCCCACGGCAGGTACACACCGACCCCTCTGGTCCAGCCGTCAGGAAGACGACCCGGACTTCTGAGCTGCTGCTTCTGGTGTGTTCCAAGTTCCCTGCACACTCAAACGCGAGGGCGATCCCTCACACCAGCCCGCGTGTGGACCACGCGTCGGCTGCGCCACACTGCCCGCTGGAGGCCGCTGCTGTTCCCGCGGATACAAGCGACTGCAGTGTCATGGACCCCCACTCCCGCCTGCTGGGCACAGGCTGTGGCCCCCCACTCCTCCCCACCGCCGGCAGCCCCAGATGGGAAAGGAAGGTTTCACTTCTGCTGGTTCCGGTTTCTCAAGGCCCACACGCGTGACAAAGCTTATTCACGTGAGGCCTCAGAGCTGCGCACGCCGCGACCCTCAGGACATGGCCCGAGCCCTGCACATGTCTGTGACCGGTGGAGAGTGGGGGCAGACCGGGCATGAACACCACACCTACGGGCACGGCAGGCCCCACATGCGTGATGTCTGTTCCCGCAAACCACGGCCAGGAAGTGGCCTCGCCCACGCCATCCCGCACTCCCACACGTCTCTGTGTGCACCTGTGGTTCTTGGGGGCTCTGGCTGGACAGCGCCGCTGCGTGTGTGCATGGCGTCCGGCAGCTCCCCCTGCTGGTGTGCGGTGTGCCCACGTGGCCGTGAAGCTCTGGACCCTGAACTCCTCTGTGTGGAAACAGGCAGGGGGACAGAACCCAGCGCACAAGAGCAGGCGGGCGTCCCGGTGAGAACCCAGGGCCCAGTGCTCTCTCGCAGGCCCCTGGCCGCCACGGCCAAGAGCGGGCGCCGCTGCTCGGGCTGAGAACACACTGCGTGAACACGCGTCACGCTCCCTTAGACACGTCTATGCGGCGACCACGGCTTCAGGGGAAGAAACGAGCCCAAAACAAGAGATGTGTAAAGACTTAAAATATATGCTTATTTAAAGATAAGACAGCAGCTGGGGTCACTGACCGGGATGGAGAGACACTGCCCAGCCCCCGCAGCCCAGCGTGGGGGTGAGGCACATTCGGGGGCCCCGCCCAGGCTGGCAGGGGAGACCATCCCCCGTGGCACACGCGGCATGGCGGAGCTAGAAGTAGGCGAGCTCGTCGTGCTCCGCCTTGTTGGCCTGGTAGGCGGCCAGGCTCAGCGGCTTGTTCTCGTGCGGGAGACTCCTGAACACGCGCAGGTGCATGAAGCGGTCGTCACCGACGTGGACCTGGAGGACAGTCCTGTGAGCCAGGCCCAGGAGCCACCGGCCCGCGCGCCCACGCCCCCACGAGCCCAGGAGCTTCCGGCCCACGCGCCCATACCCCCACACCCCCAGGAGCCGCCGGCCCGCGCTCCCATGCGCCCATCCGCCCACCCCCAAGGAACGGCCGGCCCACACACCCACACGCCCACGCCCCCGCACGAAGGTTTGTCAGGCCCCGGCCGCTGGACTGGCTGCAGCCATCGCGTCTGCCTTCCAGTGCAAAATCCCAGCACACCCCACACTCGCTCCTGCCACACCCACTCTGACACTAGACTTGGGGGCCAAGCACCCCTGGGCTGGGCAGCCACATGAGCCCCCATTCAACACCTCTGCCCTGGCCTCAGGGCCACACCCCAGGCCCACACCCGCTCCTGGCCAGCCATCCCAGGCCTACACCCCAGGGCCTGCACCCGCTCCTGGCCAGCCCTCCTGGGCCCACACCCCAGGCCCATACCCGCTCCTGGCCAGCCCTCCAGTGCCCACACCCCAGGGCCCACACCCGCTCCTGGCCAGCCCTCCTGGGCCCACACCCCAGGGCCTGCACCCGCTCCTGGCCAGCCCTCCCGGGCCCACACCCCAGGCCCATACCCGCTCCTGGCCAGCCCTCCCGGCCCACACCCACCTTGATGAAGTAGTTGGTCCCTGCGACCACCTGGCTCTTGTACGACACGGCCTTAAAGACGTCGAACTTGCGATTTTCCTTCTCTTCCAGCTGGGGTTTCACCTGGGGAGGGAGCGTGGGGAGGGCTCAGCAGCCCCTCCGTGGGCCCGCCCGCGAGTGGACGAGGCCGCTGCTGGCCCGTTCCGCCCCAGGAGGGACTGGCGTCTGTCCCCTCGCGGCAGCAGAGGCTACGGCACTGCTCACTGCGAACAGCGGGCTGCCAAGTGTCACACTCACCACTTAGACCGCCTTCTACGTTATTCTAATGTCGTCTCGGACTTAATCTTCCACTTCACACATGTGCCTTGTTTTGGCTCTTTCTGTTTTTCTAAGTTTATTTGAAAAGCAGAGCCATAGAGAAGGAAAAGAGAGGGGTCTTCCAGCTGCTGGTTCACTCCCCAAATGGCCACAAGCGCTGGGGCTGGGCCCAGCGGAAGCCTGGAGTCTGGAGCTCCATCCAGGTCTCCTATGGGTGCAGGGGCCAAGTCCCTGCATCAGCGGGGAGCTGGATCAGAAGTGGAGCAGCTGGGACTCGAACCCCAGCTCATGAGGAGGCCAGCACCACAGGCAGCCATCCAAGCGCTGCACCGGGAAGCAGCCCCCACCTAGTTCTCGTAACTGTTCCCTGGCTGTGTGCCGTCCGGCTGGGGTAACCTGCAGTAACAGGTAAGGCAGCGCTATGGACAGTGGGCTGAGCCTCCACCTGCGGTGCCAGCATCCCACATGGGCGCCAGTTCAAGTCCCAGCTGCTCCACGTCCCATCCAGCCCTCTGCTGTGGCCTGGGAAAGCAGTGGAAGATGGCCCAAGTGCTTGGCTCCCTGCACCCACGTGGGAGACCTGGGGGAAGCTCCTGGCTCCGGATCGGTGCAGCTCCGGCTGTTGCGGCCATCTGGTGAGTGAACTATCCATGGATGATCTCTCCCTCTCTAACTGTGCCTTTCAAATAAACAAACCAATCTTTCTAAAAATGCACTGTATCTGCATCGAGGAGCTCTCTAGCACACAGCCCTCGTCTCAGGGGCGACATTGGTGTCCCCGCGGCTCAGCCCCGGCTCCCAGGGTCGGCCTGCGCAGCTGAGCATGGTGACCGGGGCGGGAAGAGGGAGTCCGGCTTTGCTTTTTCTTTAGGCTACTGCAGTCCAATGCTGCTTGTCCAGCTCAACTGGGGGCCTCGGCCACGTGAGCTGTCCCGGCGACACACAGCGGTCCCAGGGGATTAGCAGTGTCCCCTGGAAAAACCAGACACGGTGGAGAGCGGGCCCCAGGGAACACGCTGCACCAGAAACACGGAGGCCGGTGTAGCAGGCCGGGAGTGGTCAGGGCAATCTGATCCCAGGCTTGGTCCCCTGCGGTCCTCGCCCTCGCTGGGGACAGCACGCCGGGGCAGGACGGCTGGAGAGCTGGGGGTGGAAGGCGGCCCCGTCCTCACGCTGGCTTCTTGATGCACGGGGCCAGAGCCCACCTCGAGTGGGAGGGCGGCCACCACCTCCCTGCCCAGGCTGGAGTTTGCAAACGACGTGGGAAGGAAGGACTTGCAGGGGCCGCAGACGCCAGGGCTGGTCACTCGTGTGTTGGGCGGCTCCCGGCCGGACTTTGTCCAGGAAGCGCAGGTGAGCAGCCCCGGGGCCGGGCCACACTCAGGGACCCTGGCTGGGAGCTGATTCCCCATTCAGCAGCAGCAAAGGGGGCTCGCCCAGAGCACCCCCAGACGCCCCCAGCTGCACCTGCCGCCCGGCGACCACCGGCTCCTCCTAGGGGGCCGGCAGCTGTCCACTCCCAGCGCTGGAAGAACCGACCCCACGCTCGCGGGGAGGGAGGCAGGGCTTCCGCGCCGTGGCCGGGGCCGGGCCCGCGAATCGGGGCACGCTCCCCATAGCCAGAGGCCGGGGCGCCGACGCACCGCCCGGCCCTGTGGTCACCTGGGCGGCCCCACCTCCGCCACCCGCGAGGGGCAGGGCCCGGGAGCGAGTCGGTCAGGGGTCCCTCTCCCGGCTGGCTCGAGGAGGCTAGGGGCCGGCCGGCCACGGGATCCGAGTCGACCCCTGCTCCGTCTACACAGGCGCGGCGGCTCCGAGGCCTGCCCCT
Organism: Sylvilagus bachmani; assembly: GCA_015711505.1. NCBI lineage: Eukaryota > Metazoa > Chordata > Mammalia > Lagomorpha > Leporidae > Sylvilagus > Sylvilagus bachmani. Next base: position 1,876,240 of record CM027407.1, on the reverse strand, counting down.
CGAAGCCCGGACACGCGCGTCCTCGCGGCTCACCTGGTCGGCGATGTCCTGGGTCTCGGCGGTGGCGGGCTGTGCGGGGGAAGGCGCTCCGCACATCATCTTGGCGACGCTGACAGAGAGCCGAGCCGCACCGCCAAGTATACCTGCGGCCCCTCCCGCCCGCGGGGCGCGGCGGTCACGTGACGCGCGGGCCGAACCACGGCGCGGCTCGGGGGGGTGCGGCCGCCGCGCGGTGTCGGCACCCGCAGTCGGGGCCGCGCCGGCCGGGCCGAGCCGGAGCCAGGGCCGAGACCCGGTGCGGAAGGAGAGCTTAGCTGTGTCCCCCGCCGCGGGTTCTGGCTCTGGAGTTGGGGCGGGGTGTCCGGCAGGGAGCGTCCCCCCCACGCCGGGTTGGTGTCGCCCTGAGCCCGGCGGCCGAGTCACGAGGAGCGGGTGGGGGCGTGGTTTCCGGAGGTGCCCCGCCCAGGAGGCGTGGCGCTGCTGTGTGGGGGCGGGCCTGGCCGGGGTCGGGTGGGTGGGGGTCCTGGCTCCTTTACGAGTGTGGGAAACTCTGCGGGGACAGGGTCTGCAGGGAGGGGGCGGGCCCTGCCGGGGGTGGTGGCAGGTCCGGTCCCAGTGAGAGTGGGCTGGGCATGGGGTAGCCTGGAGGATTCCGGCTGCGGTGGTGGGTGGGTCCAGCCAGCGGGACCCTGCGTGGGGCGATCTAGCGAGGCCTGGACCTTCGGGCCCCGTTGGGGGGTTCTGGCGTGGGGGCCCCGGCCGACCTGGGGGAGCTGGGCTGCAGTGGACATTGGTGGGTGTCCACGATACAAGGAAGGGCTGAGTGGGCCCGCGGAGGGGCGGGGTTCTGGCTAGGGCTGGCTGCAGGGGGAGGGAGGGGCCCCAACCTTGTCCGGACAGGGGTGGGGTCTTGCTAGAATCCCCCCCCACCCCGTGCCTGAGGCCTTTCCCAGCCCCTGTCCTGGGCTCCCCGGCCCTCCTGGGAGTGGGGTGGGTGTGGACAGGTGGCCTTCCGGCACCTGCCGGGCACAGCCAGGTGGTGACTCCAGGGAGGGAAGGGTCATAAAAAGCGGTGAGCAAGGAGAAAGTGAAGCTGTTCTGCTGCCTTTTCTGGTCCTGCAGCTCTGGGCTTGTCTTCCGGAAGGTTCTGGCCCAGCCTGGCGTCTGAGCCTGGCTCTCCCCGCTGGGGCTGGGTTCCAGCTGCCCACAGGTTAGAGGTAGGAGGGCAGCACCTGTGGAAGTGAGCAAAGGTGCCCACACAGGGCCCAGCCCAGGCCTTTTGTCCCGCTGCTGTCCACCGCCTGTGTGGGCAGAGACAAAGGGAGCTGGCAGTGGCTGGGGGCAGCCCCAGTGTGAGTCCGGGGGCTGCAGCGGGGGCTGCTGGGCCATGGACTGGGCCTTCAGTGGCCTTCCCCGCTTGGTCCCGAGCCAGGCGTGGGAGCAGACCTCAGGGGAGCCGCTGACCCCTGGAGGCCGAGGTGGGGCTTCCAGCTGGCGTCTGGTGGTTCTTTCTGTCTCCAGTCTCCGCCAGGCTGCCTTGTGCTGTGGCTCTAGGGGCCAGCCTGTGTCCTGGGGCGGTGGCCTGGGGCTGACTGCAGGTCCTGGGGGGCGGGGAGGGGGGAGAGGTATGAGGAAATCCATGGCAAATGCATGTGATGACAAAACTATGCACAGATCTAACCCCCCCTCCACCCCAAGGTAAATTTTTAAAAAGATTTATTTGAAAGTCAGCATGAGAGAGAGAGATCTTCCCAAATGGCCACGATATGGCCAGACTGAAGCCAGGAGCTCCATCTCGGTCTCTCATACAGGTGCAGGGGCCCAAGGACCTGGGCCGTCCTCCACTGCTCTCCCAGGTGCGTCAGCAGGGAGCCGATTCAGAAATGGATCAGCCGGGACTCGAACCGGCGCCCACGTGCGATGCCGGCAGCAGAAGCTAAACAGTATCTTTCCACCAAATTTTTGAAAGTCTTTTACTCATGACTGAGTGCAAAATGTCTTAGGGTCGGCTGTGGGTGTCCTGAGTCTCTAATTTGTGTAACTTTTCCTGTTTAAAGCCCTGGAACATCCTACGTTTTAGCTCCCAGTTTTCCATCGTCCTGAAGCCAGGGAAAAGGCCAGCACCTGGCCCCAGGCGGAGGCCCAGGGGCAGCACCGGGGCCTTGGGAACCCCTCACACGTGCGCCCGTGTGCAGAGGGTCCCGGGCGAGACGCGGGTCTCCCTGTGCAGTCCCTGGTTTCTGGCTCTTTCTGCAGCTGCCTTCCCCAGCAGGCCAGGACACTGCTCGCCGGCCCGCACGCTGGGCTGCACACTTTGGGTTAAAAATGCCAGCTGCAGAAACCCTGTGGTCAGGAGCAAAAGAAACAGGAAGCGCAACGAGGCAGGTTTCGGCCGCCAGCCGCCTTCGGGACCAGGGCAACCAGGCAGGAGACAGGCCTCGCGTGGGCGCCTGGGGTTCCTCCCTCAGCCTGCTGCCTGCCCGCGCCCACGGCTGGGCCTGCTGCTCCAGCCGGCCAGACCCAGGAGGCACGGGGGGGGGGGGGGG
>CM027407.1:1834539-1873194 GCA_015711505.1 Sylvilagus bachmani | reverse complement strand
GGAGGGAGACCCAGGAGGCCCTGGGGGACTCTGGGGGGTGGAGGGAGACCCAGGAGGCCCTGGGGGGTGCTGGAGGGGGAGGGAGACCCAGGAGGCCCTGGGGAACTCTGGGGGGTGGAGGGAGACCCAGGAGGCCCTGGGGGGTGCTGGAGGGGGAGGGAGACCCAGGAGGCCCTGGGGGGTACTGGAGGAGAGGAGACCCAGGAGGCCCTGGGTTCTGGGGGGTGGAGGGAGACCCAGGAGGCCCTGGGGGACTCTAGAGGGAGGGACTTGCAGAGTCGGGTGAGCAGAGGGAGAGCACAGGTGGGCGGTGCTGGGAGGCCCTGGTGGTGGGCTGATGGTAGGGTGCAGGTGGAATGAGTCTGGAGAGAACCCTCGGGGCAGCCGCCTCTGTCCTGCACCTGGGGCACGTGCCCCCGCCCTCCCACCTGCCCTCTCTGTCCTGCACCTGGGGCACGTGCCCCCGCCCTCCCACCTGCCCTCTCTGCCCCCCAACCTGTGTGAGTTTCGGGATTCCCTGGGGGCCAAAGCACCACTCCCCATCCCGACCCCCTCCACCCAGCCAGCGCTGAAGGTGTCTGTCTCCTGCCACACGCTGGTCAATAAAGCAGAAATTCCAGGCTGCAGCCGTGGCTTTATCTTGCAGTACTGCGTGTTTGTGAACAGCGCTGCTGTTGTGGGGACATCTCGGCAGTGTCAGCGAGAGGGTGACACAGCGATCACGATGCTGTGACTGAGCTATTTTCAAAAACCCCTTGAGTGGAAAATGAAGAACTGACTCATCAGGGCTTCCCTGAGGCCACGAGACAGTGGGAATCCCCTCCCCGTTTCTCCTTTCCCACTTTTTAAAAAGGATTTATTTATTTGAAAAGCAGAGAGAGAGAGAGAGAGGTGTCTTCCATCCGCTGGCTTACTCCCCAGATGGCCATAACACCCAGCTCCTGGCTGAAGCGAAGAGCTCCATCCGGGTCTCCCAGGTGGGCGCAGGGGCCCGAGCACTTGGGCCACCCTCCACTGCCTCCCCAGGCACAGTGGCAGGGAGCTGGATCGGAAGCGGCCACTCCTTAACCTGCTGTCCCACCACAGTGGCCTGTGGTCATTTCCCACGGCAGGGAATGGAAAGAGTGGACAGTGCGGGAGAGACACTCCTGGAGTGAGTTTGCAGGAAGTGGGCGGTTGGAACTGGAGCTGCCCGTGGAGGCAGCGGGCAGGGGAGGCCAAGCCAGCGCGCCGTCGGAGCCGGGATGGACGCCCGGGTGCTGGCCTCGTGTGCCTCAGCCTGCAGCCCCGGGTTCAGGAGTCGGATGCTGACCACAGCAGCCACGGGCCTTTCTGAGCCGGGTGCCCTGGGCTCACTGCCTGGTTCACAGGACGCACACCTGCCAGGCACGGGCGACCGGCCAGGGCTTTCCACGCCTCTGTGTAAGTTGCTTCACTGCCAGCTCCTTGGCTCATCCATATGAGGTCAAAAACGAGAGCGGCCCCAGCCCTCCTGCAGGGGTGGCTGACCTCAGCCAGTGCACCCCGACACAGGCTCACCTGCTCCCCCAGTGAATGGCCAGCGTCAGCACTCTTGTGCAAGATGGGAGTTGTCAGCCACCCAGCAGCGGGTCTCACCGCTGACTCACAGGAGGCCGCGGCACCCCAGACTGGACGGAGCGGGACCGCACACGTAACTCAGAAGCGCGCGAGTTTAAAACTTCTGGTTATTTCCAGAATTTTCCATGTCATATTTTCAGACCCAGACTGACGCCGGGCAACGGAAACCTTGACAGCGAGCCCTTGTGTAAGGGGGACCCCTGTGCCCGCCTTGCAGGGTGTTTTAAGGTTTGGGGAAGCTGAGTGTGGGGTCCTGGGCGTGCGGTGGGTGCTGGTGTGGGGCGAGGACTGCCTGCAACACCGACGTCCAATATGAGCACAGTTTAATGCCCGGCCGCTCACTTCCCATCCAGCTCCCTGCCGTGGCTGGGAGAGCAGTGGAGGATGGCCCGAGTCCTGGGCGCCTGCACCCGCGTGGGAGACCCGGAGGAAGCTCCTGGCTTCAGATCAGCTCAGCTCCGGCCATTGTGGCCATCTGGGGAGTGAACCAGCGGATGGAAGATCCCTCTCCCTCTCCCTCGCCCTCCCCCTCTCCTTCTCTTTCTGTGTCACTCTTTCAAATAAACAAATAAATATTTAAAAATCAGTAGCAGCCAAGGCTTAGGAAATCACCCGGGACCTGGCTCTGCCTTCTAGCCAACAACGGAAGCCAGCCCTCCCAGGACAGGACGTGGGCCCACACGGCAGTGGAGGGAGATGAGCAGTGTTGCTCCGTGTTACTGGTGCAATAATTATGCACCCTTCCAAGACCTAGTGAGCCTTTTTCAAAGTGTGTATCTTTTATTTATTTTCATCTACTTGAAAGGTGGAGGGAGGGAGGGAAAGAGAGAGAGAGAGAGAGAGAGAGAGAGAGATTGATCGATCTTCTATCCACTGGTTCATTCCTCAAATACCTGCAATAGCCGGGCTGGGCTAGGCCAAAGCCAGGAGCCAGGTGCTTGTCCTGGTCTCTCATGCGGGTGCAGGGCCCAAGCACCTGGACCATCCTCCACTACTGTCCCCGGGGCACTGGCAGGGAGCTGGGTGGGACATGGCGCAGCCAGGACACAAAGCAGGTGCTCAAGGCGTCTCGGGCCCAGGCACCACAGGGCCGCCAGTCACTGACTCTAACACCTTAGCAGGTTCTAAACAGAAGCTTCAAGGGTTTCCTAAAGGAGGAAATTGTGTCTATTACTGTTAACATGTTACAACTATCAATAGAGCATGGCTATTGTTAGCTACACCGACCCAGCTGCAGTTCTTTAATTGGTCACTGGCACACAGCCGCTGCACGGGCCCTGTCATTTGGAAGTGAGTGTCGTGCGCTCCATGCCTGAAATCCTTGCTGCTTTGTCGACTCCACTCCTCCCTGGGCGGCGCCGGCACGGTTAGGGTGCTGGGACGCCTGCCTGCCACACCAGGGCGCCTCGGGTGGAGCCCACCGTGCTTCTGATCAGCTTTCCTGCTGGTGCACACCGAGCGCCCGGGCCCTGCCACCCGCGGGGGAGACCGCACAGGCTCCCGGCTCCTGGCTTCGGCCTCGCCAGCCCCGACTGTTGTAGGCATTTGGGGGTGAACTAGAGGGTGGAAGATCGATCTCTCCCTCTCTCTCGGCCTTTCAAATAAAAAATAAACTTGTAAAAAAGTAGATGCACCTTAAAAAAAAAAAAAAGAGCCTTACTGGTGCACAGCCAAGCCCATTCCTTTAGTCCTCCTGCCTGGCCAGGTTTGTGCAGCGCTGGCGTTGTGTTCCTGGGACTGGGCGGCTCTCCCTCGAGAGGCCAGCTTTGCGGGCTGCAGCTGGGCGGCCTGGGCACGTGGCCTCCGGGAAGCCCCTGTGGCCCGAGAGTGCGGCCCCTGCTTCCTCCCGGGAGCCTGGCACCTTGCCGTGTGCCCCAGATGCAACACAGACCAGTCCCCGAGCGAACCGCGCATCCCAGGTGGGCAGCCTCTGCTGTGAGTCCCCCAGCTCCCTGCTGGGGAGTTGGGGTGCCCTGTGCGACCCCAGGGGTCTCAGGCAAGGCCGTGGCCCACACACGTTTCCCTTCGCACACTTGGCTGTGTGCACCCCCTGAAGTGCACCCCCTGTGAGTGCGCCTGTGAGCCCTGGCCGACTGTCGCAGCCGGGTGCCATCCACTCCGCCCTCAGCGATGGCAGAAATGTAGTGACACGCCGGAGGATGGGGGACGGTACAGAAGCTGTGCGGCTAACAGCCTCAGGCACGAGCCAGCACCTTCCTTACTGTACTTTTTAAAGAAAGATTTATTTGGAAGGCAGAGAGAGAGAAATCGTCCATCCTCTGGTTCCTCCCCAAAGGACCGCTCTAGCCACAGCTGGGCCAGGCTGAAGCCGGGAGCCGGGAGCTCCATCCGGGTCTCCCGTCTGGGTGCAGGGCCCAGCACCTGGGCCGTCACCGCTGCCTTCCCCGGGGCACGAGCAGGGAGCTGGGGAGGAAGTGGAGCCGCCGGACAGGAGCGGCGCCCATGCCGCTGAAGCCCCAGGCCGGCCCGCAGGTGCGGGGCCAGAGACAGCCCCGCACTGGCCGCGGGAGGCAGCGGCCCAGCTGCCCTCTGGGGCGGCGCCTGCACCTGCCCCACAGCCCCTGGGCACAGGAGCCCTCGCGAGGCGGTGTGTTGAGCCCAGCCAGAGCACGCCGGAGCGTGCCGCGGGGAAGCGCTGGAGCTCCGCTCTGCGGCGCACACGCAGGCGGACACTTCGGAGGCCGCGCCCCGCGCCCGCCCGTCGCCTTCCCGGAAAGCATGCCGGCCAGCCATGCGCCGTCCTGCGCAAGCCCCGCTCGTGAGCCGCAGCGTCCACGACGAGCTCGGCTCGCCGCTCCCGAGGCCCCGTGCCCAGCCCGGCGCAGCCCCGCGCAGCCCCCGCGCCTCCGCCCCGGGACCGCCGCAAGCTGCAGTTGCACCGCCCGGCCACCGCGCGGCGCTGGCGAGAGCTCGGCGGCGTCGCGGCTGTGACGTCACGAGCGCGCCGGGCGAAGGGGACCTGGCGGCGTGGGCTGAGGCGCGGGGTCCCGGCATCGCCATGGTGTCGCGCGTGCAGCTCCCGCCCGAGATCCACCTGGCGCAGCGCCTGGCGGGGAACGAGCAGGTCACCCGGGACCGGGCGGTGAGGAAGCTCCGGAAGTACATCGTCGCCCGGACTCAGCCGGCCGCAGGTCGGGGTGCGGGCCGGGGCCGGGGCCGGGGAGCGGCGTGGGGGCCGAGGGGCGGCCGGGGAGCGGCGTGGGGAGGCCGGGGTCGGGCCGGGGCCGGGGAGCGGCGTGGGGAGGGCGGGGTGCGGGCCGGGGCCGGGGTCGGGCCGGGGCCGGGGAGCGGCGTGGGGGCCGAGGGGCGGCCGGGGAGCGGCGTGGGGAGGCCGGGGTCGGGCCGGGGCCGGGGAGCGGGCCGGGGCCGGGGAGCGGCGTGGGGCCCTGGGGGCGCCGGCGTGGGGAGGCCGGGGTCGGGCCGGGGCCGGGGAGCGGCGTGGGGCCCTGGGGGCGCCGGCGTGGGGAGGCCGGGGTCGGGCCGGGGCCGGGAGGCTCGCTTGAGGGAGGGGGCCGGACCCCTTCCCGGGTGCCTGGACGGCGAGCAGGACGAGGGTGGGACCCAGGCCGGCCTTGCGTGTGGCTGCAGGTGGCTTCGCGCACGACGAGCTGCTGAAGGTGTGGAAGGGGCTGTTCTACTGCATGTGGATGCAGGACAAGCCGCTGCGCCAGGTGAGGGGCGTGGCCGGTGCCAGGCGAGGGGCGTGGCCGGTGCCAGGCGAGGGGCGTGGCCGGTGCCAGGCGAGGGGCGTGGCCGGGGCGTGGTGAGGGGCGTGGCCGGTGCCAGGTGAGGGGGCTGCTGGGGCGGGGGGCGTGGCCGGTGCCAGGTGAGGGGCGTGGCCGGTGCCAGGTGAGGGGGCTGCTGGGGCGGGGGCGTGGCCGGGCGCCAGGTGAGGGGCGTGGCCGGTGCCAGGTGAGGGGGCTGCTGGGGCGGGGGGCGTGGCCGGGTTGGTGGCCGGGGTGGTGGCCGGGCTGTGGTTCCCGGTGGCCGCTCCGCTCGCTCCTGGGGGGCGCACATCGGGCTGCTGCTCGCTTTGAGGAGCGAGGGGGGGAGCGTGTTGTGGCTGCGCACGCGCAGTGCTCCCGGGACTGACCGCTGTCCCCGCACAGGAGGAACTGGGGAGGACCATTGCCCAGCTCGTGCACGCCTTCCAGACGGCCGAGGCGCGTGAGTATGCCCCGTGCCCTCGGTCCCGTGGGCGGGGCGCCCGTGCTCGCTTACCCAGGACACGCGTGGGCTCAGGCCTCAGCCAGGAGTCGGTGCGCCGTGCCCTGGCGTGAGGTTCCCGTCGGCTGGTGGAGCAAGCACGGGGCACGCTGTGTGCGATGCTGGTGCCTCGGGACGCCTGCGGGTGTGGGGTCTCAGCCCGGGCGGGGCCGGGGTGCAGTGTGGGTTGTGAGCTGACTCGGGGGTGCCGCGGGCCTGGCTGCGTAGTGTCCGAGCTCAGCCACCTGGGTGAAGAGCGGGCCCCGCCCTGCCCTGGCCGCGGCTGCCTGCACACAGGAGTGGCCTCTGGCTCCTCGCTTCCCCCAGCTGCCTGATGCTGGGGGCCTGCCCCTGACGCTGGGGCGCGCTCTCTCCCTCTCCCTCCCCCTCCCCCTCCCCCTGGGGCCCTCCCCCTCCCCCTGGGGCCCTCTCTCTGACACTGGGGCTCTCTCTCTTCTCTCTCCCTGACGCTGGGGCCCTCTCTCTCTCTCTCTCTCTCTGACGCTGGGGCTCTCTCTCTCTCTGACACTGGGGCTCGCTCTCTCCCTCTCTCTCTCTGACACTGGGGCTCGCTCACTTTCTCTCTCTCCCTCTCTCTCTCTGACACTGGGGCTCGCTCTCTCTCTCTCTCTCTCTCTCTAACACTGGGGCTCGCTTTCTCTTTCTCTCTCTCTGACACTGGGGCTCTCTCTCTCTCTCTTTCTCTGACACTGGGGCGCTCTCTCTCTCTCTGACACTGGGGCTCGCTCTCTCTCACGCTGGGGCTCTCTCGCTTTCTCTCTCTCTCTCTCTCTGACGCTGGGGCCCTCTCCTCCTCAGAGCACCTGTTCCTGCAGACGTTCTGGCAAACCATGAACCGTGAGTGGCCGGGCATTGACAGACTGCGCCTGGACAAGTTCTACATGGTACGGCCGCAGCGCAGTCTCAGAACCGTCCTGGGCGGAGAGGCCGCAGTGGGGTCCCTGGGAGCAGGCCCAGGCACTGCCTGGGGTTATCGAGTGTGCGGTGAATTCTGTCCTCAGGACGCCCCCCCCAGAGGCACAGCAGGGGAGCCGGCGCCCGTGGGGTGGGGCACTTCTCCGTCTCCCTCCTCCCCACGGTGTCCACAGAGGTTACTCACAGAGGTTGCTGCTGGGCCCGGGCAGACCTGGGCTTCCCTCTGTTGCCCTCGTCACGCGGGCAGTGGCCGCTGTGGCTGGTGCCGTCCCCAGGTCAAGTGCTGCCGCAGCCCGGTGGGGACCCTGAGTGGGGACTGGGGCCTCGTGAGGCCAGGTTGTGATCTGCCTATGGCTCCACTGCCAGCTCCCTGGGGCGGGGTTCCACACGCAGTGCGTCCTGTCCTTAGCGTGAGGCCCACGCCTGCCTGGTGAGCAGAGATGGGCGCAGAGGTGATGGGCGTGCGTGGGCGCAGGTGGGGCTGCTGGGCCTCGTGCTGCTCCGCAGGGCGTTGCCCCACTGCCCCGCTCTAAGCGCTGGCCCTGGCTCTGCCTTGGATGCCGCAGGAGCCCCTGGCCGCCGGGCCACTCGAGAGGCTCCTGGGGTCCTGTGGCCTCCGCTGTTGCGTTTTCCTGAGACTTGGCTCCCCGGGGCCTGTGGGCTGGCCGGGGTCTCCGCCGTGAGCCCGCCGCCTGTGGCTCCGACACCTGGGCGGGGGCGTCTCTCCAGGCCCAGGACCTGAGGGCTGGGTGTCGTGTCCACCAGCATGGCTCCTGGCAGCCGCTGCAGGGCCTGCTGTGTGCCCTGGGCAGGGGATGTGCGGGGCTGTGAGCCGGCTGAGGGGGCTCCTGCGCCGAGCCTGCGCGGCCTGGGCCGTGCTACCTCTAACGCGAGTCTCCTCCTGCACAGCTCATGCGGATGGTCCTGCACGAGTCCCTGAAGGCCGTGAAGGCGCGCGCATGGGAAGAGAGGTCGGTGCCCACCCGCGTCCGGGCGCTGCAGGGCTGTCTTGTAAGACGTTCGTCTGCCTGTTCCACTCATTTCAGAGGCAGAGACAGCGCTTCGTCGGCTTGTTCGCTCCCCACATGCCTGGAACAGTTCCAGGCCCAAGCCAGGAGCTCACCTGGCCTCCCTGTGCAGGAACCCGGTCCTTGCCATCCCCTGCCGCCTCCCCGGTGCCCGTTCGCAGGGAGCGGGAACCGCCGGTGGAGCCGGGACTCCAGCCGCGGCGCTCAGCAAGGTGCAGGCATCACAGGCAGCGCCGTAACTGCACCTGCCCTGCGCCGTGGGTGGTGATGGGGTGGCAGCGGTGTCTGTTCCTCACTGCGACGTGGCCCTGTGCTCCCGGAAACGCTGCCCTGGCCACGAGCCCTGCGCTCAGCTCTGTCAGCCCCAGGCCCCCCTCCCGAGGCAGGCTTTCCCAAGCACCCACGTCTGCCAGCTCCCGGCGTCTCCGTGTGGCCAGAGCTCCGATGCACAGGTCACAGCGTGCAGGGAGCCTGCAGCCCTCAGTCGCCTCCTGGACGCCGCCTTCTCTCTGCCTCTGCTCTGTCCTGATGTGGCTTCTGTGTGGTCCCAGGGTGGCAGAGGGACGCCGGGCACGGGGACAGTCGCAGTATCCCTCACTCACGGCTGGGGGCAGAGGGAGGAGTTGCTTGAGTGTAGGCCCACGCTGCATGCAGCTCAGACCCAGGCTCCGCCACCCACTGGCGCCGGCTCCTCTGTGCTGGGCCGTGTGGTAGACGTGGTGCCAACAGGAGCCCGTCACGCCTGTGTGGCCTGTGACTCTGAGCGAGCACGCCGTCCCGAGTGCCCACGCGTGGCTGCCACGTCCTTGTTCTCTCTCAGACAGATCAAGCGGCTGCTGGAGCTGCTGACCACTGAGATCCTGCACCCCGACAGCCAGGCCCCCAACGGCGTGAAGAACCACTTCACTGAGATCTTCCTGGAGGAGCTGACCAAAGTGGGCGCCAAGGAGGTGAGCAGGGCTCGGGTGAGTGGCCGGGCTGGGCTGGGTGTGCGTGCTGAGGGCTGAGCCGGCTCCTCCCGTGCCCTGCAGCTCACAGCGGACCAGACCCTGCTGTTCATCGAGCCCTTCTGTGGGATTGCTGCCTCCACCAAGGAGTGAGTGTGCGGCCCTGCTGGGCCCTGGCTCACCCTCCCTGACCCCAGGGCGCTGGGGGTGCCGTGCAGGGGGCGGGGGCTCAGGCCCACTGTGCTGCCTCTGACCCTGCTCCGCCCCTCAGCTCCCTGGTTTTGCATAACATCACTCGTGGCATCTTTGAGACGATCGTGGAGCAGGCCCCGCTTGCCATAGAAGACCTGGAGAACGACCTGGGCATGCAGGAGGAGGACGAGGAGGAGGAGGATGAGGAGGAGGAGGAGGAGGACGAGGAGGAGGAGGAGCAGGAGGAGGAGGAGTCCTCAGAGGCTGAGAGCCAGCAGGACTTGCCGTCAGAGCGGCCGCCCGCAGGTGAGCAGCTTCCTGCCCTGTCCTGTCCTGGGCCGGCCTGGGTGGGTGCAGCGCTGCCTCTGCTGCCCTGTTTCTGCCCTTGCCCCAGAGTGCAGTTCGCAGCACGGCAGCTGGAGACCGGGGAGGACACGAGGCACATGTGTCATGGGGGCCCGCCCCTTGGACCTGCCACAGCCTCCACACCCAGCACGTCCATTCCCCGCCCCATGGTGCTGACCCACGGCCGCCCCACGCACTGGACGTGCTGCTGCCGTGGGGCTGGGGCCTCTGCCACTAGTCTGAGCGGCCCTCACCCTCTGCTCTACCTGTGCTCGCATGGCTCCTCCACCTCCGTCAGTTTCTGCTCCCGAATGCTGTGTTCCTGCACCGTGAAGACGGGCGCTGGGGTGGATCGTGGCCCGGCTGCCCCCACGAAGCGTGGGGAGATGAATGAGCAGAGGGAGCGTCCACTCAGTGGTGGCCTGCCTGTGGTGCCCTGGCGGTGATGGTGTTTGGCTCTGTTCCCTGTCTTTGTTTTGTTTTAGGTTTATTTTATTTATCTGAAAGAGTTACAGAGAGAGGTAGAGACAGAGAGCACACTTCCATACGCTGGTTCACTCCCCTAATGGCCGCAACGGCCAGAGCTGAGCGGATCAGGACCCAGGAGCCTCCTTGGGGTCTCTCATGTGGGTGCAGGGGTCCAAGGGCTTGGGCCATCCTCCTGCCCTCCCAGGCCACAGCAGAGAGCTGGACCGGAAGAGGAGCAGCTGGGACTAGAACCGGCGCCCATGTGGGATGCTGGCACTTCAGGCCAGGGTGTTAACCCGCTGCACCACAGTGCCGGCCCCCGTCTTTGTCTTGTAATCTGAGAGGCAGAGCGTGCCCCCAGTGTCCTGGATGGCCAGGGCTGTGGCAGGCTGAGCCCGGCCTAAGGACTGGATCTAGTTCTCCCACATGGATGCGCCGCACCGCTGCCTCCCAGGAGGCTCAGTAGTAGGAAGTTTTAGTTAGGGGCTGGCTGGAGCTGGCATCAAACCCAGATATCTCATCTTATTTTGTTGTATTTATTGGAGGCGCAAAGTTACAGAGAGTGGCAGAGGGATCCTCCATCCACTGTTCACTCCCCAAATGGCTGCATTGACCAGGACTGGGCCAGGCCAGAACCAGGAGCTTCCTCCAGGTCTCCCACATGGGTGTTGGGGCCCAAGGAGTCGGGCCATCTTCCACTGCTTTCCCAGGCGCATTAGCAGGCAGCCGGATTGGAAATAGAGCCACTGGGACTCAGACTGCCACCAGATGGGATGCAGTGCTGTAGGCTCGGCTTAACCCATTACACCCAACACTGGCCCCGAACCCAGACATTCTGCCCGGGACCATGGGCTTCGTAACCACTAGGGTGCACAGCCACCCCTGGTCTGCACCCCACGGATGCTGCGGTCACCGCCCACCTCTGCTGGACGCTGGTGTCCTGCTGGTGAGAGGCCGTGTCCCCCTGCCCCTGTGGGCCCTCGCCTGACCGCAGGCGCCAGCTGCGAGTCCTTGTGCTCGCCCTTGGTCAGCAGACCCCACGGCACTCCCCCTGGCCGCCTCGCAGGCCTCTGCACCGGGCCCTGAGGCCCTGCTGACACCGTTCCGGTCACCCCCAACCCTCTCACACAGCACAGCGCCCTGCTCGCCCCAGAATCCTTGCTTCTGTAGGCACTGGGGCAGCGCTGCAGGCCCAGCCGGCGTGGAGAGCCCGCCCGTGGCAGGGCCCGGCTGCCCCTTCATCACTTCGGAGCTGTGACACCGCCTTTGCTCCCCGAAATGCCCATCCATGCCTCTCCAGGGCTCCCTGGGCACCTCCCTCGTCTGCAGGCTGTGGGGGGCTGGCTCCCCTCCACGAGGCCGCCTGGTGCTCAGAGCTGCCTTCTCAGCAGTGCTGCGCCGTGACCTGGTGTGGGCAGACGCGGTGCCCGAGTGGCAGGGTGGGCCTGCCTGAGCTTGTCCAGTCTTGGCCTCACAGGGTCCTTCTCATTCTAGGCTCCACCCGTGGGGCTGACCCTGGGGCAGGCCAGGAGCCGGCAGGAGACAGCGGGGACAGCGAGGGCCCTGTCCTGCAGGTAGGCGGCCCGGACTGCTGACTCTGGGGGACCGACCTTCCCAAAGTTTGGCTTTGGAGTCTGGGGCTCTGTGTGTCTGCAGCGGGTGGGGCTGATGGCGTGGGCTGGGGAGGGTGGGCTCTGGGTTCCCCCACGCGGTCCTCTCGCCTCAGCCCAGGCGGACCTCCCCAGTCCACTGCAGCTCCATCCCGCGAGGCTAAGTGGGTAGCGTTTGGATCTCAGCTCAGTCACAGCTCAGCCGGGGAGATGAGAGCAGCTTGTCTGTGAGGCCTGAGCCTCTGGGCTTGGACAGAGGCACCCACGTTTCCTCTGCGGGGCCGCGGGTGGACATCATAGCCCAGGCTTGTGGGCGGCGGATGGCCTCAGCGGCGCTCCTGTGTCTCTGGAACAGTTTGACTATGAGGCCGTTGCGAACAGACTGTTTGAGATGGCCAGTCGTGAGAGCACCCCTTCTCTGAACAGGAAGCGTCTCTACAAGGTGGTCCGAAAGTAAGTGTCTCCAGGCGCCTGCAGGTGCCTCTCCCAGCCCTGCCCTCTCTGAAGCAGCCTCAAGGTGGAGGGAGGTGTCCCCGGGGGCAGCGCGGGCCCAGGGCGGCCGCTCGGTGGGACGCTGAGGGCTCCCAGGCGCGGCTGTGACCATGGCGTCTGTTGCTCTTTCAGGTTGCAGGACCTGGCCGGAGGTGAGCACTGGGCCTGGCCCCGCGTGGCCCCTGACTCGGGAGACTTGCTTGGTGTGGGAGTGGACCGAGGGACCCCACAGACTCCACTTGGCTGGGTTTCGCAGGGCCCCCAGAACCCCGAGGTTTGGGAGCCGCGTGGGGAGGGCAGTGGCGCTGCCCGTGTGCTGTGTAGGAGCCCCCTCTGCAGCCTGCAGCCCCCAGCGTCGCCTCACCGGGGAGTGTGGGCACCACCCTGACCCCAGCATTTGTGTGTACTGTCCTGTGGGACCTGTGCTCCAGACCGTGCCCTCACCACTGAGCGGGCACCTGGGAGCTGCGTCCCACGTGTGTGTGTGTGTGTGTGTGTGTGTGTGTGTGTGAGGCTTTGTGCAGCTGTGTGAATTTTGTGCACACCTGGTGGGCTGGGAACATCACTGCTTTCCGTCACGGCGTGAGCCTGTGAGGGCTGGGCCGTGACGGGCAGGTGTGACAGGGCAGGTGTGATGAGCCAGGTGTGACGGGCAGGCGTGATCCCGTGGGAGAGCTGAGCCGTGATGGGCAGGTGGGCCCGCTGCGGCTGTGAGAGCCGTGGCTCACCCTGGCCTCCTGACCGAGTGCCCCCCTCAGGCATCTTCCCCGAGGACGACGTCCCAGAGGAGGCCTACCGGAAGCTTCTGGAAGGGAAACGGGAGAGGAAGAGGAAGAAGCAGCGGCGGCGTCAGTCCAGGTCCCCCTTGCAGCAGCAGAAAGGTGGGAGGCTGGGGGCACGAGCCACGGCCTGGGACATCTGTCGTGAGGCCGCCTGTGTGCCGTGGCCCCGGGGCTCTGGTATCCCCTCCATGAGACCCCTGCCGCCGTGTGCGCTGCCCTACTGGACCATGGGGCCTGCCCTCCCTGATCCTCCTCGGCCTGCGCCCTGGGGCTGCATTGCCTCCTGGCCCTGCGTGGCCACATGGGCGTGGGAGTGTGGGCGCCTCGCCAAGGCTGCCCTGGACCTGTTGCAGACTGCCCGGGGCTGGGGTGTGCCTGTTTGTGGGTGGGGGTGGGCTGTGCACGTAGTCCAGGGGGCAGGTGGCGGCCCCACCCCGTCGGAAGCCCTGTCTTCCATCCTGTCTGCGCCAAGCCAGCGCCAGGCCTGGGCACCGAGGGCGGCTGCTCGGGCGCTGCTCTGCCCTGCCGCTTCACACCAGGGTGCCTGATCCCGGCTTTCCCTGACTCCACCCTCAGCACTGGCCTTTGGGAGGCCCCAGCTCCAGGCCAGACTTCCCTGAGCCGGTGCAGGTGGGCCCGGGAGCCTGCTGTGCGCGCTGGCCTTGCGGGCTGCCCTGAGAGGTGGGTGTGGCTGCTGCAGGTGTCAAGTCACAGAGCTGTGGCTGCAGTGTGGCCGCACACTCGGAATCGGCTCATATCGCCTTGCTGTTTCTGCAGGGAAGGAGGCGGCGGCCTCGGATCCAGACCCGAGCCCCCGAGTTGGGACGAAGAGGAGCAGGAGGAAGGGCAGGGGGACTGAGTCCACGACGTGCAGCGGAGGGCGGCCCGGCAGAGTCGGGGGCACTGCGTCCCGAGACCAGCCCTCCGGCCCCCGGGAGGGAGGGGCTCACAAGAGAAGGCGGCGGCCCCGGCAGGCGGCTGGTGCCAGAGCTAAGGTGGCCGGTGTGCAGGAGCCGAAGAAGAAGAAGAAACGGACGCTGGCGAGCGGGGAGTGAGGCCGGGACGGGGCGGTGCCGGCTGCCAGCTGCGCCTCTGCACCGCTGAGGTAGAGACTGGCGCCTGCCCGGAGCAGGGCTGCTGATGGGCCTGGACTTCCGCGGCTTGTTGGGCAGGCAGGGGTGGAGTGAGAGAGGCAGGGCTGTGGTGACCACGGGCTGGGTGGTCGTTGGTGGAGCAGAGTTGCTACCTGTGTGGACATGGCTGACTGCTGTGTGGGAGCGCACGGAGCGACACCCCACCTGCCGGCGCTGTGAGACCCGTGGTCAGCCCGTGCTGGCGGCTCACGCCCTGCAGTACAGGGCACGGGCGTCCTGACCGCGAGGCCGAGTCCCCACCCACTCAGTCTTTGGAAAAGAAGCTTTACTGCCGCAGTCCTGTGCCATCCTGCTCCCCGCGAGAGCCGGGGGTTCGGGGGTTGTGTGGGGCGTGCAGCCACACGGTGTTCCGTCCAGAACATTCTCGATCTTGGAGAGGCAGCCCTCGCTCAGGGCAGGGACAGGTTCCCGTGCACCGGGAGTTTACGCGGAGGTGTCCCAGCGGCGCTCCCAGGGGGGCAGCAGCTCGGGTTGTGGGGCTGCGCGGTGTCTGCTCCGTGTGCTGCCTGGGGCTGCCTGCGTCCCCAGCCGGGTCTCTGCTCCTCGCCCAGCTGGGCCCTGGCTTTGCCAAGGATACCATCCTCCTGGTTTACCCCAGTGTTGGGGACAGGCTCCATTCACTCCCCAGGGGGGCCTGGAGCCGATGTCCCCTACGGAGCCTGGGGCCTGGAGCCTGGGGCCTGCGGCTGGCAACAGACACAGTGGGGCTGGAGCTGCTCACAGTCACGCATGGGAGTGGCCTGGACAGGGCAGCTTGGGGGTCACTCTGGTTGTAGGACAGTGTCAGGGTTAGTGTCCGTGTGGTGGCAGAAGGTACCCAGATGGGCACGAGACCATGGACCAGGCCTGGACTCCATGCTGGGCCCACGATGGTGGGGCCAGAGGTGGCTGGGCAGGGAGCAGGGCCCTGCAGCGTCGTGTGTCCCGCAGGTGGCGGGGAGGCCCCGGGGGGGCCGCTGGGTGCCCCAGCATTCTGGGGGGCCCCCTATGGCCTGCAGCAGGGGCTGAGGCCCTGGGAGCTGGGCTGGATTTCCACACCCGGTGCTAAGGCAGGTGGCTTCTGGAGATGCACCGGTTGTCGCCTGGTGAGAGCTGGAGACCGGCAGAGGAGCAGCGGCTGCCCCTCGTCACTGGGGCCCGCCCCCACAGCTGGTCACTCCCCGGGCCTTGCCAACACCCTGCACCGCACTGGCAGCGTCCTGCCACTGGGCTGGGGGAAGGAGCTGCAGATGGCGTCGCTCGCTGTGCTGCTGCTGGGGTTCCTGAGACGGCACTGCCCCCGAGCTGGGCCAGGCCGTGTGGCTGCTGTGAGCCGTGCTGGGCCTCTGTGCCCACCCTGCCTCGTCTGTTCGTCAGCTCCTCCATCACCCATGGGTCATCTGCCTGTCGGGACCCCCCCACGTCAGAGTGCAGGAACTGAGGCTGGGACACGTGTCCTGGGGCGGGGGGTGGTCAGAGGTCCCTGCCCACAGCGCTCGGCGTGGCTCGGCTGGGGGTGCCCTCGGCCAGCCCATCAGTGCCCAGCCAGCGACCTGCGTGGGGTCCCACGTAGACCCTGCCCTCGAGCGCGCTTGTGGGTCTCTAGGTGGCACCGTCGCCGTCCCTCCGTGTTCCTCTGCCCGCCTCCATCTGCGTGTCCCCTCACTTTCTCGCTGTCCGTGGTCTTGGGGGACAGTGAGGGGAGGAAGCCTTGGTGCCCGCGGAGTGAGCAGCCCGTTGCCCACAGCAGTGGCGTTGCCCGTGGGGCAGGCAGGGCGCTGGGCGGACGGGCACCCATGCCCACGTCACCGCTATCCCACGTCACTCCTGTGCCAGCACCCTCATCCCGTGTCACCTCCCACATTCTGCGTTACCTGTGTTGCCCATTCCATGTCCCCTCGCCTGTCCCCTCCCTCCTCCTGACCCTGTCACAGCCCCTCCCACCTGTGCAGGTCCCACCTGCCACCTCTAGGTGGCGCCATCGACATGCCCTCCAAGGCCCTGTAGCTTCCTGGCCACCCCAGGAGCCTCTTGGCCACTGCGGGTCAGGTCGGGGCGCCGCGGTGAGCGTCCGGGGGTAGCCAGGAGCAAAGCAGCTTTTGTTTTCTCCCAGGGGAACTGCCCTTTTCCTGTCTCTTGCGCCTGCCGGGCCCGGCCCCCTTCCAGCCTGTGGTTTCCAAGGGGACGGATGCCCGGCCCAGCTGGACCGAGGTAGACCTGCCCTCTGAGACACTGGTTCACGTGCGGGGCCCACAGCTTTTCCGGCCAAGGAGCTGGCGGCAGCACCATGGAGCTGGTGCTGCTGCTGTTAGGGGGCGGCCGCACCGCTGCTCCCACCCAGGCGTGTGCGTGGGCCCTGCACAGTGGCCCGTCCTTTAGTTACTATGACAACTGCAGTAACTTCCGCCCGGGCACAGGTCGAAGATGTGCTTGAACTCGGAAGGGGACATCGGACGTTTCTGGGCCAGAGCGTCACCTGCGGGTTCTCCCAGAGCCTGCAGCAGCTGGGGGTGGGCTGGAGCCAGGATCTGGAACTGCGACTGGGGTGGCCCTCACCCCGCCTCCAGGGGTGTGCATCAGGACACGGGTCAGGGGCTGCAGCTGGGTGCTGAGCCCCAGTACTCTGATGGAGCATGTGGGTGCCTTAACTGCTAGCCAGGTGAGGGTCTCCTCGAGTGATTGACGGCCGTCCTGTCTGGAGGAGGAAGGAGGGGCGTGCAGGTGGGGGCTGAGCCCGTTCCCACCAGGAGCTGCACAGCATGGGCTGGACCCGTGGGAGGCCAGGCCCTCTGCACCCTGACCTCTACCCAGGCCTGCTCACAGCCACTGGACGCCCCCTCCCTCTGCCCACCACCTCCAGGGTGAGCCGCCACCCCTCCGAAGGACTCGAATGCCCAGTGCCAGCTGCACTCCCTGGGACCTCGCTCCAGCCCCACTGCAGAGCCAGCATCCCGATGCCCCTCTGACCACGCCTGTGGCCGGCCAGCGTCCCTGGGGGTCGGGGCAGGACAGCCACAAGCTGGAGGTGACGTCTCACCACCAGGCATTGTGAGTGCCCGTCTCCCTGTCTCTGAGACCATGCAGGAGAGGGTCGGTGACCATGTGGGTGTGGGTGTGGTTTCAGAGCCACGGCTCCGGTGACTCGGCCCTTAGATTTGTCTTCATTCTGCCTGTGCTGGCTCGGGCGGGTGGCCTAGGGAAAGCTCCCGAACACGGCGGGGGACCTGAGTGTGCAGAGCCTGCCATGCCCTCCCGCTGATGGGCACTCGAGGGCGGGGCAGCTGCGTGTTTGGGAGAGGCCCCGCCCACTCAGCGTCTGCTGATTGGCCGGCTGGCTCTGACCGCAGTCTGCACCCCGCACACAACTAACAGTGGGGCGAGCGCTCGGAATAGCAGCGAACCCCGAAAGCAGGGGACGCAGTGGGTCCGCTTGGCCTCGGGCGCTTGAGCTGCAGGAGGGAAGGGCAGGGCCGCTCCTGCTCCAGCCCCTGACGCAGCCGGTGGCCCAGCTGGGTGACCTCCGCGTCCCTGTGGCCACAGTCTGCCCGGCCACAGCGCCTGCTGCTATCCACTCCAGCTGGCTGGCCAGGGCTACTCAGGGGTGAGTTCCAGCCCTGGAGCCCGCCCACCCTTCCCGCGGTCCTGAAGAGCTATGCGGGTGTCACGTGGCCATGTCCAGCCGGACCTCACTGAAACCCGCCGTGCCCAGGCCTCACCGAGCTGGGATGGCGTGGGAGGGGGCGCCCTCTGTGGAGAGCCTCCCACCCAGCCTCTCTCGGACCCCTGCGTGTGTCCCGGGCGCCAGGCCCTGTACCGTGGACAGCTGGGGGGGCGGGGGCAGCCGGTGCCAACACGGTGCAGGAAAAGCAGCAGGTGTGGTCGGAACAGGTGCACGGTGCTGCGGGGTCACACCCGTGCGGCCTCGGCTCAGCCCTTCTGGGGCACAGCGGCTGTGGAGGGGACCCGACTTTCCCGTAGCCGCTCTGCCGCCTACAGGGACACCTCCGCAGGTATCCCTGTGCCTCCCCCCTCCTCAGCCTCTGCAAGGTCGTGGGAGGGGGGTCGTAGGGTGACCCCGAGTCACCCTGGGGGTCCAGCCCAGTGGGGGCCCCGCCCTGCCGAGCTCCCTGCCACCCACGCGCGTGCTCGCGCCCTCCCTGCTCTGCCTTGGATACGGGGCCGCGCCCTCCCACCAGGCCCCTGTCCTCGGCCCTCCGCGGTGTCCTGCCAAGGCCGGAATCCCCACGGGACGCCTCCCAGGTTCTACCCTGAGTCTCCGTGTCGTCCATGTGTGGACCTGGCTCTCGGTGTCCCCGCACCGGCAGTGCCCTGTACCCGCAATGCCCCAGAGCTGGACCCTCCCCAGCGGCGCCGGCTCCCCACTGGGGGTCCCGCCCCCAGTCCTGGTCCGTCTCCTATTGGCTGTCACCCTGTCAGTCCAGCGCTGACCCAGGGCCCCGCCCCCAGCCCTGTCCGTCTCCTATTGGCTGTCACCCTGTCAGTCCAGTGCTGACTCGGCACCGGCCCGGGACACCGCGTCCCCTCTGCGCCCTAAGCCGCGATGCTCTCTGGACAGGGCTGTAGGCGGAGCCCTGTCCCCGAAAGGCTGCCCTACCGCCCAGCGGTGACCACCCGGGAGCAGCCGCCTCCACCGTTCCTCACCTTTCCCCATGAAAGTAGGGCACCCCAGGAAGCCGCTGTGAGTCCTCGGGGCCCAGGCAGGAGCTGGCTAACGTCTCAGTGCCTCCCCCCCCCATAGGCCCTGGACAGCGCCTGACATCATGGAGGCTCCGACCCGAGCTGGCCACAGGGCCATCTGGAGCTGAGGGTGGAGGAACGGTGACCTGGGCAGGAAGGGGCAGGTGCTGCACAGCTGCTGAGGGGTGTTTTTTGTTTTGTAAGATTTATTTGGAGCTGGCGCTGTGGCGCAGCGGGTTAACGCCCTGGCCTGCAGTGCCGGCATCCCATATGGGCGCCGGTTCAAGACCCGGCTGCTCCACTTCTGATCCAGC
Source organism: Sylvilagus bachmani (assembly GCA_015711505.1). NCBI lineage: Eukaryota > Metazoa > Chordata > Mammalia > Lagomorpha > Leporidae > Sylvilagus > Sylvilagus bachmani. The sequence continues at coordinate 1,854,423 of CM027407.1, read as the reverse complement.
TCTCTGCTGTGGCCTGGGAAAGCAGTGGAAGATGGCCTAAGTGCTTGGGCCCCTGCACCCACATAGGAGATCTGGAGGAAGCTCTGGCTCCTGGCTTCAGATCAGCCCAGCTCTGGGCATTGTGGCCAACTGGGGAGTGAACCAGTGGATGGAAGATCTCTCCTCTCTCTCTTTCTCTTTCTCTCTCTCTGCCTCTCCTTCTCTCTGTGTAACTCTGTAATAAATAAATCTTTTTTAAAAATTATTTTATTTGAAAGAGCTACAGAGAGGCAGCAGCAGAGAGAGAAAATCTTCCATCCGCTGGTTCCCTCCCCAGATGGCCGCAATGACCAGAGCTGGGCCAATCCTAAGCCAGGAGCCAGAGCTTCTTTCGGGTCTCCCACATGGGTGGGACTTGGGCCATCTTTTACGGTTTTCCCAGGAGCATTAGCAGGGAGCTGGATTGGAAGTGGAGCAGCTGGAGCCGTGGCTCAATAGGCTAATCCTCCACCTTGTGGCGCAGGCACACCGGGTTCTGTCCCGGTTGCCCCTCTTCCAGGCCAGCTCTCTGCTGTGGCCTGGGAAGGCAGTGGAGGATGGCCCAAGTGCTTGGGCCCTGCTCCCCATGGGAGACCAGGAGAAGCACCTGGCTCCTGCCTTCGGATCAGCGTGGTGCGCCACCACAGCAGACATTAGAGGGTGAACCAATGGCAAAAAGGAAGACCTTTCTCACTGTCTCTCTCTCACTGTCCACTCTGTCAAAAAAAAAGGAGGTGGAGCAGCCAGGGTTCCCATATGGGAGGCCGACGCGGCAGGTGGCAGCTCTATCTGCTTTGCCACAGTGCCGGCCCCTCCCAGCCGTGTCATTCACGCCGTTAGTCTGCAGTGTGTGTAAGGGACAGGGGACCTGGGCCAGCGCCTGGGCGAGCAGTGGCTGAATGCTGAATCCAGACCGTGGCAGCTCAGTGGCTGGCATCTGGCCACTGCTGTGACTTGTGGGAAGGTGGGGTTTTGGGAGGGGAGGGCATTTTACTGGTGTCTTCCTAAGGATTCTGTCCTAGGTCCAGGATGACAAGGACCACGAGGCAGGGCCTGGCCCAGCCCCTGCCCACCCCGACGGCTTGGGGAGCTGCAAGGGACAGCAGCTTGACCAGTCCAGCACACAGCTGGGGGAAACCACGTGGGCCACAGGCAGGGCCAGTGCTGTGCCCACCCACAGGGCAGGACGGTAGGTTTGTGGAGGCTGGGAGGACAGGGTTGGGCGTGGGCAGGGCTGGCTAGGGCCTCTGTCCTCTGCTTCTCCCTGGGTGTGGTCCCCTGCGTCTCCGCCCCCCAGAGCAGCCAGCGGGGCCCCAGTCTCAGAAAGATGGAGCCGGCTGGGGATAGGGGTAGGCGCCCCTGGCCACACCCTTATCTGTCCTCAGCCTTGGGCCGGCCTGCACTCCCTATCTGGGGCAGTGGCCAGGAACTTCTCTCTGAGAAACCACCATCCCCAGTGAGAGGTGGACCGGCTGTGGAAGCAGGGCTGGGCCGTCAGCTGTCCCCTGTCAGGGTGGGGTGGCCTGAGGTTGTGTCCCCCCACCCAGGCCAAAGGCAGAGAGAGAAGGTCTTCCATCCGCGGGTTCACTCCCCAGATGGCCACAATGGCTGGGGCTGGGCCAGGCTGCAGCCAGGAGCCAGGAGCTTCTTCCGGGTCTCCCACGTGGGTGCAGGGCCCAAGCACTGGGGCCATCCTCCACTGCTTTCCCAGGCCACAGCAGAGAGCTGGATCGGAAGTGGAGCAGCTGGACTTGAACCAGAGCCCAAGTGGGATGCCGGCAGTGCAGGCGGCGGCTTTACCCGCTATGCCACAACTTTTCCACACTTTATAGAGTGCCTGCCTCTATCCCAGGGCAAACCGGGCAGGGGTCTGGGTGAAAGTCTGCCCTGCGGGCCACGCCCCACAGGGTGCTGTGCAGTGTCAGCTCTGGGGCTGTGTGAGGGAGTGAGTGTGACAATGTCAGTGTGTGAGTGCGTGTCAGGCTCTGCTCCCCTTCCATCAACACCGGGGGGCCGTGCAGGGAATGTGCCGGCTCGTTTCCCTGTGACGCGGGGAGGTCGCCCTCCTGACTGTGGAACGTTGAGGAGCCGTTGCACCTGCCCTCGTGTGAGCGGGGCAGAGGCACCTGCTGGTGCAGCAGCCGGGAGCGGCCCCAGCACACTCTGAGTGGCCGTGCCCCCCGCTGCCCACTGGGCTGGGCTCGTTCACCCAGGGTTAGCGCTCACCTGGGGTGACAAGGGGTTTCCAGCAGATGGCTTCCCCCATTGGGGGCCCCAGGGCCCCCTGAGAGCGGTAGGAGAGCCTGCAGAGACCGTGTGGATCCCCCACAAAGCGAGTGTTGGAAACTCAGTGCCCACGCAGCAGCATGGCCGGGCTGTGAGGGCTGCTGGGGCCACACCCAGCCCCTGCTCCAGCCCCCTTGCTCCTGGGTGCCCAAGAGCATCCCAGGCAGACGCTGCCTCTCAGCCGGGGCCTTCAAGCTCCGGAGCCGTGGGCCATCACCTCGGTTCTCTACAGGTCACCCAGTCTCTGTCGTAGCAGCAGAAGCTGGACTGAGCCACTTCTTAAAAGAAATCCATTTATTTTTGGTTGTGGTAAGATACACTGAGGCCGGCCAGTGGGGCTGGGGTCCCTGGGCCCCTCAGACAGAGGTGGAGACACCGGGCGGCACTGTGCTCAGCCAGGCGGCGTCTCCCCACGGCAGCTTCCTGTGCTGCGTGTGTGACCCTGTGGCCTTAAATCTCACCTCCAGGGGCTGCGGTCTTCCACCCAGAGCTGGCAGAGGGGGCTGAGCCCCTGGGGTGACAGTTGGGCTGTCTCCAGGAGACATGAGCCCCGAGCCAATCAGCACACGGATGTGAGACCCCGCCCAATGGGCGCCCCCACCGAATGACCCAGTGGGCGGACAGTGACGCCTTAGACCCGGACACTGCCTCGGAGCCGTTGTCCCGCCTGGGCTCTCCCGCTCTCCTCTCCCCCAGACGCCTTCTCTGCCGCCTGCCAATCATTCAAAAGTTTCTTTGTGGGGCTGGCACTGGGGCTCACTTGGCTAATCCTCCTCCTGCGGCGCTGGCACACCCGGTTCTAGTCCCGGTCGGGGCGCCGGATTCTGTCCCGGTTGCCCCTCTTCCAGGCCAGCTCTCTGCTGTGGCCCAGGAGTGCAGTGGAGGATGGCCCAGGTGCTTGGGCCCTGCACCCCATGGGAGACCAGGAGAAGCACCTGGCTCCTGGCTTCGGATCGGCGCAGCGCCAGCAGTAGTGGCTGTTTGGGGGGTGAACCTACGGAAAGGAGACCTTTCTCTCTCTCTCTCTCTCTCTCTCTCTGTCAAAAAAAGTTTCTTTGTCAAATAAAAGTTTCTGCCTCTTTGCTAATTGCTTCCCGGCTTTTCATTTGTGCACTGAGCGGAGGAAAAGAACCCACCAGACTCGCTCCGGCCACCGCCCTCCCTCCATGACCAGTGACATACACAGCACAAGATCTACAATTTTCACCTAATTATTTTTTAAAATATTTATTTACTTATTTGAAAGGCAGTGACAGCGAGCGAGAGAGGTCATCTTCCACCTGCTGGGCGTGCCCCAAGTGCCTACCAGGGCCAGGGCCGGGCCAGGACTCCACCCGGTGCCCACACAGGCGCAGGGCCATCGCCTGCTTCCTCCCAGGGTGCCCGTGAGCAGGAAGCTGCATGGGAACTCCCAGGCCCTCTGATAAGGGACTTGGGCACCCAGAGCTCCACCACTGCGCCCCAGTGCCACCTCAGGGGGATTCCAGGGCCCAGGGCCGAGGAATCGGAGGCAGATTCCAGCTCCCTGGGGAGGCGGTGGGTGGGCGTGACCGGGCCCGGAATGGCCACTTCTGCAGAACGTGGCACCGAGTGTCCGCCCCTGCCTACATGGCCGATCAGGACAGGGCTACCTGGATGCCAGAATGGCTCGCACGTGGCAGGCACGCGGTTGTAGGGACTTCAGCTGGAGATGCGGGTTTGGGCCCGGCCCGCCCTGCTGCTGAGGAGGCCCAGCACACAGGGGGGAGGCGGGGCCAGGCGGCAGCCCACGGCACGGGCACTCAACCAGCTCCAGCCCTGGTTTCACCGGCGAGAGCCAGGCGCCAGTGCCGTGGGAGCAGCTGAGGGAGCGGGCAGCAGCGCTGGCGCGGTGGGGGCAGCGGGCCTTCCCGGGCTGCTCTTGGCAAGCTGAGGGAGGGGCTCCTCCCGAGGCCACGGCAGGGCCCGAGCCAGCCCTGCCCCGGGTCGTCCCTCCTGTCTCTGCACTGCCAGACCCTGAATCCCCTCTGTGCCCCCTCCCCAGACCAGGGGAGCAGCTGCAGAGGTGGAGCCCTGGTGGCCTCGGCATCCTGGGCAGCTCCGTCACAGTGCCTCTCCCCGGCACCTTGGCACCTGCCGGGCCTGCGTCCTGGCCTTACACAGCAGTGCACATGCCCAGGGCTTGGTGGGCGGCGACGCCAGACTCAGGTGCCGGAGCCCCTGGGACCTCAGAACGTGGTCCTCCGTGGGGACGGGGTCTCCACCGGAGCAATCAAGTGAAGGTGAGCACAGGAGGGCGGGAAGGACACACAGGAGGGACGGCCACGCGGGGACGCAGCGGGGGACACGTCCACCAGCCTGGGAGGGGCCGGCCCTGGACCGGCAGCCCCAGGACTGAGCAGAGGGATGCCCACCGAGGGCCGAGAAGGCTTGACCCCCTGTCTCCTTCTGTCCCCCTGTCTCCTTCTGTCCCCCTGACCCCGCCTGTCCCCCTGTCCCCCTGTCTCCCTGTCCCCCTGACCCCGCCTGTCCCCCTGTCCCCCTGACCTCGTCTGTCCCCCTATCCCCTTATCCCCCCGTCCCCTTGTCCCCCTGACCTCGTCTGTCCCCCTGTCCCCGTGTCCCCCTGACCTCGTCTGTCCCCCGTCCCCGTGTCCCCCTTCCCCGCCCATCCAACCGGCTGGCAGGAGCACCAGCCTGCAGTGCCCTCAGCTGCCACAGGCAGCAGCTGCTGGGAGCTTCTTGGAGCCAGGGGGTCAGGGGCGGGGCAGGGCCAGGGGAGGGCGGGGCCAGGGAGGCGCAGTTTCAGTGGGTGTGGCTTCCGGCAGGCAGGACCTGCACAGACAGGCTGGGGCCTGTTGAGGGGGATGTTCTAGGTGGGAGGGACTGGGCAGCGGGCGGGGAAGGGCCCCCCAGGAGGATCCTTGTGGGTGGTGTGGGAACAGCACTTTGGAGAAAGCTCTGACGTGGTCCTGCTGTGGGACCTACTTGATCTCCCAGAGTCTTGGCGGGACGCGGCAGCACCCAGTGTCCCCGCAGTGTCCATGTTTTAAAAAAATACTTTGGGGCCAGCACTGTGGTGTAGTGGGCTAAGCCTCTGCCTGCGGCACCACCATCCCATATGGGCACCGGTCCTGGCTGCTCTTCTCCGTGTCCAGCTCCCTGCTGTGGCCCGGGAGAGCAGTGGAGGATGGCCCAAGTCCTTGGGCCTCTGCACCCTCGTGGAAGACCTGGAGGAAGCTCCTGGCTCCCGGCTTCGGATCGGCACAGCTCTGGCCATTGTGGCCAACTGGGGAGTGAATCAGTGGATGGAGACCTCCCTCTCTCTGCCTCTCCTTCCCTCTCTGTGACTCTGACTTTCTTTTTTTTTTTTTTTTCCTTTGCTGTTGGTTCACCCTCCAATGGCCGCCGCGGCCAGCACGCTGTGGCCGGCGCACCGCGCTGATCCGATGGCCGGAGCCAGGTGCTTCTCCTGGTCTCCCATGGGGTGCACAGCCCAAGCACTTGGGCCATCCTCCACTGCACTCCCTGGCCACAGCAGAGAGCTGGCCTGGAAGAGGGGCAACCGGGACAGAATCCGGGGTGCCGGCACCGCAAGGCGGAGGAATAGCCTGTTGAGCCACGGCGCCGGCCTGTGTACTCTGACTTTCAAGTAAATAAATAAATAAATAAATACTTTATTTGGAAGGCAGAGACAGACACATCCTCCCTCTGCTGGTTTACCCCCAGATGTCGGCAGCCAGTGGGCCTGGGCCAGGTCAGTCAGGAGCAGGGGCCTCCCTCCAGGTCCCCCTGTGGGTGGCAGGGACCCAACCACTGGAGCCATCGCGCCACCTCAGGAAGCTGGCGTCAAGATCCAAGCTGGGGGAGGGTTGTCCCAGTGGCATCTTGGCCACTGCTCCAAACGCAAGCCTGACCATTGCTTTCTGTTGACCACACAGGAAACAGGGGCTCAGGATGATGTCTGTGTGTGTGTGTGTGTGTGTGTGTGAACACCTGCCTGGGAATACCCCCCACAGGGACGCCCACTGCCAGCGCCCTCACCCGTCCCACCCCCTCCGTCCACTGCCAGCGCCCTCACCCCACCCCACCCCCTCCATCCACTGCCAGCGCCCTCACCCGCCCCACCCCCTCCGTCCACTGCCAGCACCCTCACCCGCCCCACCCCCACAGGGACGCCCACTGCCAGTGCCACCCCCTCCTGACCGGAGGCAGAGGGGCTCTGATGCTCCTTCCCTGCCCCCACCCCTGGCTGTCCATGTGGGGAGCAGCCCTTCACCCCGACATGCCCTGGGGAAAAGAGCAGGAGGGAGGAGAATTTGGGGGCGAGGGGTAGATGAGACCGGGGCTCAAGAGGAGAGCAGAGACGGAGGAGCAAGGCCCGCGCCCCCCAGTGCCCCCGGGACATGGTGGGGAGCCGGTGCTCCATGGCCTGGCCGGGCGAGAGGGCCCAGGTGGGCTCTGAGTGGCTTTTGCTTTCGCAGAAGGAACCCTTCCCTGGTGCCTTGCGGCTGGGGCTGGAGGTCACTCCCCGAGAAACCCCGTCAGGGTCTCCAGGAGGTGTCCAGGGCATCCAGGATGGGCAAGCTCATTTGAAAGGGCACGGGGGGGGGGCCAGAGCTGGGCCGCCGCCACCTCTGCACTGCGCTGACCCCCAGGTCTGCCCCGGGCTCCTCCAGTGACCTTGACATTGACTTCCAGGCTGCCAGTCCCTCCTGTGTTCTCAAGGGACCACATGGGCTGCGGGACTGACTCAGCACTGCCCCAGGACTCCGCCCCTCCGGAGTCCTTCCCATGGGCGGGGTCTCAGTCGCCCACGTGTTCAGGAGTCTGTTTAAAAGGCCTGGTCGCCATCACCTTCCTCGTATGCCTTCCTCAAGCTGTGTCCTTGTCCTGCCCGGCTCCTGCGTTTGCAGCAAAGCCTTCTTCAGTTTCAGCGAGCTCTTGTAGACTTTGCTTTTTAAAATACTCCTGGTGGGCTGGCGCTGTGGCACAGCTGGTAAATCTGCACCCCTGTGGGAGTGGGTTCGCGTCCCTTTCAATCCAGCTCCTTGGCTAATGCGCCTGGGAAGGCGGCAGAGGATGGTCCAAGTGCCTGGGCCCCTGCACCCACGTGGCGTCCGCGTGGCCCAGCTCCAGCCGTTGCCCCGTTGGGGGAGTGAAGCCTTGGGTGAAAGTCCTCTGTCTCCTCTCTGTAACGCTGCCTCCCACATAGACAAACACATCTAAGCAAAGGCGGCTGACCTACCCTGGGCCCAGGGCTGTGCTGGCCGCTCTGAGGTGGCGCCCCTCCACTGTCACCCAGGGGACTGCAGATGCCACGGGTGAGGCTTCTGGCACCGAGACAGCCGCACGGTTCTGTGCCGACCGACCGGGATGCTCAGAGCAGCGATCAAAGGGCCAGCACGTGTCTACATAAGGAGGTGCGGTGTAGCTCGTTTTTAAGCTTACAAAATGTGCGCTCACAGGAACTAACACCCACTGGACAGTGACCTTGCCCAAGGTCACGGCTGGGCCTTGGCGCTCAGTCCACCTGGTGTCTGTGTCCCTGAGGCTGGTCTCCGCCCAGCGGCTCCTGGAACCTGGGGCCTGTCGGGAAAGTTCCCCAGGGAGGCCATCTCAGAAACGCCCCTTCTGGGCGGGCCGGGTGGGGGAGGGGCAGCAGTCACCTGTTTGACCTTGGGTCAGTTCTCCCTGGTTGCTTTACTCCTCTGTCTTGAGGGACCCCGGCAGGTTCATGGAGAGCTCAACCAGCAAGCGAGGGATGGGGGAGCCCCTCTCTGGGCCTGGCCCGCGCACACAGCAGGCTGTCAAATGCCGCTCTCCATTGCGACACCCTCTCTGGCCCAAGCAGCGCCCCCTCAGCTCAGGAGGGCAACACCGCTCCTGGTCAGAGGGACTTCTGAGTCGCCCAGCTCTGCTGCCTGTCGCATCCGACCCGTGCCTCAGTTTCCTTTGATGCACAACCTTGTGTTGCTAGGAGAAACGCTTAGTAGAGAGGCCACCAGCATGGCGCCCCCCAGTCTGAGCACGCGCACAAGGCGCAGCACGGCACACACGGAGGGGGCTGGCCGCCCAGACTTGGGGAAGGGTCTGCTCCACGCCCACCCTCAGCTGTCTTCTCAGGGCTCAGCGCCGGCGCTGACACAGGTGCACTGCTCCGTGCTGGTCTAGAGGCTCATGGCAATGGCTGGGCCCACCAATGTCTACACAGCGAGGTGCATTTTAATTGATGTTTAAAAAGTAGTCATAAAGCTGTGCTTATGAGAAACCTAAACACTCCTCCTGGCATATGACAGCATGCTTCCTTCTAGAACGTTCTGGGCACATTCATGCGTAGATTTTTTTTAAACAGTGGATGACTGTCTGCCCACTGCTTTTATTTATGTATTTATTTAGACAGGCAGAGTGGACAGTGAGAGAGAGAGACAGAGAGAAAGGTCTTCCTTTGCCATTGGTTCACCCTCCAATGGCCGCCACCGGTGCGCTGCGGCTGGATCTGAAGCCAGGAGCCAGGTGCTTCTCCTGGTCTCCCATGGGGTGCAGGGCCCAAGCACTTGGGCCATCCTCCACTGCACTCCCGGGCCACAGCAGAGAGCTGGCCTGGAAGAGGGGCAACCAGGACAGAACCTGGCGCCCCGACCGGGACTAGAACCCGGTGTGCCGGCGCCGCAAGGCAGAGGATTAGCCTGTTGAGCCACAGCGCCGGCCAGCCTACTGCTTTTTAATTTGGGTCACAAGCGTGTACACAGGACGGCCAATATCACGCTTTTGAAAACGTTACCAAATGTGTGTTCTGGAGTTGGTCTGAGCAGGCGTCTCCTGGACTTCTGGCCCCAGGCACAGCTCCCTGGCGTGCAGGGCAGGTGCAGCGGTGCGGGGTTGGGGTTTCACAAACATCAGCACCCTGCAAATCGCCTTTCAAGGACGGGGCACTGTGAGGACAGGCGCCGGCACTTCCGTTTTATCCCAGTAACAGGCGGCCTCGGAGGCGCTGCAGACAGTCAGTGCCCGGATTTCAGTGACCTCTGCCCACGCCCAGGATGGCCACTGTGCCCCGAGTACCCCAGGCCGGAGTCACAGAGGCATTACAAGAGAGGTCGTGGCCGGCGCGCGGCGGCGGGGGGGGGGGGGGGGGGGGCCCCCCCCGCTCCCCTGCTGGCGCTGCACCTGCTCTCTGGCAGGGTCAGGTGTGTGGGGAGTGGCCTGGGAAGCCACAGTGGTCACTTCTCGCAGGTGTGGGCGGGGCTTCAGGGGGCAGCTCTGGGGTGAGGCCCCGTCCCTGCCCTCCTCAGGACACTTCGTCCACGATCAAATATCCATACAATGCTGCCAGCCGGGCTAACCATAAATAAGTCACAGGGCCCAGCACGGGCCTGAAACTCGATCCGGCGCCCGGGACTGTCCCCACTGCGGGAGCCCGGCCCAGGAGCTGACCCCAGGCTGGGGACCAGCTCAGAAAGCCCCCGGGGAGGTGGGCGTCTAGGCAGGGCCCCGCCGCGCAGGACCCCTCTCCCCCCCAGTCCTCTCCGCGCCCGGGGCCCGTCCCACCCGCCGGCCGCCCACCCGCCCGCCGGCCGGTCCCGCCCCTTGCCCCGCGGGCGGCCGCTCCCGGCGGCCCGGCTCCGGCGGGCGCGTCTCCTGCTCTGTGTGTCCCCGCGTGTCCCCCGCCCCGCACGCCTCCTCTCGCTGCGCGCCCCTCCTCGCCCCCGCCCCGCGCGCCGGCGGAACTGTGGGATCGCCGCGCACAGGAAGTGGCGGCGGCGCGGCCGAGGGCGGCGGGCGGGCGGCGGGATGGGGGCCGGGGGCGGCGGGCGCCGCACTCGCTGAGCCCGACGCGGGGCCGCCGGCCCAGGCCGAGCAGCGCAGCGGCGGCGGAGGCGACGCCGGGACGCTCGCGACGAGCAGGTGGCGGCGGCGGCTGCAGGTGAGTGGCGAGGCCCCCGCCGGAGGCCTCCCCCGGTGCCGGCCGCCGGAGGTCTCCCCCAACCCCCGGCCGCCCGAGGTCGCCCCCGGCCCCGCCGCCCGCGTCTGGGCGCCCCAGGCCCGCGCCGCAGTGGCTGGCTGCGCTCCGCGGGCGCGGGCCTGGGGCGCGGGGCTGGGAGGGGTCCGCAGCCGGGGCCTCCCGGCGGCCTGCTCCGGCCCGAGGCCTGGCCACCTCCCGGCCTGCAGCCCGGGCCGCGCTGGGCCCGCGGGGGGCGGCGGGGCCTCAGGCGGGGCGAGCCTGGCTCCGCCGCGCCGGGGTCCCGGGGACGCGACGCCGCCGCCCGGCTGGTGGCGCCGGGTGGCCCCCGGCCGGGCTCCCGGGCCGCTCTGGCTCGTGGCGGTCGCGCTGAGCAGGGCCGCAGGTGGGCCTGCGCCGGCCGACGCGCGGGACCCGGGAGTGAGCCCCGCCGGGGCCGCGATGCGGTCGGACGAGGACGGGGACCCCGGGCCGCTCGGCAAGGCAGTGTTGTGAGCACCGAAAACGGTGCAGCTTTCCTGACTTCCGAGAAGTTCAGAATAAAGGGCTTCTCCAGACTTTTTTTTTTTTTTTAAATACAAATTGAAGCCGGTATTAAAAGTCCTGTCTGAAAATACTTGAGCAGTTGGTGTCTTTTTCCTGGGAAATATTCTGAGTTTAGGAGCGGGGACGCCCGTGCTGTGGCCTTGAGACGCTGGTGGGACTCGTCGTTCCCCTCGTTGCTGGATCCAAACTCTGGGTTTCCGGTGTTTAAAAGCCTGGCCTGGCAGGCCGCTGACGGGCACTCTCAGCTTCAGAGCCTCCGAGGGGTCCAGCAGGTGCTGGGTATCCTGGTTGGATCATCTCTGTTTCCCTCCCCTTCTTCTGCTGGGTTTGGGCCCCAGCCCCAGCCCCAGGGCTCTCCTGGCCCAGAGGTCCTAGCGTTAACCTGTTACCAGTCCTGTATCCATTTCTCTGCACCCAGCAATGCGCTGTTACATTGTTACACAGAGCAGCTGTGCCTGGTTGGCAGTCACTGGGCAGGTGCCACATGGGTTCTGAAGCAGACTTGACCAGTGGCTGTGTGACTGTGTGGCTGTGTCTGCGTCTGCCCTCTGCCGAGGCGGGGGTCGACCAGGCCCTGTTGCCGGATGGCGAGGGAAGCAGCAAGGTGATGCTGGGTGCATCCAGACCCAGCCTGGGCCCTGCCCGCCTGGCCCACACCGCAGGCTCCGCTCTGGCCCGGGTATACCGCGGGCCTGTGCGCCAGGGCTGTTTTATTTGGGGAGTTGGAGGAGGAGATCCAGCGAGGGCACCGTTGGGCCCATGGCTTCTGCCCTGTGTGGGAATCGGCAGTTAGCGGCTTTGGCACCGTCCATGTGCATCCGTGAGCGTCTGGGACCTGCGCCCTGTCTGGCACAGAGGCTGTCTGAGGAAGCACAGGGCTTGCCCAGGGCTGGGTCCCGGATCGGCACGGCCCGAGGGCACATGTCTGGCTCCCAGACCCAGCCGGGTCAGTGCTGAAAGGCCTCAGTTTATGTTCGGATCAGAGGAGGTCGAAAATGTTGAATTCCTCGTAAGCAGGGAAAAGGAGCAAACGGTGGTGTTTAGGAGCCTCGTCTACCGTCTTTTGGGAGTGGAGGGGGCGCCGGTCAGCTCTGGTTGACTGGTTCTGAGCACTGCGCGCATTCAGGCCGAGGTGACGGCCCCCGTTGGCCTCTGAGCCCCCCGCTGGCAGAAGCCCGTCCTGGGTGCTGGGCTGTTCCCTGTTGGGCCCACTCAGAACCTCTGTGACTTAGGTGCTGGGTGTTTATCTGACCAGTTATCTCTGAGCAGAGTGCCGGCCAGGCTGGGCCGGACTGGGCTGGACGGGGCTGGCCAATTCCTGTCCAGTGACTCGAGCGAGAGCCCCAGGTGCTCAGTGTTGAGACATTCACGTTGCAGCAACCTTGGGCTGCGCTGTGTAGAACAGCTCAGAATGTCAGGGGGCTTGTTGTTGGTTGGCCAGGGCATAGTTGGGGTCTCAGATCAGTGAAGTGACCGAGTAATGTGTCGTCCCCAGGACAGCTTTGTGGTAACTTCGCGGAGCGTTCCCAGTTACCGATTTCAGAGTGCACTTGTGGTCACTCCCGCCAGCCGTTTAGGAAGTCGCCATGTTCCGTGATCTTTGTCCGGCGGTGTTTGGAGGTGGGCCTCGGCCTTCCTGTCCGCTCAGGTCGCCTGCTGGCCGTGGTTTCTGCGGCCTAGCCCAGACAGGGCCTGTCTTGGTGACAGGTCTCCCCCAGTCCTGGCCGCCGGAGGTCTCTCCCAACACAGGTGTGCGGCCGGCAAGTCTTCCTCCTGGCCGGGGCATTTGGGGTCACTTAGGACTAAGAGCCGGAGCGGAGCGGTTGCTGGCAGAGGGAGCCGGGCGCCTGCAGCCTGCATCCGGGTGACTGGGGCAGGCCATGCAGCACTGATGGACGGCAGCTCCATCCCTTTCTGAGAGGGGAGTGGTGGGAATGGGGCCGTGATGGACAGCGGCAGTCAGGAGCCAGAAGCCGCAGAGGGTCCAGGGTTTCCTCTGGACTCAGGTGCGTTGCTCAGCCCCACCTCCCCCCGGCTCTGAGCGGGTGGCCGAGCGGCAGGCTGGGGCTCTTGCCCGGCCAGTCTGTGGCCGGTCTGTGCCCTTGGCTGTGCAACCTGCCCTGTTGGCGCCTCTGTTTCGTCTGCTTTCTGCTGCTTGGTTCTGAAAGGCGGTGCCGCCCCATTTCCTGGGTGGAGACACGGAGGCGGGCTCAGCCTTGATGACTGCATTAAAGAGAAGTTCACTCGAAGCCACCATGTTTCTCTTTCTGCCAGACCCCACTGGGGAGTCTGCATTCCTGAAACAGAAACTAAGTGACTGGCGGCCGCGCCGTCCGTTCAGAGACATCACTCGCAGCAGGTGCCGCCGAGGGGCGGGCTCGGAAGTCCCCGTGGACTCAGCCCTGCTGGTGCCCGGCTTTCGCTTCCTGCAGGGCCCTTTCTGATTCAGGCCCTGGCCTGTGCTGTCAGTGAGCGATCGAGCACACGCAGGGACCCAGTTGTCCCACAGTGGATTTCTCCTCTGCTCGCTTGCGACGCCGGCACCCCATGTCTGGCACTGGCTGCCCTGCTTCTGATCCAGCTCCCTGCTAATGCGCCTGGGAAAGCAGGAGACGGTACAGGTGGGCCTCTGCACCCACGTGGGAGACCCGGATGGAGCTCCTGGCTCCCGGCTTCAACCTGGCCCCGCCCTGGCTGTTTCGGCCATCTGGGGAGTGACCCAGCGGATGGGAGACCTCTCTGCCCCCCCCCGCCTCTCTCTCTCTCTCTCTCTCTCTGCCTCTCTGACTCTCCCTTTCAAACAGATAAAACAGAAGTGCCCTTTGTTGGGGAGACACTCCTATGTGCAGAGGCGCCAGCTGGGAGCTGCGCACTGACGCTGGTGCTGCAGCAGCCACTTTCGCCACAGTGCGGCAGACGTTGGCCTGAGAAGCGATGACCCATTGGGCTGGGTTCTGTGGGAAACAGAAGAGCTGACTGGGGGTGCTGCTGGGGGGGGGCAGGTGCTGGGCAGTTGTGACCCTGTGTGAGGAGAGCCCTGTCAGGTTCACCCCCAACAGGGCTCAGGGCAGTCCTGCTCCCCCTCGGAGCTGCCCAGCCCAGGGCACCCTGGCTCAGCCCTGTGCAGGGCCCCAGGGTGCCCAGCTGGGGGCTCCCTGTCACCTCAAAGCCCAGGAGTGGCGAACAGCCTGGCCACCTCCGGCAATTTGAGTGACAGGGATTCCCCGGGGTGGGGTGGGGAGGGGGCGGTGTCGGTCTTCCCACGGTGTGTGGTGCTTTGGTTTTTAGGTTTCGTTTGTTAGAAAGGGAGAGCTACAGAGAGGGAGGGAGGGAGGGAGGGAGGGATGGTGGCAGGTGTGCGCCACCTGCCGCCCACTCCCCCCGCAGCTGTCACGGCCGAGGCTCGGCCAGACTGAGGCTCAGGAGCCCAGAATTCTGTCCAGGTCCCCCGTGGGTGACTGGGACCCAGGAGCTTGCAGCAGCATCCGGTGCCTCCCAGGCTGCAGCATCGGCAGGAAGCTGGAGTGGAAGCGGAGCTGGGATTCCACGGGCAGCCGTGACCTGGGACGGGAGCAACCCAAGTGGCGGCTTAACTGCTGTTCCGCAACGCCTGGCCTGCTTTGGTTTGGTTCTAGAAGGCACCGGGCCACGGCAGGCTCCCGGGGCTGCTTGGGCACCTTTGCCATCCCCGGCAGTGAGCGGTGCACAGCACAGCTGGCCGAACCGCAGAACCTGACGCCCCGTGCCTGCAGCTGGTCCCAGAGCACAGAAGCCCTTCTGGTTTCTAAGCTGGGAGCCGGCTGCTGTACCCTGAGGGCTGGATTAGAGGGAGGTGTGCCTGCGGCTGGGGGTCGGTGTACCCCGGGTTCTGGACCGAGTGTGGGGAGGTGTGCCTGCGGCTGGGGGTCGGTGTACCCCGGGTTCCGGGTCAGCATGGGACGGGCTCCTGCGGCCCGGGCAGCATGGGCTCAAGGCTGGCTGGGTTTTCCTGGAGCCCCAGCTGCACTGCGCCTTTCACGTTGAGTTTGTTGGGTCACAGTGCAGAGCTGATCCCCACAGCGGGAAGCCGGAGGGTGTGAGTGGCGGGAGGGCGGGCTCAGCTGTGGCCAGAGCGGACGGGACCGGAGTTCCTGGACCTGTGGTTTTCCAAGAGGCCAGAACCTGGCTCTTTATATGCACCCTGCCCAGGCCAAATTAACACTGTCGCCACCTGAATTCCGCCCGGGGCCACAGTCTGTCTGTCTGGTGCAGTGAAGCAGGACGAGCCCACCCAGCGCAGTGCGGGCAGCCTGAACACGGGAGCCCCCAGGATCGCTGTCCTGTGTCAGCAGGCGGGCATGGCCGTGGCCGAGCAGCCGTGGGGACACATGAGGTCTGTGTGGGGAGGAAGTCGAACCCCGCCATGGTTCGCCCCCCCAGCCCGCGTTCCCCTGTGCGTGCGTGTGCCGTGGCCTCGGGGCCAGTGGACTCATGTCCGGGTTTCCCAGATGGTGGCACCGAGTTACGTGGCCTCTGACGTGGAGTAGGCCTGCTGCGTGCTCAGCGCTTGGCCGTCACTGGTGGCTGCGGGCCGAGTCCTGCCGGGGTCCTTGCTCCGCGAGGTCGGTGCTCTGGGCTCTGTGAGCGCCTTCGCCCGCTGGGCTGGTCCCTGTTTTCCTTACATAGACGCCGCTTTACTGCGGGTTTCTCCAATGCCTTGGATCTGGGAGGGGTTCCCAGGGTGTGGCCCCACTTCAGGGCGTGGCATTCAGGAAGTTAACCCTTTCCTGCCACAGGCGTGTCCGGCCCCTGTGCCAGTCGGGTCTTCCTGCATATCTGGACACGCTCGCCAGTGGCTTCCACAGCTTCTGGACCGATGGTGGGGTGCTTGCTGGGGTGGGGCCTGCTGTGTGCCCTGGGTCAACCCTGAGAGGGGAGCCACTGGTGAACAGCCGAACAACCGTGCCCGGCCAAGAGAGGACGTCCTGGCCCCAGCCCCAGATGGGGAGCACAGCGGGGTCACTCGCGCTCGCCCCTCTGGGACGGGGACTAGAGGGTGAGGCCGGGAAATGCGGCCAGGGGCAGGGTCAGCACCGCGTGGGCTGTGACGGGGGAGCTGCGGCGAGGGTGGGCCTGAAGGTGGAGGGCACCTGCACCTGCAGAGGGCACAGCTGGCGGGGCTGGGGAGGGCAGGAGCAGAGGGAGGGGAGAGGTGGGACCGGGACCGGGGCAAGGCAGGAGCAGGGGAGGGGCAGGAGGGGGTAGGGGGAGGGGCAGGAGCAGGGGAGGGGCAGGAGGGGGTGGGGTAGGGGCAGGAGCAGGGGAGGGGCAGGAGGGGGTGGGGTAGGGGCAGGAGCAGGGGTGGGGCAGGGGAGGGGAGGGGCCAGGGCCTTTGCAGTGAGGTCCGGGCAGCTGGTCGCTGTCCCGGGCAGGAGTCGGGCATCGGGAGCGCAGGGGCCACCTGGTACCTTGACTCAGGCGCCGTGGGGAGGGGCAGGGCATGTGCCGGAAACGGTGAAGTCGTGGAACCGGCGCGCTGTGGTCTGGGGTCTGTGGGGGCCTCCGATTGGCCCTCGGGTCTGTGGGTCCCAAGAGCGCTTTCCCGGGTCGCCTGCGGCCCCTCGCGTGTGTGGAGTGGGCCTGGGGTCTCGTCACGGGAGCGCGTCTGCTCGTCTGGACCGTGGGCCGTGGTCCTCGCGTGCCCGGGCCTGGCTTGGCCGCCTGCTCCCTGGTGCTCGCCTGGCTCGGCGGGCCCCTTGTTCTCAGTGCTTCGGCTGGCCTGTTTGCTGGGTCATGCTGGGTCACTCCCAGAGGCCACAGCGGCCCCGCTGGGCTAGGGGCTCCGTCCCCTCGCGGTGCAGGCCCAGGCCCCGGGTCTTCCGGGCGCCTCCTGGTCCGATGCCGAGTCGGGGGTGCCGCCCCCTCGGCTGCGTCCCCGGGGGGCTCTGTAGCCCTGCCCCGTGGCCTCATCACTCGCTCCCCAGCCCGTCCTCAGCTCTGACCGACGCCCCTGGCCTGGCACGGCCCCTCGGCCGTCAGTGTGCCGCTGGGATTCCCCGGCGACCCCGCCCTACGTGACGGGACCCGGCGAGACTGGGGCGGAGGGCTCGGGCCCTGCTGCGCTTGTCCTGGGCTTTTCTGGAATTCTCTGGTGGGCCCGGCGTTGGCTGTCGCCACAGCTCCCGCCACCCTAGCGAGTCGTCTCATGACTCAGCAGATGTGAGGGGGTGTGTGGCACTCATGACTCAGCAGATGTGAGGGGCTCGTGGCGCTCATGACTCAGCAGATCTGAGGGGAGCAACACTCATGACTCAGCAGATCTGAGGGGCGCAACACTAATGACTCAGCAGATCTGAGGGGAGCAACACTCATGACTCAGCAGATCTGAGGGGAGCAACACTCATGACTCAGCAGTTGTGAGGGGCTCGTGGTGCTCATGACTCAGCAGATCTGAGGGGAGCGACCCTCTGCCGCTTGACTCCGCAGGCACAGCTGTGTGGCAGGAACCGGGCAGGTGCCCTCCGCAGGTTCTCCTGCGGCCTCCGGGATGCGCGAGTCCCGGTCCTGCTGAGGGTCTGAGGAGAGCCCGGATGAGGCGGGACTGGGGGCTCAGGGGTAGCACAGCCTCCCCATGACGCCCCGTCCCTGTGTGCCTCGGCCACGCCCCTCCCGTGGTGCACTGCGCCTCGACCACGCCCTCCCATGGTGCACTGCACCTCGACCATGCCCTCCCATGGTGCACTGCACCTCGACCACGCCCCTCCCGTGGTGCACTGTGCCTCGGCCACGCCCTCCCATGGTGCACTGCACCTCGACCACGCCCTCCCATGGTGCACGGCGCCTCGGCCACGCCCCTCCCGTGGTGCACAGCGCCTCGACCACGCCCCTCCGTGGGCCTGGGCCTGCGCGAGCGCGCGTGTCGCTGGGTTCCTGGCGGGGGTTTGGCTGCTGCTGGTCGCCCACCCGTCCCCAGGAGCCGAACCCGCCCGGCCACCCGCTGGACTCGGGGGGCGCCTCCCCGGTTCCACGCGTGACCGCGGCAGCCTGGGCTGTGCCGTCGCTGACCAGGGCTCACGGCGTCTCCTCCCCAACTTCATGGAGAAGAGAACATTGGAAGAAAAACCTTTTTTTTTTTTTATGTTAAGATTTTAGTTTTACTTATTTGAGAGGTGGAGTTATGGAGACAGAGAAGGGGAGACAGAGAGAGGGGGAGGGGGGAGGGAGAGAAACAGAGATAGAGAAAGGGAGAGAGAGAGGGAAACAGAGACAGATGGGGGGGGAGGGAGACGGGGGGGGGGGAGAGACGAGGGGGGCTTCTTTCCCTGGTTCACTCCTGGGTTGGTCGCCTGGCTGGAGCCAGGAGCCAGGAGCCAGGGGCCTCTTCCTGGTCTCCCACGCGGGTGCAGGGACCCAAGCACTGGCCGTCGCCCACTGCCCTCCCAGGCACAGCAGAGCTGGGTGGGAGGAGCAGCCACAGCCCAGCCCAGGGACTCTGTTTTGCAGCCCTGAGGAAGTCGTGTTTTTAGGGGAGATCCGTTCTGCTTTAGATGCCCCGGCCCCTCCCGTCCACCCTGCCTCGTGCCGACGTGGGGGCTCGGCGGATGCTGGCGCCCGGCTCCGTCCTGTGCGGTCCCAGGAGGAAGCGATGCCGGCCGGGACACCGGTTGCAGGAAACGCGTTGTTGCCGATGCCCGTTTGGCTTAACTTCGCCATGAGAGTGGACAGTGGTGCTGGGGCTCGCGTCCCGTCGGGTGTGTCGGGTGCTGGCTGCTTCTTCGGGGAGGGGGGTCCCTGGCCGGTGGCCTGAGCAGCGGTCAGTGTGGTCACGCGTGTCGTGCTGGCACACAGCCCCGAGCTGGAGGTGCTGCGGGAAGCCCGTGGGCGGGGTCGGGGGTCACTCCTTTGCCGGCTCCACAGGGAGGGAGCGGCTCCCGGGTCGTCTCTGGCCCGGGTTTGGAAATGCTGGCAAGCACGTGGGTGGTCAACCCCCAGGGCCTGGGGCCCGGCCATTCCCTTAGGTCAGCTTGGCGGGGCAGTGGGGGCTGGGCCCCAGGAGGGGTTCACCTCCCTCCCAGGGTGTGTGCAGGGCACGCGGTCACTCAGCCCTGGAGTCTGGCGGGACGGGGGAGGAGTGTGGCTCAGCCCAGCCGAGGCCCCGCCCCTCTCACCGGGACACCAGGAACAGCTGTAGGTCTGGGTGCAGCCCGAGTCGCAGGGGTCTCCTGTGGCCCGGGTCTCCTGTGGCCACGGCCGCCCGGCGCCACTGTCAGCTGCACGTCCAGGGCCCCGGGGCCTGGGTCTGCGCCCGTCGTCCACCTCCGCCAGGAGCCGTGACGGGCTCTGGAGGCCGGGTTGGGAGTCTAACGCCAGCGCCCATGTTCCTGTGCCCTCCCGGCAGGGGTGGGGTCCCTGTGTGGAGTGGCCAGCCTCAGGGCAGGGCTGTTGGACCTGCACCGGCAGTGACTGAGCCCTGGGCCACGCAGGGAGGGCTGCGGAGACCCCGCTGAGCCGACCTCAGCCGCCCGGGGCCTTGAGCCATGGGGCCTTGAGCCACTCTTGTCTGCTGCCCTGAAGCAGGCGCTGCCTGTGTGGCTGGACCAGGGCAGACCCGTCCACCTGACTGTGTGCCCGGGGCCCAGGCTCATGGGCAGACCCATCCGCCCGACTGTGTGCCCGGGGCCCAGGCTCACGGGCAGGCACCTTTTATTTTAGAGTCATCTTCAGGGTGGGCCAGGGGCCAGGTCTCATGTCCAGACCTGCCCCGCCCACCCTCTCCCCCTGCCTCCCTCTCTCCCGGAGGCAGTGGCTGCCCCAGGGCAGCTCCTCGGGCCCCAGGCTCCGGCCGCCCTCCCGTAGCTGGGCGTCCCCCACCCCGCCTTTGTGGTGGAGGATCAGCCGCATGGCTCGCGGCCCTGGGGGAGCCATGCAGCCGCCTGCGCTGTCTAGCCGGTACCGCCTGAAGGCCACTCTCCACCAAAAGTGTCCTGAGCCAAAAGTGCCTGCCCCAGACCGGAGCCCATGGGCTCCCTGAGGAGCACAGCGTCGCCAGCCAATCAGGGGAAGCCTGGCCCCGCCCTGAACACACACCTCTGGCCCCGCCCCTGGGAGACACC